>PYHX02000158.1:79585948-79614728 GCA_004302925.2 Cochliomyia hominivorax | reverse complement strand
AATACGATAAATATAACATGTAGAGACATCAAATTACAAAAAAAAAAATATTAAATTTTGAAAAATTTAAATATCCTGATTAAGGCTTTTTTAAAGGAATAAAGCCAATTTAAGGTTTTTTATACCCTCCACCACAACAAGTGGTAAAGAGGTTGTATTAACTTTGTCATTCCATATGTAACGCTAAGAAGGAATCATCCAGACTACATAATGTAATATATTCTAGCATAAAATCAAAATCAGAGTCAATTTAGCTATATCCATCTGTCTGTCTGTTGTTGGCACTCTCATATCCACAATAATTGACAGAGCTCTATGAAATTTGGTCTGAGTATTTGTTATTGTCCTGAGAAGTTTCTTAATCAAAACGAGCAAAATTGGTTTAGTTTATTAAAAGATATAGACCGATATCTGAGCCTCTAAATTCAAATTGCAATAAAAATTCAGCTTCTAACTCTCTCATTACCATTCCAAAAATGATCGAAATCCGTGATCACAGATTTCGCTTATATTCTTGATTGCTGACTTATTTAAGAAACTATAACCATATATTAAGTTTTTTTTTAAAATTATTGATACTTCTTAAAGTATTCACATATTTTACTTATTTCCTTAATTGGAGGGTTTAAATTAAGTTTTTATAAAAAAAAAAATGCTTTCAAATTTTATTTAGTAAAATTTAAATTTCAGATTTCAACAATTGATAAACAAATTGAATTTTTTTGTAGTAGAAAATTTAAGGAATATAAATATTTATGTAAACACTTTTATATTTTTATTTTGACTTTGTTGCTATTTTTATGTTTCTTTGCCTTTTGTTGTTGTTGTTGTTGTTGTTGTTGTTGTACAATATCTATAATTTTAAGTCATAATAATGTCTTTGTCTCTTTGTCTGTATGTCTGTTCATAAATACAAACGTTTCTTGAGAATATGAAATGACAATTTTCATAAATGATTTTATATCATTCATAAACACTCACACACACAATCCCACATACGTAGCCATAAATACATACACAAAGTTAAGTATGTGTGCATAAATAAATATAATCATTTATGCAATTTTTTCTAAAGAATAAATTTGTTCAGATATATTTTTTGAAGATGAATTCATTAGATGGGTTCTATAAGATTTCTCCTTTCAAAATAATTCTAAGTTATTTGCGATTTATTTTCTTTTATATTATTAACCCCTCTAATAATTTTTCTTACCAAATTTGTATTCATGTGACATACATATACATTCAGACAGATATACTCATAATCACACATGTCACAATACTTGACAAAAATGTGTATCTTAAGGGGTTTTTCAAAAAGGGATAAAATTAGAAAATCAATCAATATTTATTGAATTGTGAAAAACGCGAAATATTAACACTGAAAATATTTAAACTTAAAATTAAAAATGAAGAAAAATTGTTTACGATCTATGATGCAGTTCTATTTAAGATTGAGTTTAGTTCTAGTTCAGTTCAACTTCATTTCTAGTTCAGTTCTAGTTCAATTCTAGTTCAGTTCTAGTTCAGTTATAGTACAGTTTTAGTTCAGGTCTAATTCAATTCTAGTTCAGTTCTAGTTCAGGTCTAGTACAGTTCCAGTTTAATTCTACTTCAGTTCTAGTTCAGTTTTAGTTCAGTTCTAGTTCAGTTCTAATTCAATTCTACTTCAGTTCCGGTTCAGTTCTAGTTCAGTTATAGTACAGTTTTAGTTCAGGTCTAATTCAATTCTAGTTCAGTTCTAGTTCGGTTCAAGTTCAGTTCTAGTTCAATTCTAGTTCAATTCTAGTTCAATTCTACTTCAGTTCCAGTTCAGTTCCAGTTCAGTTCTAATTCAGTTTTAGTTCAGTTCTAGTTTAGTTATAGTACAGTTTAGTTCAGTTCTAGTTCAGGTCTAGTTCAGTTCTAATTCAATTCTACTTCAGTTCCAGTTCAGTTCTAATTCAGTTTTAGTTCAGTTCTAGTTCAGTTATGGTACAGTTTTAGTTCAGTTCTAGTTCAAGTCTAGTTCAGTTCTAATTCAATTCTACTTCAGTTCCAGTTCAGTTCTAATTCAGTTTTAGTTCAGTTCTAGTTCAGTTATAGTACAGTTTTAGTTCAGTTCCAGTTCCGTTCTACTTTAGTTCCAGTTCAGTTCTAGTTCAGTTCTGATTCAATTCTACTTCAGTTCCAGTTCAGTTCTAGTTTAGTTTTAGTTCAGTTTTAGTTCAGTTCTAGTTCAGTTATAGTACAGTTTTAGTTCAGTTCTAGTTCAGTTATAGTACAGTTTTGGTTCAGTTCCAGTTCCGTTTTACTTTAGTTCCAGTTCAGTTCTAGTTCAGTTTTAATTCAATTCTACTTCAGTTCCAGTTCAGTTCTAGTACAGTTCTAGTTCAGTTGTAGTTCAGTTATAGTTTAGTTATAGTTCAGTTCTAGTTCACTTCTAACTCACCTCTAGATTCTAATTCAGATTTTGATTCAGATTCTACTTCACATCGTGTTTTAGATTCTATTTGAGATTCTGATTTAGTGCATAATTCAGATAAAATTTAAGTTTAAAGTTTAAATTATATTTCAAATTCGTATTCAGATTCAGGTTCTGGTTTTAACTTAATTTAAATTCAGATTCCATTTCAGACAGCTTTTATTTTAGATTTTGGTTCAGATTTTGCTTTTGATTCTTGTTCAGATTCCTGTTTATACCATAATCCAGATTCTAGTTAGTTGTGATTCTAATTCAGATTTTGTTTTAGATACTAATTCAGATTCTAGTTTCAAGTTTAGATTGTAGTCCAGTTTCTGAGACTGATTATAGTTTAGAAACAAGTTTATATTGTGGTTTAATTTCTAGTTCAGATAATAATTCAAACCTCTAGTCCTGGTTTTAATTCTGAATTAGGTTTTAGTTTAGATTCTAATTAGATTCTTGTTCGGTTTATACTTTTGATTCTTCTTTAAATTTTAGTTCAGATCTTAAGTAAGATTCTAGTATATAATCCGGTTCATATTCAAATTTAGATTTCAGTTCAGATTCTACTTCAGATTTTTGTTCAGAATCTTGTTCAGATTATGGTTTAGAATCAAGTTAAGATTCCAGTTTTGATTCTAGTGCCAACTCTACTCCTGTTTAAGGTTCAAATTGTAGTTAAAATTACGGTTGGGATTCATGTTCAGACTCCAATTCAGACTATAGTTTAGATTCTAGTTCAGATTTTAATTCAGTTTCTATTTAAAAGTCTCATTTATTATTCTACAGCAGATTTTATTTTATTTTCTAGTTAAGAAATTCATTCATGTTCTTTCTAAGATTTTAATTCATATTCCAATTCTGGATTTTGGCTTAGATTCTGGTATTCAAATTAAGGTTCTCATTTATTTTTCAGTTAAATTTCTAGTTCAGATTCTAATTCGTCTTCTACTTAAGATTTTTCTATTTAATCTGCATTCTTGTGCAGATTTAAGTTTATATTCCAATTTATATATTCGTGCAGATATATTTGCTGTGTAGTCTAGATCATTTTCCCGATTCTAGTTCAGTTTACAGATCAGATTTTTATTTAAACAATTTTCACTTCAAGTTTAAGTTCAGATTCCACTCCTGATACATGTTCAGGATTAAATTTGCATTTTAGTTTCGAATATTTTTTGAGATCCTTATTGAGTAGTTTTTTTTTTAAGTTCTACATCCGCTTTTGGAAAACCCTTTGGTCACATTTCTTCATTTGTTACTTTTACTTCAATTCATTTCTTTCAAACACTTGACAACAAAGGAATGTAACAGAATTTATTTCTTAACATTGTTTTTGTTGCGTTATCTTTTGCAATTTCTCTGTGTCTTGTGGAAGAAATGGAAAAAGATCTTTGGCTCCTGTGGTGTGGTACCACACACATACATATATATTCATTTATTTATTTATATTCTATTGCTTTTATATTGTCTTGTATTCTATTATTACTTACTATAACTTTGTATGTGTTGGGGAACCTTCACATGGCATTGCTCACATTCTCTTACGTATAAATCGCACAAAAGTATGCAATAAAATATTCGTTTCATTTTTTTTTTGCTACTCAAATGTTACACCCACCAAAAGAAATAAAAACAAAAGAAACAAGAAGAGTAAGAGTAAGAGGAATAAGCCAGAGGAGTGAATTGAATATTAAACTTTTTTGTATTTGTTGTTGTTGCTTTTTTTTAATAAAACTATTTCTTTATTTATTTATTTATTTCTCTTGTTGCTTCACTATCAAATGACTTTGGAAGGATAAAAGGGAAGATTTTAAGCTTTTGCGAATGTATAGCTATAACTGTGTATTTGTGTATATGTATAAGATGAGAGTGTGTCATATCCTGTTTTGAAACTTTGTTTTGTTTATGTCAGTGTCTTTTACTCTTATAATATTCAAGTCATATTTAAATAGTTTGTTACAAATTCTGTCTGTCTGTGTGTATAAATTTGATAATGTTGATGAAAGTAAATTGATATGACAATTTCTTATATAATATTCAGTTCTCTGCTCTTCTTCTAGTTAAGTTTATTTTGTTTCTGTTACTGTGTTACTATGTCTGTTGGTATTAAGGCGTCAAAAAGTCTTTAGAAACTTTTGAATAATTCAACGATTTTTTTATATTGATTTTATTTAATACAAATAATGTTTAGTTTGACAGAAATTATTACAGTTAATAAGTTAGTTATTGATTGTAATCAATCAAGATTTAGACGTTTCTTGATGGATTACAATCAATAAGATTTTAAAGAAAATGTCAAAAGGGAAATATTGAATTATTAATTTTGAATTTAAGAATCTTTTTATAATCTCCACCACCACAAGTGGTGAAGAGGGTATATTAATTTTGTGTTTCCATGTGCAACGCTAAGAAGGTATTATCTTAGACCACATAATGTATATATTCTTGCATCAAGTCAAAATCTGAGTTGATTTAACTATGTCCGTCTGTTTCTTGTTGGCATGCTTACATCCAAAAAAATTGACAGAGCTCAATGAAATTTGGCCTAAATATTCACTATAGTCCTGAAAAGTTTCCAATTAAAAAAACCAGCAAAACCGGTTCAATATATTAAATGACAGGCCAAAAATAAGTGGACACATTATGAAGTCATGGAAGTAGGCTTTTCTGTAAATATTCCTTTTTATAGAGCCCGTTGTAACAAATGATTGAATTATTTTGCGGCAACTGCATTTTGCTAGTCATACCAATAACTTTTTGGAAAGAGGTCCTTAACATTTCTTCAAATTTCCTCGAGCATCAGCAACATAAAATTTTTGATAAGGAAGTTGCAAAAAATCTGCCAGCACATACGTTTCATCGTCTATTATGGATTAAGAATATTTTTTAGAAAACTTGATTTCAATATCTGTCCTCTGTTTCTGGCTTAAACTTTTCGTAACAAATTAACGTTGCTTTTGTAATGTCAAATCAAGATTTTTCTACAGTAAATTACATCGCAAATAAAGCTTTTCGATTAATTCGGTTAATTCGGCCAAGTTTGTATTTCTACCACTTTTGAGCTTTTGACTCACCAGAACTTGTGCTCTTGCACATTGAAACACTGTGTGGTAATGTAATATGTATACATTACTGAAAACAAAAGGGCAGTAAGTCATATTATAGAGCTTTTAATAGCAGCCATATCAACGCCTATGCCGTCTGTCAATATCGCCAAAGTAATGCTCTGTATTTGAAGTGTTCGGAAGAGTGTTTTTAATATGAGATATGAAAATCAGCGAAAAACCACCAGAACATTTCATCAGATATGTGGTCCTAATCTTCAAGACCGATCAAAAACTATTTGGAAAAACAGAGAATGGAAAGTTTGATCTTATCCACCATATTATCCTGATATTGTTCATTATGGCAACCACTTGTTGCGATCGATGCAAAAATAAAATTTACTTCAGAACAGGCTGTCAGGAATTGGTGTGATTCATTATATATCTGTCTTTCATACTAGTTTCTGATAATTGAATCACTTCATATCATATCTAAGTACCCATATTGATGTTCACATATTTAAAACTCCTTTTTAAAATGTCAAATTCCAAAAATCACATCATCATAAAATGTCATAAAAATAAATTTGTTGAAAATAAACCCTTCAAAAAATCGCCTCATAAAATCCTTTCATCTCATAAAAAATCCTTAACGAAACTTTAACAAAAGACTCTCTATTTTTTACTTACATATATTTCGTTTTATATTAAAAATACACACATACTTTTACATATAATTTCAGTTCAATTTTTGTTACATTTTTATAAGATTTTTGTACTTTTTCTGTGAAGTTAAGACTGCAATTAAATTGCATTTGTGCTCGTTAATGGATGGCCATTCATACATTTGGTTACACTTTATGACTATTACTCATGTGAGTGAGTAGTAAATATATTTGCTTTCTCCCTCTATGCTACTTTTGTTACATTACCTAAGACTATGGGACGGAATCAAGAAAATGTTTGGAGTTTTAGAGTTTTAAGGTTGTGTTATTATATATTTAGGCTACACTGTAACCTAAACTATAGTGTATAATATAGGTTGAACTATAGTCTGGACTATAGTGTAAACTACAGTCTGTAAACTATAGTCTAGACTATAGTGGATATAGTGGACTATAGTGTTAACTATAGTCTGGACTATAGTGTTAACTATAGTCTGGACTATAGTGTTAACTATAGTCTGGACTATAGTGTTAACTATAGTCTGGACTATAGTGTTAACTATAGTCTGGACTATAGTGTTAACTATAGTCTGGACTATAGTGTTAACTATAGTCTGGACTATAGTATTAACTATAGTCTGGACTATAGTGTTAACTATAGTCTGGACTATAGTGTTAACTATAGTCTGGACTATAGTGTTAACTATAGTCTGGACTATAGTGTTAACTATAGTCTGGACTATAGTGTTAACTATAGTCTGGACTATAGTGTTAACTATAGTCTGGACTATAGTGTTAACTATAGTCTGGACTATAGTGTTAACTATAGTCTGGACTATAGTGTTAACTATAGTTTGGACTATAGTGTTAACTATAGTCTGGACTATAGTGTTAACTATAGTCTCGACTATAGTGTTAACTATAGTCTGGACTATAGTGTTAACTATAGTCTGGACTATAGTGTTAACTATAGTCTCGACTATAGTGTTAACTATAGTCTGGACTATAGTGTTAACTATAGTCTGGACTATAGTGTTAACTATAGTCTCGACTATAGTGTTAACTATAGTCTGGACTATAGTGTTAACTATAGTCTCGACTATAGTGTTAACTATAGTCTGGACTATAGTGTTAACTATAGTCTGGACTATAGTGTTAACTATAGTCTGGACTATAGTGTTAACTATAGTCTCGACTATAGTGTTAACTATAGTCTCGACTATAGTGTTAACTATAGTCTCGACTATAGTGTTAACTATAGTCTCGACTATAGTGTTAACTATAGTCTCGACTATAGTGTTAACTATAGTCTCGACTATAGTGTTAACTATAGTCTCGACTATAGTGTTAACTATAGTCTCGACTATAGTGTTAACTATAGTCTCGACTATAGTGTTAACTATAGTCTCGACTATAGTGTTAACTATAGTCTCGACTATAGTGTTAACTATAGTCTCGACTATAGTGTTAACTATAGTCTCGACTTTAGTGTTAACTATAGTCTCGACTTTAGTGTTAACTATAGTCTGGACTATAGTGTTAACTATAGTCTCGACTATAGTGTTAACTATAGTCTCGACTATAGTGTTAACTATAGTCTCGACTATAGTGTTAACTATAGTCCTCGACTATAGTGTTAACTATAGTCTCGACTATAGTGTTAACTATAGTCTCGACTATAGTGTTAACTATAGTCTCGACTATAGTGTTAACTATAGTCTCGACTATAGTGTTAACTATAGTCTCGACTATAGTGTTAACTATAGTCTCGACTATAGTGTTAACTATAGTCTCGACTATAGTGTTAACTATAGTCTCGACTATAGTGTTAACTATAGTCTCGACTATAGTGTTAACTATAGTCTCGACTATAGTGTTAACTATAGTCTCGACTATAGTGTTAACTATAGTCTCGACTATAGTGTTAACTATAGTCTCGACTATAGTGTTAACTATAGTCTCGACTATAGTGTTAACTATAGTCTCGACTATAGTGTTAACTATAGTCTCGACTATAGTGTTAACTATAGTCTCGACTATAGTGTTAACTATAGTCTCGACTATAGTGTTAACTATAGTCTCGACTATAGTGTTAACTATAGTCTCGACTATAGTGTTAACTATAGTCTCGACTATAGTGTTAACTATAGTCTCGACTATAGTGTTAACTATAGTCTCGACTATAGTGTTAACTATAGTCTCGACTATAGTGTTAACTATAGTCTCGACTATAGTGTTAACTATAGTCTCGACTATAGTGTTAACTATAGTCTCGACTATAGTGTTAACTATAGTCTGGACTATAGTGTTAACTATAGTCTGGACTATAGTGTTAACTATAGTCTGGACTATAGTGTTAACTATAGTCTGGACTATAGTGTTAACTATAGTCTGGACTATAGTGTTAACTATAGTCTGGACTATAGTGTTAACTATAGTCTGGACTATAGTGTTAACTATAGTCTGGACTATAGTGTTAACTATAGTCTGGACTATAGTGTTAACTATAGTCTGGACTATAGTGTTAACTATAGTCTGGACTATAGTGTTAACTATAGTCTGGACTATAGTGTTAACTATAGTCTGGACTATAGTGTTAACTATAGTCTGGACTATAGTGTTAACTATAGTCTGGACTATAGTGTTAACTATAGTCTGGACTATAATGTTAACTCAGACTTTCTTATAAAATCATCACCAAATGTCTGATCATTTTAATACTTTCAAATATTTCATTTTAATTCTGTCCCATTGTTCATACTTATATTATAACGTATTTGTATGTAATAGTAAAAGTACGTGCTTTTCAATTTAAGTTTCCGTTGCTCAATGTTGAATGTCACATTTCCGCCATTAGGGTTTAATTCTCTTTTTTTTTGTTTTTTGCTTATTCCAACATTCCTTCTCTTTTATGGTTGTTGTGTTGAAGTAAGTGCATGTCTATATTAATATGAGTGTATGAATGTGTGTCTGTGTGTAATTTTCCTAAAAGAACATGTTTCATACTTCTACTAATACGTTTGTTTTTGTCATTGTAAATATAAATTCGCATTTTCTACTTTTTTACAATAAAAACAACAATTTTTACGTGGCATCTCAAAAGGTCTTAGCACCATCTTTGGTCATGCATGTGTTTTAAACAAAGGATGCACAGTGGTTATAAAATGATTTTGTTTTAGAAATAATAATGTGAATTTAAAACCGTGAGAGATATTTTAATAATATTTTATGTGATTATAGATGAGGTGCATATGAGTTGGTTTGGAGGGTTGCAAAATCTGAAAGGGAAGTGTCTGAGGAGGAAGTGGGTGATCCTTAAAGAATTTACTATCTAGGATATATTGAATTTTGGGAAAATTCGTAAAAAATATGATAAAAGACAAAAGAAATTTGGTATGTAGATAGTCCTCATAAACTCTGAAAGGAATACGTTTAAGTATACCGTTCAATTCATAATCACTTTCTGAGTCGATTTAACGAAGTCCGTACGTCCGTCTGTCATGCTGTGTACGGTCTACAAGTCGCATTTTTTGAAATATCGCAATAAAGTTTGGTACATATTATTATTTTGACTTAAGTACATAGCTTATGAACTTGGCCATATTTCAGGTACGTATCATACAAATATTCTTCCCGGAATGGGGATTTAAGCTTAAATGCATTTACTGGTACCTCTCATACAAATGTTCTTCCCGGAATGAGGTTTTAAATTATCACAAAGCGATCAAAGAGGGTTTAAGATTTTTTGCATACAAAAGGTCATTATATGTCGGGTCTAATCGGTTAAAGTGATAATTTGTTTTATATTAGCAAAATAAAATCTGTAAAACCAAACAAAAAGAAACGTAAAATAAAAATAGTACTGCATCTGCATAACCAATTCAAGTCATATGTTCAGATATTTCAAATAGTGGAACGAAGTTGTTTCACTATTAAAAGCGAAAGAAATTTTTTTAAAGGATATTTACCAAAGTTCGAATAGAATTGAATGATCTTAAGTTCTAAGTCCCCGCGAAAGAACCTAACTTGTCGGAAAAATTAAACAAAATCCTAAATAACATCTACCTAAATTGCAGCTGAATACCAAGAGAAATATAGCAAAAATATTCACTCCATTATTATTCGTAGAGTGCTGCATGAAGCTGGTTATAATGCTCGAGTTGCTAGACGTGAACCACTTATCACTTCACTAAGCCAAATTAAGCGTTTAGAGTATGAAATTCTCCCACCAAATAATAATTCACCAACTTTTTCTTAACAAATTATTAATCTTTATTATTATTCTAATGTTTTCATGGATACTAAATCCTTGTGTACAAAGTGTATAAAACCCAACCAGAATTAGGGTTTCTCTAGCGAAATTAAGAGTCGTATTCTACCCAACAAACCAAAATGCTTTAAAATAAGTTGGTAATAAACTTACTAAGATAAGCGCATGATTTGCAAAAGTGTTATGCTAATTGTTGTGAAACACTTTTTAACAATTAGTTTATTAAAAAAATTGAACCCTTGCGGTAATATAAAAAGCTCAAAAGTGAAACATGATTGAAGTAAGCTTATTTTCGTACTATTTTTATAAGCTTAGAAACTCAATAAAAATAATAACTTTTTTGTTTTATATATTTTTATATACTTTTAAACATAAAATTTCTACTATTTCATTCATTAATAACTTCCGCCTTCCGACTTCTGTGCTCCTTTACATGTGGATACAAAAAAATGAAAATAGGAGAGGAATAGGCTTTATATAACTAACAAATGAATCCGAGAAGTTTAGTCAGTATCCACATTATCTTCATAACTTGAAATATTTCTTATAGATTTGCATCCAAATTTTCATCACTAATTTTGGAACTAATCTGACTGAGCCTGGTTGAAACTTCACTAGAATTAATTATTTTAGGTCTTTTATTATCTAAGAGCAATTCAACAATTTTTTTGTTGCCTTAAGGACTTTGTATTTTATGTTATATACATTTTTAACATTAAAATTAAAAAAAAACAGTTTTTAAACACAGATTTTATATTTTTATGCGGAAATACTTACAAAACTATTGCGAGCATAAGTCTTTTACAATCACATTTGTAAATATTGTTATTCCAACAAGTGTATAGCAAGTATTTTTACAAAATACTGTGCTATAGAAAACATTTTTAAAGTGTTTATAATTTTGATTAAAGTATGCTTATGAAATGTTGTAGAAAATTCTTTATAATAAGTTTATTTCGGGATATAGTTACATATTTTTTATAACTTGGTTTGTTGGCTAACAACGTAAGGCCTTTTTGTTTGCATATTTAAACCTTTAAGCATAATTTATAATCCAAATCCACTTCAAATGATCTTTCATCTATACCCATGTTCAATTACATTAAACTATCTCCCACTGTTCAAAAGTTATAGAATTATTTCCAAAAACAAAAACAAAGTTTTAGAACCACTGTGAGAAGGTGTATGAAAGAATGTATGAGTGAGAGTAGCCATGTATGTGTTACCATGAGAGAGTGTCTAAAGTAGTTTCCGTTTTACAATGTTAAATAAATGTAATACTTTGTCTTTGTGTTGGTAAAGGAGTTTTATAATGTGAATTAAGTTGAATTTAAATTGATTGCTGGATATTTCGATGGTGACAATAATTCGTTGTTGCTTTAATTGGAAGTTTATTTTAATAAATTATTTAAATTTTAAATTAAATGCAAAAATAAAAATAAATTGAGAAATGAAAAATATTCATTAGAATGCAAAAAAAATAAATACCCTACACCATATTGTGGACTATTAATGGTAAAAATTTTGGAGCCACCCTCGTACAATTTTGGTCTGATTTGCGCTTTATTATGTTTATATTGTTAATCTGATTAAACTGGGCCACCAGAGAAAAAGTGCTTACTAAAATTTAAATATTTGTAACAAATTCCAATTTGAAGTTGGCGAAGCATTCTAAGGTCAACAGTCAAACTTCACTGTTATCAAACTGTACCGAGAGAACTACATTGACAAAAAATCTGGTTCAGGTAGAAGGAATGGTTCACATGATCTTTCTAAAGCCCAAAAAATAGAAAGCGTTTTCAAAAGAGCTCCCAACACACCCGGGAAGAAATCATCCCATTTACCTCGTCGCTCAGACTATTTAGTATGAAAAATTAAAGCTAAGCAAGCTTAAAAACATACAAGCCTCAAAAGCTCCCTGGTATAAATGCTGCGTTAATTTTGAAGTCAAAAACAGAGCACGAAAATTGAAGTCATGTTTTTTAAAAAATATCCTTTCTAGCGAAGCGTATGTTCTAGCAGATTTTTCGCAACCTTTTGGTGAAAATTTTATTGTGCTGATTCGTGAAGGAATGTTGGGAAAAAGTTTAAGACTCAAAAGAGTTCTTGGTATGGCAAGCAATATGCAGTTGCGGCAAAGGAAGTCAATCATTTGTAACATCATAGAATAATTACAAAAAAGACTGCTTCCCTTCATAAGATTTCATAATTTGTTCACTTATTTTTGACTTGACTTGGCATCATATTACTATGTTTAACAGGCCCTTGAGTGGTACAAGAACATTAATGTGGTATTTGTACAAAGAGAGGCAAATCCTCCAAATCCTGCCTGGGACTAAGGCCAGTGGTGAGATATTGGATTCTTGTTAAAAGAGAATTGAATAGCACTAAGATGGAATATCTGGTTTAGAAAAGTGACAGAATTCACTATAAAAACGTTAATGGAGGGAGTTCCGAGGAAGGTTCAAAATTTATCGCAGTTGATGTAAATATATTTCTTTTGTATTAAAACAATAATTTCAGTCGAATAGAAAAATTAAAACTGTTTATTTTTGTTGTATGTATGTTAAGAATTTTTCAATATCACTCCCTATATGTACTTTCCCGAATATTAAAAAATATTTCCTGAGTTAATCAAGTTTTTTTTCTTATATTTATCTTAATTGATCTAAAATTTTTTAAACATGTGATTGGCGCACAGTGGTTCAAATATTTTTAAGATTTCTTAATAAAAATTAACTTGTTTATAGCTGAAGTATTTTTAAGTTGATTTGTAGAAATTCAAGCCCCTCACATATCAGAGGGTTTGTGGATGAACTTCCAGACGTGCTTATCACGGTTATGTTGAAAATTTGTTATCTTTCTCTTGATCAAAAAACAAGTTTGTGCTTGATATTCTGAAATTTCAAAAAATTCTTAATTTGTTTAAATTTAATAAACCTTTAAATATTAAATTTAATTGTTAAAAAAATTAGTAAAATTTCGAAATTATAAGTTTTTTGTGAAATAATATTTCAGCAACTTTTTCATAACAAATTGTTAATCTTAATATTCTAATGTTTTCAAAGAGTCGTATTCTACCTAACAAACCAAAATGCTTCAAAATAATTTTGTAACAAACTTACCATTATAAGCGTGAGGTGTGCAAAAGTGTTATGCTAATTGTTGTGAAACAATTGTTAACAATTAGTTTATAGAGAAAATAACAACAAAACTTTCCTCGAATAATAAAATTAAAAAAAAATTATTTCACGAGGTGATCAAGTTATTATTATTATTATTATTATTATTATTATTATTATTATTATTATTATTATTATTTTTATTATTATTATTATTTTTTGGGTTTCCTAAGTTGCTTATCTCGGTTATGTTGAAATTATATAGAAAATATCTTAATAAGTGTAAGGTAATACTGGTTTAGATTGGATTTTAGGCAAAGCTACAAACTTTTTATTCAAGTCTTTGGCATCTAAGTAAACTAGAGCACCCGAAATCCTTATCCTTGTAAGATTTTTTTCATTAAATGATCACCCTGTTGTTGTAAGGAGCGTATGACAGAAAATACTATTTGCATATTTACTTTTTGAATAACTGTATATAAGCAGGATAATTTAACGCAATTCCTTCCAAGCGATCAGAAAAAATATTGTTTCTTTCCAAAAAAAAAAAAAAAAAAACGACTTAAATATTCCCGAAACCAACAGACGATAATTCACATTTTTTGTTGATACTCAAGGTCCCATTATATACAAAATATCCTTTGTCTCATTAATGAAATTTTGTAAAATTGTCAAAAAATCAACATAACCCATATGGCTAACTTTGGAAGATAAAAGCTGCGAGACTGTTATCAAGCAAATCAACTCGAAGATATCTCGACTATAATTGTGATAAATACCATTGAGAAATTTCTCACAGCTAAAAAGTAACATAAGTATTGAAAAAAAGTAATTTTTGAATCACTGGGCGTATGATTAATAATTTTTTTATTATTTTTATCAAATATTACTCATACGTTCTAGTTAGTAAGTTTTTAGGCACAACAAACTTGAAGTTTGTTTGACTTTAAAAAATATTTTTTCTATTGAAAAATCTTCTTTTCATCTTTTTTTCTTTCAAAAATAGTAGAAATCATATCATATCATATTCAGATACTTAAATTATTTTGCTTTATTTTGCAACTAATTAGCTACTTCAGGTTATTGATACAAATTAATAACTATTGAGTATAATTGATGTTATAAATAGGATATTTTGAAAAGCATTGAAATTTGTGATTCATAAAGTGAATGATTAAAGTGATATTTGAAAAAAGATATAAAAAGTAATGCGAGTAAAACTCAATGGAGGTAAAAAATATATATATTTAATTGGTTTATTTATTAATAATTGGAAATAACTTAGAGGAGTCATTGAAATTAATCTAATTTAACAGAAGAAGAAAATTAGGTTGACTTGATTAACGATTATTTTAATCAATCAAAATTCTTTTGATAAAAATATAATGCCCGAGTTACCAAATTTTATATGATTCAATTTATAATGCTGCACAGTTTTGCTGTCATTATATATTAAATTTAATGCAAAATTGTGAAGCTGAAAAAAAGTTACAGATTTATTTCTAAAAAAAGTCGATTCTGCCCCTTTATTCACAGTGGGGTTAAGTCATATCTTTCCGTATGTAACCCTAAAAAGGACTCATTTATGACCCCCCATAATGTACATATATATTCTGGCATTAATTAAAAATCTGAGTCGATTTAGCTATGTCCGTCTATATGGCACTCCCACATCCAAGTTGGCAATGAATAATGAATTTTACGCTGAATATTTATTAAATTCCAGAGAAGTACGTACGTAGAAATTTCAATCATAAATTGACAAATTGGAATGAAAAATACAAAAATTTTAAAAATGTTTTAACAATTTTGATGTACCAATGTTAGGAACGGAGTAATAATTTAGTCATCCTCTGAATTGTCCTCTAGTTGCAAATTCATAGCGATATGACTATATGTGAATGCTACAGTATAAAAATTTTAGCCTCGACTGCAGAATGCAGAGTAAAACTCCATAATTGTTCATCACGCGTATTGAATTTTTAGTTTTTAAATCGTCAAAATTTAATTTGTGGCTTCACATTGCTCCCATTGTTCCTACAAAGAGGATAGAGTCAAAACAAAGATCACTATTGGTGCTTTGTCATTTTTTAATTCCGTCTAAGATGATGATTGCTTTTGTTTTAGATTAGTTCTAAAATAATGCAATTTCATTTCTATTGATCTCTAGGGCAACGCTCTCTAAATGTAATGTGGTGGTTAGGAAATTTCTTAATTTTTCATTCCCCCTTTTTTCTTAGTAGGTCAGCCTCTAGCCATGACCATGCTCTGGCATTTCTTTGTTGAGGTATCTATAATTGCTAAGAACAACGCCCTCTATGTGTCTGCTTTTCTTTATATTTATTTATGTTAAGTTTGCTTTCAGAATTAGGAAGTCAAAGTTATGGTCTGGTATAAAAAAACAGCTTTGAAAAATTGAATTCAGGTGGAAATAAACTGGTGCATATTCCTATAAACGCACATAACTTTATTCTAGAAATAGAAAAAATAAACAAGAAAATATTTAGTGGGCAAATAATACATTTAATAAGTCAATTTAGACTTTATTTAAAATATTGTTAACTGAAAACTTTATTTGTATTTCAATTTATTTTCAACTAAATTTTCAATTTAAATTGCAATTTTAAAGAAAATTTTGCTATAAACGCACTTAAGTTTATCAGTTTATGTAATATAATCAATAATCCTTTGTTGTGCTTTACCTCAAAACTATGGTCTAGAATTCATTTCACTAATTTCTTAAGAAGATCGAAATCAATTCCATTCTAAATTTGCTTTAGCTCTGTCATAATACTTTCGTTTTGGGCATTATTTGAATAAAGTTTAAGTATCTTGCATTCCCGCAAGTTCCGAACAGCATACCGGGCAGTCTAACAGAGGCGTGCTATGTTCATTAAATGATGATTTAGACTGCTTTGAAACCTCTATCAATTTTTTACATCCATGAAAAGTAATTAGGTATAAATTGCGATATTCATTCTTGTTGGAACAAAACGAACTGAAGAAAATACTGCCCAAACCAAAACACTTCCACCACCTTCAAACGTCCGAATATCGTTTGATTTCAAATCGTGCTAATGAAATCAGTATGAATCGAGACCATTTTAATTATTATTATTTTTATTTTTCATTCCAAGAAATTATCTTTTTCCACGCCTCTGCCCATTTAAAAAATTTTTGTGAAAATTTTAGACGATTTAGCATAAAGAATTTTGCTGAAATGTGAGCAAACACGTTTGGTGGACCCAGGAAGATTTAGTTTGTTCTCTATTCGTGACGGCCGCTTCTTGTATTATAAGATTAATGTAATGTATTTTTGTTAATTCCATATTTTCCCTGGGTACGTTGCCGAACATGAAATTATGCACCACAATTTCGGAACTTTTAATTTTACGAAAAATTTCTCTATTGGAAGATTCTAAGTCATGAAAAAATTTAATTTGGACACAAAAGTTCTCTTTTACATCTTTAAATGTTATGAAATTTATCGATTTAATTAGACAATTTTGATGTTAGATTGACCTTCAAATAAGTTGGAAAACAGTTCAAAAATGTCTGTGAAAAATTTTATATTTAATAGTTCCAAAGTTGCGGAGTTATTACCAAGAGAAATCGTTTTGGGTACATTAGGCGTATAATTAATATTTTTGAAAACCATGGATGGATGAGTATGAGTTATTTTATTCAATTATATTAAGTATACGCTAATGCTATAATCACAGTTTTTTATTAAAACTATTATTTTTTACATTTAATTTAATTAGTTTTAAAAAGAAAGAAGAAATCTGGCAACTTTCAGGCTTCTGAGATATTTTCAATATTATTATTCTTTTTTATATATCTTTAGTTCCAGATGAAATTATAATCCCGATAGTTAAATTTATATATGAAAAACTTTCAGTTTTCCTTAAATTTCTTTTATTAAAGTCCTTAAAACAAATTTGAGAAAAAAATCCACCTTAACTTAATCCAATTGTCTGACCATTTTTGCTCTATAATTATCTTTGTATACCTTTATTTCAACAGATAAAAAAATTGAAGAGAAAATCTTATATTTACTAAAGTTTATGTATTTTTCAGCAAAAAAAAAAATGGGGAAAATTCTTATTTAATAACATTCATTAACTATTTACTTAAGCTTCTTTAAACACACAAAAAGTAGAAGAAGCAGAAAGTTAAAAGAAATAAGTAGAAAGAATAAAAAATATAAATAAACCACAAAACTAAAAGAAATGCAATGAAAACAAACAAGTGAAGAAAATAACAACAAAACAAAAAAAGAAAAATTGTTGCTCTGCCAGTATTGATTTTCTTATATAAGGTCAATTACCCAAAACACCCATCAACGTCATCAACAACAACAAGAACATAACAACATTCCAAAGCAGACAGAAGAGGAACATAAAGACAAACAGACACAAAAACACACAGACAGACAGATAAACCAATATACTTACAACTATATACATACAATTACACTAACAGATAGATAGATAGACAGACAAACTATCAGACTATGAACAGATTTACTCAAAATTTATATGTATATACCCACACACACATAGATATAAAAACATACATAGATTTTATAGTAAACCAATACAAATGTATACCTACAAACTAACTACTAACAAATGAAATAAAATACCCAGTTTTATTTCAACAACCAGTCAAACTGATAAGAATAAATACAACAACAATATACATTCACATATACACTCATCTACACATACATATGCACTTACTTATTTATACAATGCAACCAAACAAACATTTATATAATTTATATAGCAATAGCAACAACTGAATGAAAAAAAAGAAAAGTTATATAGAAATTTATATAGAAAAACTGGCAATTTCATTAAAAAAAGTTGACTTATAAATACATATACAGTTTTATACATACACATACACTCAATTGAAATGTTTAAACATACATATAATAATGCTTACATACATTTAAACAATCATAGAACAAATGTACAGACAAATCTATGAATGTGTATAACAAACATGTTCATGCAAATATTGTAGTATTTCCCTTCTTCAGTTTTTTTCTATATATTCACAACAACAATTCTTTTTTTGCAGTCATAATACACCAATTCTAAGAACATTTTATTTTTAAACATTTCTAGATCAGATTATAGTTAAGTTCTACCTCAGTTCGAGTTCAGATTAAAGTTCAATTTTACATCAGTTCAACTTCAGTTCAAGTTCAGTTCTAATTCAGTTCTCGTTCTGCTCTAGTTCAGTTCCTGTCTAGTTCTACTTCAGTTCTAGTTTAGTTCTAGTTCACCTCTTTCAGTTTTAATTCAATTCTAGTTTTGTTCTATTTATTTCTAGTTCAGTTGTAATTCTTGTTCAGTTGTAGTTCTAATTCATTTGTAGTCCCAGTTCAGTTCTAGTTCAGTTATAATTCTTGTTCAGTTATAGTTCTAGTTCAGTTCTAATTCAGTTCTAATTCAGTTCTAGTTCAGTTCAAGTTCAGTTCTAATTCAGTTTTAGTTCAGTTCTAGTTCAGTTCTAGTGCAGTTCTAGTTCAGTTCAAGTTCAGTTCTAATTCATTTGTAGTCCCAGTTCAGTTCTAGTTCAGTTACAATTCTTGTTCAGTTATAGTTCTAGTTCAGTTCTAATTCAGTTCTAATTCAGTTCTAATTCAGTTCTAATTCAGTTCTAGTTCAGTTCAAGTTCAGTTCTAATTCAGTTTTAGTTCAGTTCAAGTTCAGTTCTAATTCAGTTTTAGTTCAGTTCTAATTCAATTCTAATTCAGTTCCAGTTCAGTTCTAGTGCAGTTCTAGTTCAGTTCTAGTTCAGTTTTAGTTCAGTTCTGGTTCAATTCTAATTCAGTTCTAATTCAGTTCTAGTTCAGTTCCAGTTCAGTTTCTAGTTCAGTTCTGGTTCAGTTCTAGTTCAGTTCAAGTTGAGTTCTAGTTCAGTTCTAGTCCAGATTCTAGTTTAGATCCTAGTTAAGATTCTTCTTTAGATTCTAGTTTCGATTTTAGTTCAGAAATGGTGTCCGATGATTGTTTTGGCCATAATAGTTGAAAATTCGTAGTCATATTTGTATTTCTGTTAACTATTTAAAATACCAAATGTACTGCTGGTATGTTGAGGTTGTTTTGTTAGTTTTCTCTTCTTTTTTCACTTTTCTATACTTTATTTCATACACCCATATCGCATTTTTTCTTCATTTTTTTGCAGTTTCTACATTTGAAATTTGCATATAATTTTTTTTAACGTTTCTGTTCGTATGTATATTTTTTTAGATGAATGTAAGTATGTTATATATACAAGTGTAATTGTGATTGAGAGTGTTTGTGTATGTTTATATTAAACAGCTGTTGCACAGTGGGTATTACTTATAACTTATAAAACGTTGAAGATATTTTAAAAAAATTTAACATGATTCGAGCTGAGATGTTTTCAAGTAGTAGTCAGGTCAGGTCAGGTCAGAGCGAAAGCAGTAGAGCTTCCAAACTGACAATCTCGTGTATTGTGATTTAATTAATAGTTGTAGAATGTAAAACAATATCTTAATTTCACAAGATGTAGTCTAGTTTAAGTTTGATTTCGGGCAACGATATAAACTTCTTACACAAGTGTTTGGTGGTGATGATGGACATACACCGCAGAGGGGCACGTATGCCCATGGGGAATTGCTTCTATACGGATGGCTCGAAACATGGTGATTGAACGGATCTAGGTTCCTATATAGAAAGATAGAAGATGGACGGGACTGGGTTTCAATATGGAAGAACCAAAATGTAACCAAGCTTAAAGCTGTCATCAACGTACACTCCAAGTTTTGTTACCTGAAACCAAGGATTTATTGAGAATAATAAGGTAAATAATTTAGTAATCATTCCTAGAGGGCTCTAAGATATAAGCATGCGGAAGCTAAAAGAGTGAGCGGAAGCAACACGCGGGTTACTGTGGAACAACGAAACAGTTGCCAGTATTACAGTGATACTTTTGGGATACCCAGATGAGAGTGAAACTATGGCATTTAAGTTATGCATAAAGGTGAGCTAAGTAAGATGATTGATGCTCTAATAGGACACTCTACTCTTCTGGTACATTTAAAATGCATTAGATTAACCGATGACAGTGAATGCAGGTTATGTGTAAAGGATATTTGAACCTTGAAGCACTTTCTTTGTTATTGCCAGCTTAAACGAATCTAAGATACAATAATTTTATGTACCTTAATGGACATAATGCAACTAATTGGTGTGAACTTTAGAATATTGAGGATGTTCGTACATTATATAGAATTTACTGAGTACAAATCTTTTTCCACATTGGTAGGGCACGAGAAATAGCGGCTAAGGTATATGCCAGTAAGCATGGGTGGTGGTCACCTCTTTTCGACCTATTTTGATGTCAAAAATTTACGAAAAACTAAAAATGTTTGAAATTTTTTAATAAAATAAGCAACCAAAATCCTCATCCGTATTAATCATGTTTGGAAATTTGCCTTTTGTATTGAAATAGTCACCCTGTTATTCTAAGTGATGCCCGGCAGAAGGTACCTACATATGTGGCTATATTATACGCATAATACAAAGATGATTCAAGCATTGCAATTGGAGATCTTAACAATTTTTAAAGGTCAACCATTACACTCCTTAATCAGGGAGTCATGTAGTTCTCCAAATCGACTAGAATATACCTCAGTCTATATAACAGTTCAAAACTTACAGAATTTTGACGAATTTTCCAAAAAATACTTGAAAAGATCAATTTTGAAAGGTCCCCCTCTACCTACCCTGACCAGCTGGAAGCGTGTAGTTCCCCAAATCAAAAAGATCAAGAATTATTTCTAAGAAATCATATTGAAACACTGTATTTTGTTGTACAAGCGTAATTGTATGTTTGTAGATGTATTGGTATAAATATGTGCATGTATTTGTAGAGCATAGTTTAGGCTGGAAAATTTCTGTGATATTTATTTTTTTCTATGAAATATATGTATGTATATGAGTATGTATTTGCATATGTATTTATATCTATGTGTATGAGCGACTGCATATTTAGTTTAGTCATACTACCAAGTCACTAGTTTATTTTTATCGTAGTAGTGGTAGTTGTTTGTTTGCCTGAATTCATGTATTTTTATATCTATTTTACCCTGCACTCATATATATACATATTTCCAAATACACTTACATATAGGAAAAAAGGCAAATGAACTCATTTAAATTAAGCGGAAATAGAAATGGAAAAAACCAATTAAAAACAAAAGTTTATACAAAAAGTATAAATATACAGAGCAAAAACTTCTTTTCAATGAACAAGAAAATACAGAAAAATATAAAACTACAAAGAACAGGATGATAAAAATAAAAACAAAACAAGAAAAAAAACATAGAAAATAAAAAAAGAACTTGAAACTAATTTTTCCCCCATTAGAAATCTTTTAGATAGAGAGCAAATACAAATGTATATGTTGTAATGTATCTCTGTGTATGTAACTAAAACTATGTTTATATTTTATTACTTCAATAAGTAATAATGTATGTATGTGTGTGTGTGTTGTAAAAATGCAAAATTTACAAAAAAAAGTCCAGTAAAAAATTTAATTAACAAATAGTTTTATAATGAAGTTATGCATAATTTTTAAAGAATTTAAATCGAAAAATAATGAAAAATATTTAAAAAAGGAATTTTTATAAATTAAAATTATTAATTAACTAGAAAAAAATTCCTTTAAAAT
The DNA here is from genome assembly GCA_004302925.2 of Cochliomyia hominivorax. Taxonomy (NCBI): domain Eukaryota; kingdom Metazoa; phylum Arthropoda; class Insecta; order Diptera; family Calliphoridae; genus Cochliomyia; species Cochliomyia hominivorax. The sequence goes on along the minus strand of PYHX02000158.1, from coordinate 79,592,459 downwards.
AAATTTTAAATTTTTTTTCAACATTTTTGTTAAAGTTTTTACAGTCTCCGCTTACTACACAGAGTTTTATACGAAAAAATTAAATGGTGATAAATCAATAACTTCCGAACGACTGAATCGAATTCAATTAAATTTCAACAAATTGTAGTGGAGTTGTAGGCAGTTTTAAGTTTTGAGTTTAGCCTCTGTGGAGCTAATGGGAACTTGTTCATGGGCTTAGGAATTTGGGTGCTACGTGAAAAAATGACTCAATCTAGTTTCTTAATGAGAAAAATTTCAGAAAAGTAACCTAAAAATTGCAACCCACACAGATTTTGAGGTGTATCAAAATTTTGCATATATCTATTTTTCTATTTGACCAATTTTGATGATTTCTTGTAGGATGATGTAGAATTTATAATTGTACATCTAATTAAATTTTTGTTTAAATTCAGTTATCTGTTGTTGGAAAAAATTAGAGGATTTCTTTTTTAAAATTTTAAAGTTGTCTCAGATATCGGTCTATAACTTTTTTTACCAATGAACCGATATAGCTGGTTTTAAATAAGAATAAAATAAGATAAGCTTAAAGTAATAAAAATACAAATTTCATTGAATGCGGACAGATCGTGTCAAGAAATTCATATCTTGATTTCTTGTATCCGAACCAATTAAAAAAACTATAACTTCCGAATGGCCGGTTCGGATTCAATGAATTATTACACAATTATAGTAGAGGTGTAGTTTGAATTTAGACTATGGAAATTTAACAGGGATGGGTCCATAGTGTACCTCGAATTATAAAAATATTTAAAACGATCCAGTTTCCTATTAATTAAAAATAAATCATTCAACTAATTACTTTCAAACGGTTAATCTGATCTCAATTCTAATTCTTTATTCTCTTAAATTAAATAGTAGAGATTTAGATCAGTTTCATTTTTCAATTAAGGCTACGCAGATCTTACAGAGACTAATTCATAGGTTCCCAAATTTTGACAACTCGTGTCATTAAAATATTAAAACGATCCAGTTTCTTTATAGCTCAATCAGTTCGAAAAAGGCTTCGGCAAGTTTAATGGGTGTTGGTTCATAGTTTTCCAAATAATAATAGATCTTAACAAACTTATAATAGAGGGACTGATCCAAACGTTCTCAAAGTTGAACACTTCCGATGTCAGTGAAACTTCACACATTTGTAGTAGAGGTTTAGCCGAGTTTAGGTTTTGAGTTTTGACTTTGTGATTCTAAGAAGATCCAGTCCATAGATTTCCAAATTTGAACACCTGGAATCATAAAAATTGGCATAAATGCATCGAATTCGTTATATATGAACCAATTTAAAATATGTAGTCCGGGTACTCCGATTTTAATAAAACTTTACAATATATAGTTTTTTTAGTTTTGACTTTGTTGTGTTAACGGGAAGCGATCCATTGGTTCTGAGAATTGAATATAAAAATATTGAAAAAACTCCAAATATCACTTTTAGTCACCCTTTTGTGCTTTTCCATTCTCCTTTAACAAGAGCCCAATATTTTTTCACTGGCTTCGGCTCCGGACAGTTTGAAAGATTAGCCTCTTTTGGTACAAATACCAAATTATTGTTCTTGCACCACTCAGGGACTTGTTTACCATAGTGGCAGGATACCAAGTCAGGCCAAATATAAATGGACACATTATGAGGTCCTTTTTATAAACATTTACTGATGTAAATTTCGGTTTTATAGAGTCCGTTGTACCAAATAGTTGGTCTCTTTAGCCGCAACTGCATATTGCTTGCATCAGCAACATAAATTTTTGACCAGGAAATTGCGAAAAATCTGCCGGAACACATATTTCACCATCCATTAAACAGCAAGAATATTATTTTAGAAACTGAATTCAATTTCCGTGCTCCGTTTTTGGTCTATAAATTTTTGGAAACGTTCCTGTCAGGAAACTTTTCGTACCAAATAGTCCGAGCACTGAGCAATTCGGGCCGTTTTCTTACCGGTTGTGTTGGAAGCTCCTTTGAAAACGCTTTCTATTTGTGGTCTTTAGAAACGTCATGTGGACCAAATTTTCTGCAACGGACAAGTTCTCCTGGTACTGTTAATTATTTTGGAAACAACTTAGCGGGAGACCTTTGAATGCTTGTTAAGAATTTTTCGATCACACTCCTTAATTTCCAAATACATATGATTTTAATTAAACCGTATAAAATTTATTTAAGAAAAATTAAATGAATTTTCAAAAACATTAAATTTCAACAATAAAATCACTAAAATACTTAATATGTTGCACCTTTAAAATCATTATATCAAACAATAAATTCTATTGAACAATAAAAACAACAAAAACACTTTATAAATAGTGTACTTGACCAACATAACAATAATAATAATATGAAAACTTAAATAATAATCACTTTTATTATTTGAAAACACATAACAACGTTAAAAGCAAAAGAATAAAATAAAAACAACTTAAAATAGTTTTCATTGAACTTTATCAATCAATCAATTGATCAAGTAGAACGAACATGTGTTCATAACACCACAAATCCGTTTATACTTCCATTTCCATATCAATAACTATAAATACAACATTATATTCCATTTTACTACTTGAGAGGATTTTAATGCAAAAAAAAAAAAAACAAGTGCGAATGCTATATTCGGCTATGCCGAATCAGCAATACCCTCCACCACAAATTCGTTTGAAGTAAGTACGTAAGGTTCCATAGATATACACATACACACACATACACTCACAAATGTATATAGTGTATAACACAGAAACACTTAATGAGTCATAAAACTAGTTATAATTTTGGTTATAACTTTTTTCCGTTTTTCCAGAAAGCCCATTATAAGGGAGTTATAGGAAAATATGGACCGATAGAGGACAAATTACTATAATATCTTCAGAACAGTTAGCTCAATAATTGTGTCAAACTTCACTAGAATTGGTCTTTATTTACTCGTTTTATAAGCTGAAAACTGTTTTCGGTGAGGGGCCTGATATGGGAGCTACATCAAAATATGGACCGAGATTATTCTAATTTAAAATATACATTAAGAATAATTACAAAAATCATTGTACTGAGTTCCAATGGAATTGGTCTTTATTTAATTGTTTTCCCGTTTTCCGGGAAGGGACGTTATATGGGAGCTATATCAAAATATGGACCCATGTTAATAAAATTCATAAAATATTTAAAAAATTAGTTTTGCCAAATTTCAATAGAATTGGTTCAAATTTAAGAATTTTATAAACTACAAAGGGAAAGGCCCTTATATGGAAGCTGGGTCTATTAATGATCCCAGAACAATACGACTTCTGCGGATTTATTATTGTATCAAAATAAGTATATTTGACAATTTTCAGTAAATTATCTTAAAATTTGACACACAGATTTTGGGGTGTATCAAATTTTTTCATATTATAGCCTATAACTTTTTTCCTGTTAATCAGATTTTGATGATCTTTTGCACGATGATGAAGCACGTACAATTGTATGCTATTTTTTTTTTTTTTTTTTTTTGATTAAGTCCAATTACATTTTTAGAAGAAATTAGAAGAGTACTTTTTCGGAATTTTGAGGTTGTTTCTGATATCAGTCTATAACTTCCTTACTTAAAAATCGATATAGCTGGTTTTAATAAGCGAACTGCTTAGGACAATAACAAACAAAGTGGCCAAATTTCATTGAATTCGGACAGTTATTCTAAGCGTGTGAATGTTTCCAACAGACAGACAGACGGACATATCTAAATCGACTCAGTTTTTGATATGATGCAATGATATATATATACAATGTAGGGTCTGAAATGATTCCTTCTTGGCGTTACACACGAAATGACAAACTTAATATACCCTCATCACCACTTGTGGTGGTGGAGGGTATTAAAACTTTATGAAATCATTTTAATAACAATTTACTCATTCATTCAGTCAATCAGTCATTTATTCATTTAAACATTAAATGTTGAAGTTGATAATTTTTAGAATAAAATAATAAAATTAAATTTAAAATATTGGATTAAGTAAAAAATTTCAATTCTTTTGAAATAGAAAATTTTCTTTCTATAAAAATATTTCTTCTATAGAAAAATCTATAAAATTTGTTTCTTACAGAACATTTTATTTCCATACAAAATTGTTTATAAGTTTTCTTTATATAGAAAATTGTCTGTAAATTAAAACAATTATGAATGTTATATTCGGCTATGCCAAATCTTCAATACCCTCCACCACAAATGCTGGTGAAGTTAATACATTATGTTTCGAACATACAAACTCATAGACTCATAGACGTATATAATATATAGAAGATTTTCCTAAATATAACACGAAACACTTAATGAGACATAAATTTAGTTATATTTTTGGCTATAACTTTTTTCAACTGTACCGATTTTGGTAATTTTTGAAATGGTAATGAACTATCTAAAGTTTGCTACTATGACAACTTTTCGCCATAATTTGTCGATTTATAATTGAAAATTTTACGAAAGTTTTTTACTTGAAGTAAGTAGTTGCCTCAGATATCGGTCTATATCTTTTTTGAATCATTTTTCTGGTCTTAAATAGAAAACTTCTTCAAACTATAAAAAATAACCCAGATTTCATTGTGGTATGTAAATTATTGTGGATGTGAGTGCGCTAACAACAGACAAAAAGACGGATATAGCTTAATCGATTCAGATTTTGATAAGATTGCAAGAATATATACACATTATAGGGTCTGGGGTAATTCCTTCTTATATATGTTCAGTACTTTTTAGCAATTCAAATGTTTATCGTACCAATATTTGGTACCTTCTTACAAGTATTGATACCCTACACCACCATAGAATATTATGTGTTTGTGCAGATATTTGTAACAATTTCTGTACCAATTAAACCATATTCGTCCGGCTGGCTGACTGTAAACTTAAAACTTGTTATCAAAATACATGTTGTAGTTTTTAAGACATCTCTATTGAGTTTAGCATTTATTATTATGTTTGCCCAAGGACGAAGCCTATTTAAATTTATGATGAACGTTCCATTACTTCATAGGTGTTTTAAGCCCGTAAGATTTCTAAATATTTTAAGATTTACCGATATTTGGCACAAAAAGGTTTTGTAATATTCTTAAGCAGCGTTTCAAATTTCCCAAGGATCGGTCCATTATTTCACATAACACCCATGCAACCTCCACTTTCCGAAATTTGGCTAAGATAACATAAATATAAACCGGAATCGATGCTTGAAATTTTACCAGATCGCCTATAATTTCCCACAGTTCCCAATAACTCCACCGAAAAAATCGTCATAAAATTTCATAAAAATTTTAGTATTATATTATTAAAACAGACAAAACAAATTATACGAGGGTCGTTCTATCATTTTCCGTAGGTAATAGGTAACAATATGTTATAGGGTATTTCATAGTCGACTTAACGATTATAACTTTTTTAAGTGTAAATCTTCTGATAGCACTTTTAATTTTCCATAACAATTAAAGTAAAAACACAAAATTGAAGATATTTAGACTCAATTTGATAAGAATCGACAATATGAGATTTTGTGGTACTTTTTAAAAGTACCAAAATATGGAACTCTATGATATTTCCAATGATACTTCTTCACTAAAATTATGAAAAAAATATACCACCAAATGAAACAAATTTAAATGATGTGGTACTTTTTGTATCTTCTGATGGTACTATTTGGATTTTCAAAAACTGCTTATGTAAAAGTACGAAACTAAAGATGTTAGACCCAATGGTACTTTATCAATTTTTTACAAAATTATTAAACAGTTTTGTTTACCTCCAAATGGATAAAAATGATCTGAAAGTATTAAAGTGGTACTTTTTAGATTTTCTAGTGTCTAATGTCAAGAAGGAATCATATAAGACCCGCATAAAGTATATATTCTTTTATCAAATCTAAGTCCGTTAAGCAATGTCCGTCTGTCAGTTGGAGACATTCTAATACCTAGAATAATTACCCGAATTCAATGAAACTTGACCATATTTCTTGTTGTTGCTGTAAGCAGTTTGCTATTTCAACTTAATAATAATTCGTTTAGCAAAATAGCTATACACCGTTATCGGTGATAACCTCAAAATTCCAAAATATTTTTTTCATATTTTCCAAAAAGTAACTAGATTTAATCAAAATAATTTTCTGAAATTTGCAACAATATAATTATTTTAATATAACGATCTGAAAAGAACTAGATCATGCTGGAATCTTTATTTGATCCAGCTACCAAAAAATAACCCTTCCCGGAATATACTTTTAAACTTATTGAATACATATTCTAAAACAATTAATTCTGAAATTCCGAACAATTGTTGTCCCACCTGTCTTAAATATATGTTATTAATTTGATCAATATCGGTCCATATTTTTGTATAGCACTTAAATAAGGCTCCTTCTCATATATATGTTATTAATTTCATCAATTTCGGTCTATATTTTGATATAGCTCTAAGGCCCTTTCCAGGAATTTCCTAATAGAAAATATTTCTTTATAGAGAATTATTTATAT
>PYHX02000158.1:79567054-79585848 GCA_004302925.2 Cochliomyia hominivorax | reverse complement strand
TTTTTTCTTTATAGAGAATTACTTTATTGATTTTTTTCTTTATAGAGAATTGTTTTCAAAATTTTCTTTTAATAAAAAATTGTTTATAAATTTTCTTTCAATAGAAATTTTTTTTATAAATTTTCTTTCAATAGAAATTGTTTTTATAAATTTTCTTTCAATAAATTTCTAAAAAATTTTCTTTCTATAGAAAATTGTTTTATAAATTTTCTTTCAATAGAAAATTGTTTTATAAATTTTCTTTTAATAGAAAATTTTTTTATAAATTTTCTTTCAATAGAAAATGGTTTTATCAATTTTCTTTCAATAGAAAATGGTTTTATCAATTTTCTTTCAATAGAAAATTTTTTTATAAATTTTCTTTCAAATTAAATTTTTTTATAAATTTTCTTTCAATAGAAAATTTTTTATTAATTTTCTTTCAATAGAAAATTGTTTTATAAATTTTCTTTCAATAGAAAATTGTTTTATAAATTTTCTTTCAATAGAAAATTTTTTATAAATTTTCTTTCAATAGAATTTTTTATATTTTTTTATTAATTTTCTTTCAAATGAAATTTTTTATAAATTTTCACACAATAAATTTCTAAAAAAAATTCTTTCAATAGAAAATTGTTTTATAATTTTTTTTTCAATAGAAAATTTTTCCAAATTTTCTTTCAATAGAAATTTTTTCTAAATTTTCTTTCAATAGAAAATTGTTTTATAAATTTTCTTTCAATAGAAAATTGTTTTATAAATTTTCTTTCAAAAGAAAATTGTTTTATAAATTTTCTTTCAATAGAAAATTGTTTTATAAATTTTCTTTCAATAGAAAATTGTTTTATAAATTTCTTTCAATAGAAAATTTTCTTTCAATAGAAAATTTTTTATAAATTTTCTTTCAATAGAAAATTTTTTTATAAATTTTCTTTCAATAGCAAATTGGTTTATAAATTTTCTTTCAATAGAAAATTGTTTTATAAATTTTCTTGCAATAGAAAATTTTTTTATAAATTTTCTTTCAAATAAAATTTTTTTTATAAATTTTCTTTCAATAGAAAATTTTTTTATTAATTTTCTTTCAATAGAAAATTGTTTTATAAATTTTCTTTCAATAGAAAATTGTTTTATAAATTTTCTTTCAATAGAAAATTTTTTATAAATTTTCTTTCAATAGAATTTTTTTTATAAATTTTCTTTCAATAGCAAATTGGTTTATAAATTTTCTTTCAATAGAAAATTGTTTTATAAATTTTCTTGCAATAGAAAATTTTTTTATAAATTTTCTTTCAAATAAAATTTTTTTTATAAATTTTCTTTCAATAGAAAATTTTTTATTAATTTTCTTTCAATAGAAAATTGTTTTATAAATTTTCTTTCAATAGAAAATTGTTTTATAAATTTTCTTTCAATAGAAAATTTTTTATAAATTTTCTTTCAATAGAATTTTTTATATTTTTTTATTAATTTTCTTTCAAATGAAATTTTTTTATAAATTTTCACTCAATAAAGTTCTAAAAAAAATTCTTTCAATAGAAAATTGTTTTATAAATTTTTTTTCAATAGAAAATTTTTCCAAATTTTCTTTCAATAGAAAATTTTTCTAAATTTTCTTTCAATAGAAAATTTTTTTATAAATTTTCTTTCAATAGAAAATTTTTTCTAAATTTTTTTTCAATAGAAAATTTGTTTATTAATTTCCTTTCAATAGATTTTTTTTATAAATTCTCTTTTTTAAATTTTATAAATTTAGAAATTATAAATTTATAAATTTTAGAATTTCTTTTTATAAATTTTCTTTCAACAGAAATTTTCCTTTCAATAGAATTTTTTTATAAATTTTCTTTAAGTAGAAAATTTTTTGTTGTATAAAAATGAATTTAATAAAGCAAAGAAAAATAATTCCTTTATATTTTGTCAAAAATTCTTGATGTTTAATGTCTGTGTTGGCTTAAAGCAAAGAAGTAAATAAATAAAATACAAGAATTAAACAGAAAAAAATAATGGTTTCTTTTATATCCGTTTTGTCTTTTGGCTGATATGCCAAAAATTTTATGTCTGTTTGCAGGCATAAGTATGGAAAAGTGTCTTTGTATATTAAAAAATAAAGCAAATGTGTGTTTAACATACGTTTGTTAAATGCAGACTGCACAGTGGTATCAAAACGGAATTATTAAAATGGAATCCTCATTTTCTAAGTATTTGATTTGTTTTCAATTCGAATTTAGTGTGTCTGAACGATTTTAGGAAGTTTCCAAATGTCCACAACTTATCTAAAAATTCTTCCACTGTCATGCTTCTTGTAATGACAGTGTGACTAGTGTACTGGAACAAGCCCATAATCATTCTCCGTATTGGAATTTTGGGTGTTTTGAAATAAAAAAGTGGGAATCCGTTTATTTTATTACATTAAGCATAACGGATCCCTTGAGAATGACTCTGACAGTGGTACTGGAAATTATTGTAAATGTCCCACCGTTGGCTAAGAGCACTCTTTGCAAGCAGAGGCAGACGGACATACTGCATATCAGAACTATGCGTCATGTGGAAATAATTCTTCTGAAGATTACTTGTCACCGTGTAATATAAGGAATATGCAAATCAGCACATCTCTTCCGAGTCCTGACGATTAGATGGAAACAGGTTTTAAACACACGAAAATAAATGTCTACACAGATGGATCAACGACTAATGCGGGAAATGATTGTAAGGTGTTTCGTAATGAGCTCAAAATAGAATCATGTTATCGACTGAGAACAGAGTATATTGTTTTTCTACGCTGAAGTATGGCGCAAGGAAGATTTAACTGTTACAAATATACAATAAAGTCTTTAATTGCCGGTATTGTAAGGCGTAGGGTGGTCAGCAGCTGTAACAAAGACCTTCTTGCTGTTCAAGAACAGCACAAGTTTGCTAAATGCTTGGACATAAGAATATTTAAGGAAACAGAAATGCGGAAGAACTGGCTAAGAAAAGTTCATCTCTTTCTGAGAAATTGGCGGAAATTTTTCCACCTTTATCCGCCCTTTTCAGGAGATTGAGCAAAATTTAAGTGGCTTAATGGTTTGTATGAAGCATATTTTTACGAACCAAGCATCTCTAGAATAAAAACAATTTTAAGTGCAGTGATTTTCTCATTGAATGAGGAGGAATCCACTGAGGAAGGTCATTAACCTAATTACTGGACACCCTTGGTAAGATTACAAGATCATAAAAGACATTTCATTTAGATGGCGCGGAAAGGCTAATTAACTTTTGCAAGTGGCAAAAAGGATGAGAGGAAAAATTAAAAAAAATTACAGTGGACCATAAGTTCTCTATAAATCTCTGTCAAATGTTATCGGCGTAATTTTTTACTAGTAACTGTACCGCTCCAAAGTTGTCCCAAAACGCTTTTTTGAAAATAATTCTGTAACTTCGGAACTATTGAATATTTTTTAACGAAATTTCACATGGATATTCTTGAAGTGTTTTTTAATCGATTTGGAAAAGAACATGTTTGTTGTGGGTCCCGTTAAACTTGAAATTTGTTATTTGTCAAAAACTTGTTTAAAAAATATACTTTTTTCAGTAAACTGCCGTTATAAGAGGTCTTGCACCTTACAGATTTCTTGAATGGATAGTGAGTAGATACAGCTATATAATCAAGGTACTTTTTTGACGATTCTAGCTCTGACATTTTTTTGTACTTCAAAAAAGTAAGGAAAAATATTTGAAAATTAACGAAATTCTGGTAGGGAGTGCGGGGATTAGAAATTCTTTCAAAATTAAGAAAAAAATTTACTCACCCAGAAGGAAATAGTTAATTTTAAAGTGAAAAGCTGTAATCATATTTTTGAAAAATTTTTAGAAAAAATTACCATTTTTTTCTAAATTTCTATTTCAATTGTGATTTTTTATCGAATCACAATAGATATATGATTCTTGCACACAATTTTATTAGAATTTTAACAGAATCTAGACAATATTGTACAAGTTTGTTTTGGATCCGAATAGAGCCCACCAAAAAACGAAGAAAACTAAAAAAACAGTCCAAAAATGGGTCAAAATTTTACTTTTGTCTAAATATCTCTTAAACTATAAGAGATATTTTTTTGTAGAGAATTATAAGGGCAATAAGTATGTAAAATATTTTTTCAATCAAATTATAATTAAAATTTTGGCATTTTTTTTTTTCAAAAATCATCATACACGAGGTAACCATCTTTGGACTTCCATACATACAGACCTCTTGACCCACTACAAACATGTCCTTCTCCAAATCAATTGGAAAACTCTTTAAGAATGGTCATGTGAAATTTCTTTAAACAATATCCAATAGTTCCGAAGTTACAAAATTATTTCCAAAAAAATGTTTTCAACCACTGTCAGAGAGTTAAAGTTTCTTTATAATTGGAAAAATAGGCCTTGGGAAATGATATAGAGTTTTTCTTTAAAGTTAGAGAAAGTTACATAAATAATAAACATGTTTTTTCCAAAATGTATAATTTTCATAGTTGGCAATTGATACATCTCTTTATTTCCCCGTTTAAAGGTTAATTAAAATTATATTTTTATTAGAGACAAATTTCCTCAAAAATGTCTTAAAATATTTTCTTCACTCTCTGTTTTACTTAAACTCAATTATTCTTCATAACTCAATACAATCAAATGTGTGTTAAGAACATAATTTAGTCCTTAAAATATTTTCATCCAAAATTTGTCTTCGTTGAGCTAAAAATAATAATAAAAATCATTTCATGTACAAACTTTATATTCCCGTACAATTTTTTTCATCATTTCATAAATTTTCATCTTGTCTACTTGTAGGTGTATTTGTTCCAGAGTCATAACGTTGAAAATATTTCATTGTTTATCCTTTTTTAAGTAAAAGAAGAGAAAAGGAGCATATTTTTTGGAAATTCTACTTTAAAACTTTTCCGTTTATTAACTACAAAATAGCAACAACAAAAACAAGTTTAAATACATTTAAATCATGTTGTATCTCTTATGAAAATAATGATCATTAATTCAGGTTAAAAGGAGGAAAATCACGAAATTTTAGAAAGATTTTATTCATAAGAATAATGTCTATATAGAGAATGTACCTTTTCTATAAAAAATTAAAATTTTCAGAAATTTTTCTATAAAAGGAACTTTAAAAGAAATTTTCTTCAAAATGAAAATATTAAGAAAATTTTCTCTAAAAAGTTTTTTTTAAGAAAATTTATAGAAAATTTTCCTCTTACAGAAAAATGTATTAAAAAATTTCTCTATGAGAATATTTATCGAAAATGTTCCCTATGATGAAAATTTATAAAAACTTTTCTCTATGAAGAAAATTCATAGAAAATTTTCTCTATGAAGAAAGTTCATAGAAAATTTTCTCTATGAAGTAAATTCATAGAAGATTTTCTCTATGAAGAAAGTGCATAGAAAATTTTCTCTATGAAGTAAATTCATAGAAAATTTTCTCTATGAAAAAAGTTCATTAAAAATTTTCTCTATGAAAGAAATTCATAGAAAATTTTCTCTATGAAGTAAATTCATAGAAAATTTTCTTTATGAAGAAAGTTCATAGAAAATTTTCTCTATAAGGTAAATTCATAGAAAATTTTCTCTATGAAAGAAGTTCATAGAAAATTTTCTCTTTGAAAAAAAATTCATAGAAAATTTTCTCTATGAAGTAAAATTCATAGAAAATTTTCTCTATGAAGAAAATTCATAGAAAATTTTCTCTATGAAGTAAAATTCATAGAAAATTTTCTCTATGAAGTAAAATTCATAGAAAATTTTCTCTATGAAAAAAGTTCATAGAAAATTTTCTCTATGAAAGAAATTCATAGAAAATTTTCTCTATGAAGAAAATTCATAGAAAATTTTATGAGTCAAAAAAATTATGGAAAAATTCCTCTATGAAGAACATTTTCAGAAAATTTTCTCTATTAAGACAATTTATAGAAAATTTTCTCTTTAAAACAACATTTGGTCTGTTAATATAATTTACAAAAATAATGATCATTAATTCAGGTTTAAAGGAGGAAAATCACGAAATGTTCCCTATGATGAAAATTTATAAAAACTTTTTTCTATGAAGAAAATTCATAGAAGATTTTCTCTATGAAGTAAATTAATAGAAATTTTTCTCTATGAAAAAAGTTTATAGAAAATTTTCTCTATGAAAGAAATTCATAGAAAATTTTTTCTATGAAGTAAATTCATAGAAAATTTTCTTTATGAAGAAAGTTCATAGAAAATTTTCTCTATAAGGTAAATTCATAGAAAATTTTCTCTATGAAAGAAGTTCATAGAAAATTTTCTCTTTGAAAATAATTCATAGAAAATTTTCTCTATGAAGAAAATTCATAGAAAATTTTCTCTATGAAGAAAATTCACAGAAAGTTTTCTCTATAAAGCAAAATTCATAGAAAATTTTCTAAATCAAATAAATTAAGGGAAAAATTTCTCTATGAAGTAAAGTTCATAGAAAATTTTCTCTATGAAGTAAAATTTATAGAAAATTTTCTCAATGAAGTAAAATTCATAGAAAATTTTCTCTATGAAGTAAAATTCAAAATTAAATTTCTCTTTGAAAAAAATTCATAGAAAATTTTCTCTATGAAGTAAAATTCATAAAAAATTTTCTCTATCAAGTAAAATTTCATAAACAATTTTCTCTATGAAAGAAATTCATAAAAAAATTTCTCTATGAAGAAAATTTTCTCTATGAAAGAAATTCATAGAAAATTTTCTCTATGAAAGAAATTCAAAAAAAAATTTCTCTATGAAGAAAATTCATAGAAATTTTTCTGAATCAAAAAAATTATAGAAAAATTTCTCTATGAAGAACATTTTCAGAAAATTTTCTCTATGAAGAACATTTTCAGAAAATTTTCTCTATGAAGACAATTTAAAGAAAATTTTCTCTTTAAAACAACATTTGATCTGTTAATATAATTTACAAAAATTCTCCATAAAAAAATTTGCTGAAAAGTACCTAATGAAAATCCAAAAATTATCACAAGTATTAAATTATCGAATCTCGCCCAATTGGATTCTATTTAAGATATTAAATTTCGTATTTTTACATTAAATTTTATGGACAAACTAAAAGTACCATCATAAACTTCAAAAAGTACCACGTTATGGCTCCAATTACTTTTTATCCATATGGGTTTACGTTTACCTTATTTCAATTTTTTAAGGGGACTTATGACAAAGAGCATTAAGAAAATAGCTGGATCATTTCCGTTTAAAATCTACCACACTTTTGAACACATTTTGTGTGCTCCCTAAGAGCCAAATATCTCTTAGCTTCGGCCAGTTTGAGGGATTTGTTTATCTTAGCACAAATAGCACATTATTGTTCTTCTACCACACGAGGACTGGTTTACCAAAATGACAGGGAGCCAAGTCAAAATTTCAATGTTTATAGAGCCTGTTGTAACAAGCGATTTGCTTCTTTTGTTGCATTCCTTAACATACCATTTGCTTAACATATCAAAAACTTTTTGCGAAATTTTCTTCAAATTTCCTGGAGCATCAACAACATAAAATTGTTTACCAGAAGCGTTTCATATGTATCATTCCCTTTACCTGATTTAGATTTTTTGTCAACAGCCAAGTTCTCGCGGTACTTTTTAATAACTTTCAAAACTATTTGATGGCAGATCTTTGAATGTTTCGCCAAATTTTTTTAGGACCAAGTTGAATTTTGCTAAAAATATTTAATTTTTGCAAAGACAACTTGATAAAAGGAATCAAATTAAATAATAATTTATTAAAAGTTCGATCACAATTCTTCTTGATGACACTATGAGACATCGAGCTATGACTAAAATTTAAAAACAATCATCTTAAATTATCTTCCATTTGTTCTTGACTTCTTCTTTATTTTGCTAATAATTTTTTAATTATTTTCTTGTTTTAATTATCATCAGTTGTATATCGAGTTAATCTTTCTATTTTGATTATTGTTTTCTTATTGAATAAGAAAAGAAAACAGAATATAAATAACTATCAGATATTAGAAACTGTCCATAAATAAACTATAATCAAGGTAGTCTTATGACATCTGCCTTCACTCGCCCTCTTTTTTAACAGCAGCCATACTGACCCAACCCCCACGAATTTGTACATAAATAACAGAAGATTTTCTTTAATGGTACTTTTGTGCAAAATCTTCTACATCTACTTCAATTTTAGTTCGTTTACTTTTCCTTCTCGTACTTGGAAATTTGTTAGATTCTTAGGAAATCGAAGAAAATTACAATTTATTTATTATTATTGAAGGTAAAAGAAAAAGAGAAATAAACTCATAAAATAACTTGAGATTAGTTTTATTGTTGAAGTAGCATTTCTTATTCTTTCACTTCTTATTCCAAAGTATCTTTATTTAAGAAGAGAAAATTAAAAATAAAATAGTAAAAGAAGAAAACTTTACAAGCAATTTATTTGTAACTAAAAAAATATTAAAAAAATACTTCTGTTGTAATAAACTCAATTTCATACATCAATATTAAAATAAGAAAAACGAGTAAAAGCAATAAAAATAAAATATTTTGTAACAATTTGTTACAAAATAATAACAATAATAAAGAAAAATTAAGTGTATAAATTTTGGTTGACCCCTCCCCCCTCCCTTGTCATGAAGGTAAAAATGAGAGAAAAGAAATTAATTTGTTAAAACTATAAAAAAGCTTAACAGGGCGTATGAGTTTTATTTATTATATGAAGAGACTGGGGAAGGTTTTCAACACTTATACGACCGGATGTTTATTGTTGAAGGTGATAAAGGGAATTAAGGAATTATTTACAACATTTAACAGTTTTTAATTAAAGTGACTGTTATATGGTTAATCTACAATCTAGTCTACCAAGAACTTAACTAAAACTGAGCTGAATTGAGAACTGAATTGAAATAGAACTAAACTAGAACTGAACTGAACTAAAACTGAATTAGAAATGCACTAGAACTGATCTAGAACTGAGCCAGAACTGAACTACAACTGATACTGCAACTGAAATGGAACTAAACTAGAATTTAATTACAACTGAACTAGAATTGAACTAAAATTGAACCATTGACTAGTACCAACCTAGACAAAATTGATCTGGAACTGAACTAGAACTGAACTAAAACTGAACCACAACTGAATTAGAACTGAACTGGAACTGAAATACAACTGATACTGCAACTGAAATAAAACTGAACTAGAACTAAACTAGAGCTGATCTAGAACTGAACTACAACTGTACTAGAACTTAACTAGAACTATTCTAGAACTGAACTAAAATTGAACCATTGTCTATAGTCTAGTATATCAGCTTTTTAATAGCACTGCGTCCAGTTTATCGTCTGGTGTATAGCAAAGTCGATAGTTCAGTCTTTCGTAAGTCTAAGCACAATGTACAGTCCTGTCTTTCGTCTGGTCTTCAAACAGCCTTTTATTCAAAATGTTCTGTAAATGTCTCTAGTACTAGTACTGCCTCCAGCTTCTTCTTTGAAATTAGATCGTTATTTAATATTAATCCTTAATAAATTAAAAACTTTGCTAAATCCTTTACCTTAGTAATATTTAATGTTTTTTATTCATGAATATAATTTCATTTTCTTTAACAAACTAAAATTCTGTTTATATTTTAATTTCAAAATTTTATTTTATTAAAAAAAAATAAAAAATGAAATTAAAATAAAAATAAAATTGAAAAATAACATTAAATGAATAGAAATTCTTTGTGTTGCATAATATTTAGTTGTAGTAAATAAAATGAATCCTATCATTACTTTGTTTTGTGACAACAACTTATGCTGTTGAAGTTGCACACACACGCATACATAGTGTAGAAGCAGCAGGCAATAACTGCTGCAGCAATAGAAGCAACAACATATACAAATTTTACAAACTTTTCCAATTTACATAAAAGTCTCTGTTGGATTGCGTTTACATGTTGCACAACTGTTATGAATTCTTATACACAAACACACATCCATACACATACATATAAATAAGGGATATAGTCCATGTAAATGATTATAAGGGTCAATGGGAAATTCAAGACCTGAAGTTAGTAATTGATAATGATATAAGATTTTTGTAATAAAATAAAAGAAAATAATTTTAACCAATTTAAGCAATTGCTGTTAATTCTTGACATCCTTAATTTCCCTCCTTTTTCAATTTCCTTTAGGTATTCAATTTTAAACTTTTTTCTATTATATTAAAATTAAAAGAATAAAATATAAGAATTTTTTTTCGAAAATAAAATAAGTAGTAAGTAAATTTGTATGTGTTTAACAGAGTATGGAAAAATTCGGAGCAAAATATTTATTTTCAAATAATCCTAACTTTTACTCTTCTTTGTGAAGATTAAAAAAATTAAACTCTTTTTTTTTTCGATTAAAATTTTCATCTTAATTTTTTTCGATTTTGCTCAGAGCAAAAAAAAACTTATTTTACTTTTCTTTTAATCAAGAGTTAAAAAAGAGGATTATTTTTAACTCGCTCTAAAAATGCGAAATGATTGTCTATTGACTGCATTTTCACTAGGCTGTTAATGAGAGTATCATCAGGTCTATACTCTAGTGTATTGACTGGTCTATAGCACAGTCTAAACTCCAGTTTCTCGACTGATTTATAGCACGGTATATAGTCCAATATATCCACTGATCTAGGTTATAGTCGATAGTCCAGTTAGTCGACTGGTCTATATCACAACTACGGCCAAGTCTATCGACAGGTCTAGAGCACAGACTAACTCCTATTTTACTCTTCTTTTAATCAAGAGTTAAAAAAAGAGGATTATTTTTTAACTCGCTCTTAAAATGCGAAATGATTGTCTATTGACTGCACTTCCACTAGGCTGTTAATGAGAGTATCAACAGGTCTATATTCTAGTGTATTGACTGGTCTTAACTCCAGTTTCTCTACTAGTTTATAGCACGGTCTATAGTCCAATATATCCACTGATCTAGGTTATAGTCGATAGTCCAGTTAGTCGACTGGTCTATATCACAACTACGGCCAAGTCTATCGACAGGTCTAGAGCACAGACTAAGATGCAGTCTATTGACAGGTTTATAACTCTTATTTTACTCTTCTTTTAATCAAGAGTTAAAAAGGAGGATTATTTTTTAACTCGCTCTAAAAATGCGAAATGATTGAAAGAAGAAAAAATAAAATAAAACACAAATTTCTTGCCGCATTTGTTGTTTTATACGCGTTTGTTGTTTTATACTAAAAACTACAATAAAAAAAACACACAAAAATTCATTCAACAAAAGGTAAACACATCTTAATATGTGAGTACGCTTGCATATTCATACAAAAGTTGTAGACATACAAACACGCTTTTCATTGTAATAAAAATATTTTTGACTGCTGCACACGAATTTAAAACAATTTGAGCGAATTATTCATTTTTAAACTCTTTTTCGATTTCGCTCTTTCTTGATTTTTATCATTTTTTACGATTTAACTCTTTTTCAAAACGACAAAAAAATAAAACCCCTTTTAAAAATAAAATAAAACACTTTAAAAGATCCGATCTTACGAAGAATAATTAAAAGAGTCACAAACCGTACCTTGATGTATACGTATATGCTTGTATATAAGTATGTTTTAAACTAAAAAAGAAAAACTTTAGACAGGACTACATTATGTGACATGGTTTTGTAATGCACTTACACTCTCTCACAATATGTATATGAGAATGAATACACCTAGACATATTTACCTAACTCATACATACATATTTACACAATTTGTATTTGAAAATACATAAACATATGTGTAATTTAAAAATGGAAAAAATGCAAAACATATGTTAAAGGTTGTTGAAAGTTTTATTCAAGTTAAATGCTTATTCTTGCCACATTCAACAAGAAATATGAAATGATAAATGTTTTTCAATAAAAATTTTGGAATAAGTTACTTCAGCTTTTTTTAAATTTTGTTCTAATTCAGTTCCATTTCTGTTTTAGATCAGATGCTATTTATAATTTATAATTCAGATTCCAGTTTAGAATCTAATTGACAATCTAGATATGATTTTAGTTCACATGCCCGCCAAGAATCTTGTTCAAATTCCAGGTCAGATTTCTAGTTCTGTTCTAATTCAAATTTTGTAGCAGATTCTAATTCAGATTCTAGTTCAGATTGAGTTTCAATTTCTGGTTCAGACACTGGTTCAGATTCTAGCTCATGTTATAGTTCGTTATCGAGTTTAGGTTCTATTTCAGATTGTAATTCAGAATCTAGTTCATATTTTGGTTCAGTTCTAAGTCAGTTCTATGTTTTATACTAGTTATGATTCTAATTTATATTCTAGTTAAGACTCTTTTTCCGATTCGAGTTCAGATTCTGGTTCAAATGTTAGTTGAAACTTTATCTTAGATTCTTATTCCGATTCTGGTTTAGATTTTAGTTGATAGTCAAGTTCGAATTCTATTTGACATTCGGGGATAGATTCTAGTTCAGATTCTAATTCACTAAAGTTTGTTATGTCTTGTTGCATATCGTCCTTATTCGGCTTGCGCTTTATGCTGGGCAATGACGTAGAAAGTGTTCTAACATCTCTATGTCTACTCCACATGCTCGACATAATTCAGCTCACTTTTATTTTGAGAATACTTTTGATCTGCACTTTTCTTCGCTTAGAAAACCATATTATGGTTCAGAAGGCGAGGACACATTCTGGTTTCCTGATCTGAAACATAGAGAACTCGTTCTGTTATATCCCCATGTTTAAGCCATTAGTTTAGCAACAAGACTCCACAGGTATATCTTCTACGTGTTCTGTATTTGTAAGGCAATAATTGGTCCTGTCAGAATAAAAAGGCATCCAGTCAAAATTCTCAACCGATTGCATAGGCTACCAGTTATACACTAATAACACGATTTGTATCCATTATTAATCCACTTCATATCGCACCTTTGTATCAATGGATTGTAAAAAAGGTTTAGTTTCAAATGCATATGTTGGAATTATCTTCATTGTGTCGCTTACTCCTAGGCCGGAAATATGTTGAACTTTAAAGATTATTTTAATGTTGCATTCTCCCTCCGCTTATGACCACCAAACTACAGATACGTAGGTCCGTAATGCCTTTTATACACTTTTGTAAATCTTGTGTCTCATTGTAGTATTAAGTCTTGCAATTTTAAAATCCTGAAATAGAGAATGACAACAAGCTCTAATCTTTCCATGAACGAGTAGATTTCAGTCTTGTCCTGGTTCACAATTAGTGCCCAAATTAATAACCATTTTTAAGCGGGTTCCGCTCTTCAGCAAAGCGGATTTGACTTTTTTCTTACTTTTCACATTTATCTAATCATTTGACCTCACAATCTTATCATTTTATCCATTACAGTTTTATTTTAAAAGAATTTTAAATAAAAACTTTTTTAAGTTTTAAGTCTCCAAAAAAATCCAAATTTACTGACCAAATAAAAATACAACGAACAAATATTCCTTTATGGAAATAAAATTCAAATAGAAAAAACTTGAATACCTTCATAAAGTCCTTTTATGCTCCCTTACAATTGTAATTGAGAACAAAACAAATAAAAGTGATATAATCAGCTATGCCGAATCTTCAATACTCTCCATTACAAATGCGCGGGAGGTGAGTACGTTATGTACTTACTTACACACACAAACGTATACATTATATAAACGTTTTTCTAAAATATAATACAGAAACATTTATTGAGTCATAAAAATTGTTATTTTAAGCTAAAATTTTTTTTCATCTGAACCGATTTTTATAATTCGATTCAATAGAATTTAGTAGGAATGATAATGCGGGTACATACATCTATATTGTAGCAAAATTTAATTAAAATTTGTAGACTTATAACTGACAATTTTAGGAAAGTTCTTCACTTGTATCTATAAATTGCCTCAGATATCGCTCTATATCTATTAATACACCCAACCAATGTTGCTGATTTTAAATAGGAAACTTCTCAGGTGGATTCAGATTTTGATTTGATGCAAGAATATAAAGTTTAATCAAATCCTGAGTCGATTTAGTTATGTTCATCTGTCTGTCTGTTGTTGACACGCTTACGTGCACAATAATTGGCAGAGCTCAATGAAATTTGGCCGAAGTATTTTTTATAGTCCTGGGGACTGATAATTATTCTTTCCTAGTGTTACACATGGACTGACAAAGTCAATATACCCTCTTCACCACATGTGGTAGTGGAGGGTATAAAAACAACGAAATCAAACTAAAACAAAGTTAAACCAAATAAAAAAGCAGGAAATATATTGAATATTGAAGTAGGCGTTCTTATTGTTATCGAAAAAATTTTTTCGTAATTTAAAAGTTTTCATCGCAATATGCTAAATAAAAGGATTCATGGGTTTTTATTTTTATTGATTTTCAAATTTGAAATAACAAAAAAGTTTCATGGAAGAAAATGAAACATAAAAAAATATGATAAAAAACTAATTCTTGATACTTAAATATAATTTTTTTGAAAGACATTTACATATTTCAGTTCTCGTTCTATTTCAGATACTTGTCCAGATTTTAGTTCAGATTCTGGTTCAGATTCTAATACTGATTCTAGTTCAGACTCCAGATCAAATTCTAGTTCAGAATTAAGCTCACACTATAGTTCAGATCATATTTTAGTTTGGATTGTACTTAAGATTTTAATTCTGATTTTATTTCAGATACAAGTCCGAAATTCTAGTTCATATTCTAATTCAGATTACGGTTTCGATTCCAGTTTAGATTATATTTGTGTTAAATTCTAATTAAGATTTTAATTAATATTTACCTCAAATACTAGTCCACATTTAAAATCAGATTGTCGATTAGATTCCAGTTCAGTTTCTTTTCAAGATTTCAGATCAGATTCCTAGTTCTAGATAGAAGAACAGTATATAATCGAGATATTAATTTAGGTTCTATTTTAGTTTTTATTCTAGTTAAGAGTTTAGTTTGGATTCAACATCACATACTTGTCCGGATTTTATTTCAGATTCTAGTTTAAGTTATATTTAAGTTCCGATTGTAGTTAAGGCTTTAGTTCCGATTCTACTTTATAAAGTCTTGATTCTAGTTCATATTTAATTCAGATTCTGGTTCAGGTTCTAGTTCTGATTCTAGTTTAGATTCTATTTTAGTTCCGATTATAGTTAAAATTTTAGTGAGGACTCTATTTCAGTTTCTAGTCCTGATTAACGATCAGGTTGTAAATCAGATTTTTGTTGAGATTGTAGGTCAGATTTCAGATTTTATTTCAAATTCCAGATCAGAGTTTAGATCAGACTCTACTTCAGATTCAAGTTCCGATTCTAGTTAAAATTTTGTTCAGACTCTGTCACAGATTTAAGTTCAGGTTCTTGTTCAGATTCTAGTTTCGATTCCAATCTAGATTCTACTTCGAATTTTATTTCAGTTCCTTCTAATTAAGATTTTAGTTCAGATTCTTGAATTTATTTTAGACTATATAGAAGATTTGAATGTAAATCAGATTCTACATCCGATTCTACTTCCAATTCTACTTCTGATTCTACTTCCGATTCTGCTTCAGATCCTATTTAAGATTATAGTTTTGATTCAAGAAAAAATATTTATTCTGATTTAAGTCCAGATTTTATTTTAGATTCTAATTCAGATCTTAGTTCAGGTTCTAGTTTAGACTTTAGTTCCGATTTTGGTAAAGATATTAATTCAGATTTTAGACCGGATTTTATTCAATTTCTAGTTCAGATCTTAGTTCAGGTTCTAGTTTAGATTTTAGTTCAGATTCTTCTTCATATAATTGTCCGGAATCTAGTTCATAGTTTAGTTCAGATTCAAGTTCCGATTTCGATAAAGATTCTAATTTAGATTCCATTTTAATTCAGATTTTAGTTACGAATCTAGTTAAGATTTTAGTTCAGATTCCAGTCACATATTTTAGGCCAGATAGTAGGTCAAGTTGTAAATCATGTTCTTTTTCAGATTCTAGCGCAGATTTTAGTTTAGATTCTAGATCAAGTTTCAGTTCAAATTCTACTTCATATTATATTTCAGTTCCGATTGTAGTTAAGGTTAAAGTTCAGACTCTACTTCATATAATTGTCCGGATTCTAGTTCATAGTTTAGTTCAGATTCGGGTGCATATGATAGTTTAGATTGTAGTTCAGATTCATATTCGGGTTGTAGTTTATATGAAACTATTATATTAATATTTTATTATTTATAAGAGAAAAAAAAAAACAAAATAAATTTATTTTGAAAAAGTATAAAGAAATATTGTGCAGTTAATAGTTCCATTTTATTTTTATAGTTTCATCACTCAAAGGGAAAAAAGCATTTTTGTTTGAAGTTTATTTATTTTTAATAAAAAACAATTTAGGTTATTTGTTGCTTCTCTTCTTTTATTTATTTGTACTATATTCCATTGTATTGTGTTGTATTGAAAATGGTTTCTACTATTTTTTTAACAATATCTATTTTTTTGAAGACTATAAGTGTGTTTCTACTCTAATTTTGTGCTACAGTTAAACTAAAATGAAACCAATGTCACATGTGTATTTTATTGCTTTTACGTGATTTAATGGAGTTTTGTGGTTTTTCAAGCATCATTTAGTATCCTCTATTGTATTTGTCTGTATGTGTGTGTATCTAATATACTGCATGGTTATGGGTATAATATATTTGTATATATGAATGTATGTGTTTCAAGAGAGAATAATAAAGGACAGACAGCTGGCGAGACAATTTAAACAATATAGAATACATACATATACATACATAAACTGAAGGATCTGTACAAATACACAAAACAAGCAACTAATACAGTTGCTTTATTAAAGGATATAAATCTAATAACCCAACAAAATTATTATTGATGCAGGAAATAATATTTTTTATTTATTTGAATGAAAGTTGTATATAAATTTCTCAGACTTATCAATTAACATTTAAAACATTTAAAAATAACATTTTTAATTATGTCAGATTATCAAAAACCTCACTGGGTTTAGCTTTCACTGCTATTTGTCCTTCTTTTAGTAATTATCATTAACTAAATACAATATTAACCACTTTCATATTCTTGTGTTATTTATATTCCCGCAAAACATTCATTCACTCATTCACTCAATCATTTAGTTCAGTTTCTAGAAACCACAAATTTTCATGTAACAAAAAATGAGCTAAAATGCTTTTGGTTAGAATTATCCGATTTTCAAAAATTATGTAGAAAATAAATTCAATTATATTTTAAAATTAAGTCATCCAAACAAAATCAATTTAATTTTTAAACAAGAAAATTCGATTATAATACAAGACTTCACTTTTAAGATGAGGAATATTAAAGGATATTAATTTCCTTCTGCGATATGATTAAGAGTGTTTAAAAGGAAATTAATGTAAATAAATAGAAAATTTTTAAATTAAATTTTAGGTTATATAAAATAATACGTATACTTAATATTTGAAAGATAAATGTAAATAATTTTATATCAAACATACGTAATGGTGTTTCAGAGAAGAGAGAACTTTACTATTTAAATCAAAATTATTCAGAACAAGAATCTGAACTAAAACTGAAGTAGAACCGAACTAGAACTGAACTAGAACTGTACTAGAACTGAACTAGATTTGCGCTAGAACTGAACAAGAACTAAACAAGAACTGAACTGGAACTGAACTAAAACTGAAGTAGAACTGAACAAAAACTGAACAAGAACTGAACTAGAACTAAACAAGAACTGAACTGGAACTGAACTAAAACTGAACTAGAACTGAACAAGAACTGAACTAGAACTAGACTAGAACTGAACTAAAACCGAACTAGAACTGAACTAGAACTGAACAAGAACTGGACAAGAACTGAAGTAGAACTGAACGAGAACTGAACAAGAACTGAACTAGAACTGCGCTAGAACTGAACTACAACTGACTAGAACTGAACTAGAACTGACCTTAAACTGAACTGACTTGAACTAGAACTGCACATATCTGAACTAAAACTGAAGTAGAACTTAATAGACTGAACAAGAACTGAACTAGAACTAAACTAAAACAGAACTTGAACTGAACTAGAATTGAACTAGACAGAACTTGGACTGAAATAGAACTGAACTAGAACTGAACTAGAACTAAACTAAACAGAACTTGAGCTGAACTAGAATTGAACTAGAACAGAACTTGGACTGAAATAGAACTGAACTAGAACTGAACTAGAATTGAACTAGAACTGAAATAGAACTGAACTGGAACTGAACTAAAACTTATCAAAACGCTAGTAGAATTTGAAGTTAAATCTTACTAAAATCTGAAATGATTCTGAAAGAATCTATTTGAAGGGAATCGAATCTAACTAGAGAATTTATAGTTGGATCTGCATGAGAATTTGGATTTGAATCCGATCTTTAATCTGAATAAGAAACTGATCTAGAATATTAGCAGCAATTTGAATCCTTACTAAAGTCTAAACTAGTTTCAAATTTATAATTTTAGCTACAATCTGAACTAGAACCTAAATAAGTATCGATACTTAAAACCGAATGTGAATCCGTAATAAAAATTGAAGTTTAATAGAATTAAAAACTTTCTTGAAACTGAACGACAATTTTAACATGAATCGATACATGGGCCTGAATTAAATTCTTATTTAGATTTCTAGCTAGAATCTCAACGAGAGTCTAAAGTAGAATTTGTATTGGAATCTATACTTGAATCTGAATAAGAATCTGTACTTAAATCTTCACTTGAATCTGTTATCGATGCTAATCTAGATTATAACTAGAATCTGAATTGCAACTGAACAAGAAGTGAACTAAAATCTGTGTTACAACTCAACTAGAAATGCTTTTTC
>PYHX02000158.1:79530612-79566954 GCA_004302925.2 Cochliomyia hominivorax | reverse complement strand
TAATTTTCTTTTATAGAAAATTGTTTAATAAATTTTTCTTTCATAGATTTTTCATAATTTTCTTTAAATAATAATTTTTTATTAATTTTCTTTCAATTTAAAAATTTTATAAATTTTCTTTCAATAGAAATTTTTTTTTAAAATTTCCTTTCAATAGAATTTTTTTTTTCTTTAAATTTTCTTTCAATAGAAATTTTTTATATTTTTTTCAATAGAAATTTTTTAGATTTTTTTCAAATAGAAATTTTTTTTCTTTCAATAGAAAATTTTTTTGAAATTTTCTTTCAGTAGAAAAATATTTTAGAATTTTCTTTCAATAGAAAATTTTTTTATAAATTTTCTTTAAATAGAAAATGGTTTTTATCAAATTTTCTTTCAATAGAAAATTTTTTAAATTTTCTTTCAATAGAAATTTTTTTATAAATTTTCTTTCAATAGAAAATTTTTTTAAATTTTCTTTCAATAGAAAATTTTTTCTAAATTTTCTTTCAATAGAAAATTTTTTCTAAATTTTCTTTCAATAGAAAATTTTTTCTAAAGTTTTCTTAAATAGAAAATTTTTTTCTAAAGTTTCTTTTAATAGAAATTTTTTCTAAATTTTTTTCCAATAGAAAATTTTTCAAATTTTCTTTCAATAGAAAATTTTTTCCAAATTTTCTTTCTATAGAAAATTTTTTCCAAATTTTCTTTCTATAGAAAACTGTTTTAAAAATTTTCTTTCAATAGAAATTTGTTTTAAAAATTTCTTTCAAAAGAAATTTTTTATCAATTTTCTTTCAAAAGAAATTTTTTTATTAATTTTCTCCAATAGAATTTTTTTATAAATTTTCTTCCATAGAATTTTTTTATAAATTTTCTTCCAATAGATTTTTTTTTATAAATTTTCTTTCAATAGAAAATTTGTTTATTAATTTTCTTTCAATAGTATTTTTATAAATTTTCTTTTAGTAAAAAATTTTTGTTATAAATTTTCTTCCAATAGAAAATTTTTTAAAATTTTCTTCCAATAGAAATTTTTATAAATTTTCTTTAAGTAGAAAATTTTTTTTGTATAAAAATGAATTTAATAAAGCAAAGAAAAATAATTCCTTTATATTTTGTCAAAAATTCTTGATGTTTAATGTCTGTGTTGGCTTAAAGCAAAGAAGTAAATAAATAAAATACAAGAATTAAACAGAAAAAATAATGGTTTCTTTTATATCCGTTTTGTCTTTTGACGGATATGCCAAAAATTTTGTCTGTTTGCAGGCATAAGTATGTAAAAGTGTCTTTGTATATTAAAAAATAAAACGTATGTGTGTTTAACATACGTTTGTTAAATGCAGACTGCACAGTGGTATCAAAACGGAATTATTAAAATGGAATCCTCAGTGGCATTTTCTAAGTATTTGATTTGTTTTCAATTCGAATTTAGTGTGTCTGAATGTTTTTTAGGAAGTCTGTAATTTAAATTATTTGGAAATAGTTCAGCTTTTTATCATGTCTGGGAAAACAGAGGTGGCCCCTCAAACATGGTCACGTTACAAACATTTTTTAAAGCTAATTTCTTTTATTTTTCTCTGTCAAAGCCGACATTGAAAAATAATACTCTAAACGTCCACAATTTATTTAAAAATACTTCCACTGTCATGCTTCTTATAATGACAGAGTGACCAATGTACTGGCAAAAGCCCATAATCATTATCCGTATTGGAATTTTGGGTGTTTTGAAATAAAAAAGTGGGATAACGGATGCCTTGAGAATGACTCTGACAGTGGTACTGGAAATTATTGTAAATGTCCCACCGTTGGCTAAAAGCACTCTTTGCAAGCAGAGGCAGACGGACATACTGCATATCAGAACTATGCGTCATATGGAAATAATTGTTCTAAAGATTACTTGTCACCGTGTAATATAAGGAATATGCAAGTCAGCACATCTCTTACGAGTCTTGACGATTAGATGGAAACAGGTTTTAAACACACGAAAATAAATATCTACACTGATTGATCTAAGACTGCGGGAAATGATTGTAAAGTGTTTAGTGATGAGCTCAAAATAGAATCATGCTATCGACTTAGAACAGAGTATATTTTTTTCCACGCTGAAGTATGGCGCAAGGAAGATTTAAATGTTACAAATATACAATAAAGTCTTTAATTGCCGGTATTGTAAGGCGTAGGATGGTCAGCAGCTGTAACAAAGACCTTCTTGCTCTTCGAGAACAGCACAAGTTTGCTAAATGCCTGGACATAAGAATATTTAAGGAAACAGAAATGCGGAAGAACTGGCAAAGAAAAGTTCATCTCTTTCTGAGAAATTGGCGGAAATTGATATATATTTCCACCCTTATCTGCTCTTTTCAGGAGATTGAACAAAAATTGAGAATCGAGTGGCTTAATAGATTGTACGTAGCATATTTTTATGAACCAAGCATCTCTAAAATAGAAACAATTTTAAGTGCAGTGATTTTCTAATTGAATGAGGAGGAATCAACTGAGGAAGGTCATTAACCTAATTATTGGACACCCTTGGTAAGATTACAAGATCATAAAAGACATTTCATTTAGATGGCGCGGAAAGGCTAATAAACTTTCGCAAGTGGCAAAAAGGATGAGAGGAAAAATTAAAAAAAAATTACAGTGGACCATAAGTTCTCTATAAATCTCTGTCAAATGTTATCGGCGTAATTTTTTACTAGTAACTGTACCGCTCCAAAGTTGTCCCAAAACGCTTTTTTGAAAATAATTCTGTAACTTCGGAACTATTGAATATTTTTTTAACGAAATTTCACATGGATATTCTTGAAGTGTTTTTTAATCGATTTGGAAAAGAACATGTTTGTTGTGGGTCCCGTTAAACTTGAAATTTGTTATTTGTCAAAAACTTGTTTAAAAAATATACTTTTTTCAGTAAACTTCCCACCCTGTTGTTATAAGAGGTCTTGCACCTTACAGATTTCTTGAGTGGGTAACAAGTAGATGTAGCTATATAATTAAGGTACCTTTTTGACGATTCTAGCTCTGACATTTTTTTGTACTTCAAAAAAGTAAAGAAAAATATTTGAGAATTAACGAAATTCCGTTAGGGAATGCGGGGAAACTGTTTCCCTAAATGTCCTCGGATTTGCTTTATTTCCCAAAAAAAAATGTTTTGGACCACTGTCAGAGAGTTAAAGTTTCTTTATAATTGGAAAAGCAGCCCTTGGGAAATGTTATAGAGTTTTTTTAAAAGTTGGAGAAAGTTACATAAATAATAAATATGTTTTTTTCCAAAATGTATAATTTTCAAAGTTTACAATTGATACATCTCTTTATTTCCCCGTTTAAAGGTTAATTAAAATAATATTTTTATTAGAGACAAATTTCCTCAAAAATATCTTAAAGTATTTTCTTCACTCTCTGTTTTACTTAAACTCAATTATTATTCTTAACTCACTTTGACGTACAATCAAATGTGTGTTAAGAACATAATTTAGTCCTTAAAATATTTATCATCCAAAATTTGTCTTCATTGTAGTAAAAATAATAATAAAAATCATTTCATGTACAAACTTTATATTCCCGTACTATTTTTTTCATCATTTCATACATTTTCATCCTGTCTACTTGTCGGTGTATTTGTTCCAGAGTCATAACGTTGAAAATATTTCATTGTTTATCCTTTTTTAAGTAAAAAAATAGAAAAAGGGCATATTTTTTTGGAAATTCTACTTTAAAACTTTTTCGTTTATTAACTACAAAAAGCAACAACAAAAACAAGTTTAAATACATTTAAATCATGTTGTATCTCTTATGAAAATAATGATCATTAATTCAGGTTAAAAGGAGGAAAATCACGAAATTTTAGAAAGATTTTATTCATAAGAATAATGTCTATATAGAGAATGTACCTTTTCTATAAAAAATTAAAATTTTCAGAAATTTTTCTATAAAAGGAACTTTAAAAGAAATTTTCTTCAAAATGAAAATATTAAGAAAATTTTCTCTAAAAACTTTTTTTAAGAAAATTTATAGAAAATTTTCTTCTTAAAGAAAAATGTATTGAAAATTTTCTCTATGAGAATATTTATCGAAAATGTTCCCTATGATGAAAATTTATAAAACTTTCTCTATGAAGAAATTCATAGAAAATTTTCTCTATGAAGTAAAATTCATAAAAATTTTCTCTATGAAAAAGTTCATAAAAAATTTAATCTATGAAGAAAGTTCATAGAAATTTTCTCTATGAAAAAAGTTTATAGACATTTTTCTCTATGAAGTAAATTCATAGAAATTTTCTCTATGAAGTAAAATTCATAGAAATTTTCTCTATGAAGTAAAAATCATAAAAAATTTTCTCTATGAAAGTAAAATTCATAGAAAATTTTCTCTATGAAGTAAAATTCATAGAAAATTTCTCTATGAAGTAAATCATAGAAATTTTCTCTATGAAGTAAAATTCATAGAAAATTTTCTTATAAGTAAAATTCATAGAAAATTTTCTCTATGAAGTAAATTCATAGAAAATTTTCTCTAAATAAAATTTTAGGGACAAACTAAAAGTACCATTATAAAATTCAAAAAGTACCACGTTATGGCTCCAATTACTTTTTATTCTATGGGTTTACGTTTACCTTATTTTCAAGTTTTTTTAAGGGATATGACAAAGAGCATTAAGAAAATAGCTGGATCATTTCCGTTTAAAATCTACCACACTTTTGAACACATTTTGTGAGCTCCCTAAGAGCCAAATATCTCTTAGCTTCGGCCAGTTTGAAGGGATTTGTTCTATCTTAGCACAAATAGCACATTATTGTTCTTCTACCACTCGAGGACTGGTTTACCAAAGTGACAGGGAGCCATGTCAAAATTTCGATGCTTATAGAGCCCGTTGTAACAAGCGATTTGCTTCTTTTGTCGCATACCTTAACATATCATTGCTTAACATATCAAAACTTTTTGCGAAATTTTCTTCAAATTTCCTGGAGCATCAACAACATAAAATTGTTTACCAGAAAATTGCGTTTTTGAAACGTTTCATATGTATCATTCCTTTACCTGATTTAGATTTTTTGTCAACAGCCAAGTTCTCGCGGTCTTTTTAATAACTTTCAAAACAGTTTAATGGCAGATCTTTGAATGTTTCGCCAAATTTTTGTAGGACCAAGTTGAATTTTGCTAAAAATATTTAATTTTTGCAAAGACAACTTGATAAAAGGAATCAAATTAAATAATAATTTATTAAAAGTTCGATCACAATTCTTCTTGATGACACTATGAGACATCGAGCTATGACTAAAATTTAAAAACAATCATCTTAAATTATCTTCCATTTGTTCTTGACTTCTTCTTTATTTTGCTAATAATTTTTTAATTATTTTCTTGTTTTAATTATCATCAGTTGTATATCGAGTTAATCTTTTCTATTTTGATTATTGTTTTCTTATTGAATAAGAAAAGAAAACAGAATATAAATAACTATCAGATATTAGAAACTGTCCATAATAAACTATAATCAAGGTAGTCTTATGACATCTGCCTTCACTCGCCCTCTTTTTTAACAGCAGCCATACTGACCCAACCCCACGAATTTGTACATAAATAACAGAAGATTTCTTTAATGGTACTTTGTGCAAAATCTTCTACATCTACTTCAATTTTAGTTCGTTTACTTTTCCTTCTCGTACTTGGAATTTGTTAGATTCTTAGGAAATCGAAGAAAATTACAATTTATTTATTATTATTGAAGGTAGAAGAAAAGAGAAATAAACTCATAAAATAACTTGAGATTAGTTTTATTGTTGAAGTAGCATTTCTTATTCTTTCACTTCTTATTCCAAAGTATCTTTATTTAGAGAGAAAATTAAAAATAAAATAGTAAAAGAAGAAAACTTTACAAGCAATTTATTTGTAACTAAAAAAATATTAAAAAAATACTTCTGTTGTAATAAACTCAATTCATACATCAATATTAAAAATAAGAAAAACGAATAAAAGCAATAAAATAAAATATTTTGTAACAATTTGTTACAAAATAATAACAATAATAAAGAAAATTAAGTGTATAAATTTTGGTTGACCCTTCCCCCTCCCTTTTCATGAAGGTAAAAATGAGAGAAAAGAAATTAATTTGTTAAAACTATAAAAAAGCTTAACAGGGCGTATGAGTTGTTATTTATTATATGTAGAGACTGGGGAAGATTTTCAACACTTATACGACGGATTGTTTATTGTTGAAGGTGATAAAGGGAATTAAGGAATTATTTACAACATTTAACAATTTTAATTAAAGTGACTGTTATATGGTTAATCTACAATCTAGTCTAGCAAGAACTTAACTAAAACTGAACTAGAACTTGAACTGAACTGGAATTGAACTAGAATTGAAAGTGAATTGAAAATAGAACTGAACTACAACTAACTAGAGCTGAATTAGAGCTGAACTAGAATTGAACTAGAACTGAAATAGAACTGAGCCAGAATTGAACTACAACTGATACTGCAACTGAAATGGAACTGAACTAGAATTTAATTACAACTGAACTAGAAATGAACTAGAACTTGTCTAGAACTGAACTAAAATTGAACCATTGACTAGTACCAACCTAGACTAAATTGAACTAGAACTGAACTAGAACTGAACTAAAAACTGAACAAAACTGAATTAGAACTGACCAGAACTGAACCAGAACTGAAATACAACTGATACTGCAACTGAAATGGAACTGAAATAGAACTAAACTAGAGCTGATCTAAAACTGTACTACAACTGAACTAGAACTGAACCAGAACTAACATAGAACTGAACTACAACTGAACTAAAACTGAACTTGAAATGAACTTAAACTAAACTAGAACTGAACCAGAACTGAACTGGAACTGAAATACAACTGATACTGCAACTGAAATGAAACTGAACTAGAACTAAACTAGAGCTGATCTAAAACTGAACTACAACTGAACTAGAACTTAACTAGAACTATTCTAGAACTGAACTAAAATTGAACCATTGTCTATAGTCCAGTATATCAGCTTTTTAATAGCACAGTGTCCAGTTTATCGCCTGGTGTATAGCAAAGTCTATAGTTCAGTCTTTCGTAATTCTAAGCACAATGTACAGTCCTGTCTTTCGCCTGGTCTTCAAACAGCCTTTTATTCAAAATGTTCTGTAAATGTTCCAGTCTATCGATTAATCTATAGTCCAGTCTATCGACTGGTCCATAGGCCTGTCTCTAGTACTAGTGCTTCTCCAGCTTCTTCTTTGAAATTAGATCGTTATTTAATATTAATCCTCAATAAATTAAAAACTTTGCTAAATCCTTTACCTTAGTTATATTTAATGTCCTTTATTCATGAATATAATTTCATTTTCTTTAACAAACTAAAATTCTGTTTATATTTTAATTTCAAAATTTTATTTTATTAAAAAAAAATAAAAATGAAATTAAAATAAAATAAAATTGAAAAATAACATTAAATGAATAGAAATTCTTTGTGTTGCATAATATTTAGTTGTAGTAAATAAAATGAATCCTATCATTACTTTGTTTTGTGACAACAACTTATGTTGTTGAAGTTGCACACACACGCATACATAGTGTAGAAGCAGCAGGCAATAACTGCTGCAGCAATAGAAGCAACAACATATACAAATTTTACAAACTTTTCCAATTTACATAAAAGTCTCTGTTGGATTGCGTTTACATGTTGCACAACTGTTATGAATTCTTATACACAAACACACATTCATACACATACATATAAATAAGGGATATAGTCCATGTAAATGATTATAAGGGTCAATGGGAAATTCAAGACCTGAAGTTAATAATTGATAATAATAAAAGATTTTTGTAATAAAATAAAAGAAAATAATTTTAACCAATTTAAGCAATTGCTGTTAATTCTTGACACCCTTAATTTCCCTCCTTTTTCAATTTCCTTTAGGTATTCAATTTTAAACTTTTTTCTATTATATTAAAATTAAAAGAATAAAATATAAGAAAAACTTTTTCGAAAATAAAATAAGTAGTAAGTAAATTTGTATGTGTATAACAGAGTATGCAAAAATTCGGAGCAAAATATTTATTTTCAAATAATCCTAACTTTTACTCTTCTTTTTGAAGATTAAAAAAAAATAAACTGTTTTTTTTCGATTAAAATTTTCATCTTAATTTTTTTTTCGATTTTGCTCCGAGCAAAATAAAAAAAAAACTTATTTTACTCTTCTTTTAATCAAGAGTTAAAAAAGAGGATTATTTTTTAACTCGCTCTAAAAATGCGAAATGATTGTCTATTGACTGCATTTCCACTAGGCTGTTAATGAGAGTATCAACAGGTCTATATTCTAGTGTATTGACTGGTCTTAACTCCAGTTTCTCTACTAGTTTATAGCACGGTCTATAGTCCAATATATCCACTGATCTAGGTTATAGTCTATAGTCCAGTTAGTCGACTGGTCTATATCACAACTACGGTCAAGTCTGTCGACAGGTCTAGAGCACAGACTAAGATGCAGTCTATTGACAGGTTTATAACTCTTATTTTACTCTTCTTTTAATCAAGAGTTAAAAAGGAGGATTATTTTTTAACTCGCTCTAAAAATGCGAAATGATTGAAAGAAGAAAAAATAAAATAAAACACAAATTTCTTGCCCCAATTATTATTTGCACTTGTTGCTTTATACTAAAAACTACAATAAAAAAAACACACAAAAATTCATTCAACAAAAGGTAAACACATCTTAATATGTGAGTACGCTTGCATATTCATACAAAAGTTGTAGACATACAAACACGCTTTTCATTGTAATAAAAATATTTTTGACTGCTGCACACGAATTTAAAACAATTTGAGCGAATTATTCATTTTTAAACTCTTTTTCGATTTCGCTCTTTCTTGATTTTTATCATTTTTTACGATTTAACTCTTTTTCAAAACGACAAAAAAATAAAACCCCTTTTAAAAATAAAATAAAACACTTTAAAAGATCCGATCTCACGAAGAATAATTAAAAGAGTCACAAACCGTACCTTGATGTATACGTATATGCTTGTATATAAGTATGTTTTAAATAAAAAAGAAAAACTTTAGACAGGACTACATTATGTGACATGGTTTTGTAATGCACTTACACTCTCTCACAATATGTATATGAGAATGAATACACCTAGACATATTTACCTAACTCATACATACATATTTATACAATTTGTATTTGAAAATACATAAACATATGTGTAATTTAAAAATGGAAAAAATGCAAAACATATGTTAAAGGTTGTTGAAAGTTTTATTCAAGTTAAATGCTTATTCTTGCCACATTCAACAAGAAATATGAAATGATAAATGTTTTTCAATAAAAATTTTGGAATAAGTTACTTCAGCTTTTTTAAATTTTGTTCTAATTCAGTTCCATTTCTGTTTTAGATCAGATGCTATTTATAATTTATAATTCAGATTCCAGTTTAGAATCTAATTGACAATCTAGATATGATTTTAGTTCACATGCCCGCCAAGAATCTTGTTCAAATTCCAGGTCAGATTTCTAGTTCTGTTCTAATTCAAATTTTGTAGCAGATTCTAATTCAGATTCTAGTTCAGATTGAGTTTCAATTTCTGGTTCAGACACTGGTTCAGATTCTAGCTCATGTTATAGTTCGTTATCGAGTTTAGGTTCTATTTCAGATTGTAATTCAGAATCTAGTTCATATTTTGGTTTAGTTCTAAGTCAGTTCTATGTTTTATACTAGTTATGATTCTAATTTATATTCTAGTTAAGACTCTTTTTCTGATTCGAGTTCAGATTCTGGTTCAAATGTTAGTTGAAACTTTTAATCTTCAGATTCTGGTTTAGATTTTAGTTGAGAGTCAAGTTCAAATTCTATTTGACATTCGGGGATAGACTCTAGTTCAGATTCTAATTCACTAAAGTTTCTTGTTGCATATCGTCCTTATTCGGCTTGCGCTTTGTGCTGGGCAGTGACGT
Source organism: Cochliomyia hominivorax (assembly GCA_004302925.2). Taxonomy (NCBI): domain Eukaryota; kingdom Metazoa; phylum Arthropoda; class Insecta; order Diptera; family Calliphoridae; genus Cochliomyia; species Cochliomyia hominivorax. The sequence continues at coordinate 79,557,005 of PYHX02000158.1, read as the reverse complement.
AGAAAGTGTTCCAACATCTCTATGTCTACTCCACATGCTCGACATAATTCAGCTCACTTTTATTTTGAGAATACTTTTGATCTGCACTTTTCTTCGCTTAGAAAACCATATTATGGTTCAGAAGGCGAGGACACATTCTGGTTTCCTGATCTGAAACATAGAGAACTCGTTCTGTTATATCCCCATGTTTAAGCCATTAGTTTAGCAACAAGACTCCACAGGTATATCTTCTACGTGTTCTGTATTTGTAAGCTATAATTGGTCCTGTCAGAATAAAAAGGCATCCAGTCAAAATTCTCAACCGATTGCATAGGCTACCAGTTATACACTAATAACACGATTTGTATCCATTATTAATCCACTTCATATCGCACCTTTGTATCAATGGATTGTAAAAAAGGTTTAGTTTCAAATGCATATGTTGGAATTATCTTCATTGTGTCGCTTACTCCTAGGCCGGAAATATGTTGAACTTTAAAGATTATTTTAATGTTGCATTCTCCCTCCGCTTATGACCACCAAACTACAGATACGTAGGTCCGTAATGCCTTTTATACAATTCTGTAAATCTAGTGTCTCATTGTAGGATTAAGTCTAAGCGAGAATAGCAACAAGCTCTAATCTTTCCATGAACAAGTAGATTTCAGTCTTGTCATGGTTCACAATTAGTGCCCAAGATCATAACCATTTCAGAGCGAATTCCGCTCTTCAGCAAAACGGATTTGATTCGTTTAGAGCTTAAAATTTTCTTACTTTTCACATTTATCTAATCATTTGACCTCACAATCTTATCATTTTATCCATTACAGTTTTATTTTAAAAGAATTTTAAATAAAAACTTTTTTAAGTTTTAAGTCTCCAAAAAAATCCTAATTTACAGACCAAATACAAATACAACTAACAAATATTCCTTTATGGAAACAAAATTCTAATAGAAAAAACTTGAATACCTTCATAAAGTCCTTTTATGCTCCCTTACAATTGTAATTGAGAGCAAAACAAATAAAACTGATATAATCAGTTATGCCGAATCTTCAATACTCTCCATTACAAATGCGCGGGAGGTGAGTACGTTATGTACTTACTTACACACAAACGTATACATTATAAACGTTTTCTAAAATATAATACAGAAACATTTATGAGTCATAAAAATTGTTATTTTAAGCTAAAATTTTTTTTCATCTGAACCGATTTTTATAATTCGATTCAATAGAATTTAGTAGGAATGATAATGCGGGTACATACATCTATATTGTAGCAAAATTTAATTTAAATTTGTAGACTTATAACTGACAATTTTAGGAAAGTTCTTCACTTGTATCTATAAATTGCCTCAGATATCGCTCTATATCTATTAATACACCCAACCAATGTTGCTGATTTTAAATAGGAAACTTCTCAGGTGGATTCAGATTTTGATTTGATGCAAGAATATAAAGTTTAATCAAATCTGAGTCGATTTAGTTATGTTCATCTGTCTGTCTGTTGTTGACACGCTTACGTGCACAATAATTGGCAGAGCTCAATGAAATTTGGCCGAAGTATTTTTATAGTCCTGGGGACTGATAATTATTCCTTCTTAGTGTTACACATGGACTGACAAAGTCAATATACCCTCTTCACCACATGTGGTAGTGGAGGGTATAAAAACATCGAAATCAAACTAAAACAAAGTTAAACCAAATAAAAAAAAACAGGAAATATATTGAATATTGAAGTAGGCGTTCTTATTGTTATCGAAAAATTTTTTTGTAATTTAAAAGTTCTCATCGCAATATGCTAAATAAAAGGATTCATGGGTTTTTATTATTATTGATTTTCAAATTTGAAATAACAAAAAACTAATTTTTGATACTTAAATGTATTTTTTTGAAAGACATTTACATATTTCAGTTCTGGTTTAAGTTCCAATTCAGATTTAGCTCAGATTCTATTTCAGATACTTGTCCGGATTTTAGTTTAGATTCTAGATCAGATTTTAATACTGATACTATTTTAGACTCTAGATCAAATTATAGTTCAGAATTTAGCTCACACTATAGTTCAGATTATACTTTAGTTCAGACTGTACTAAAGATTTTAGTTCTGATTTTACTTCAGATACAAGTCCGAATTCTAGTTTATATTTTAGTTCAGATTTTGGTTCAGATTCTAGTTTAAATTCTAGTTCCAATTTTGCTTCAGATTGTATTTGGATTAAATTTTAGTTAAGATTCAGATTTTAGATCTGATTCTAGTTCAGATTCTATTTAAGATTCCAGATCAGATTCTAATTCAGATTCTAGTTCAGAATTTAGCACACACTATAGTTCAGATCATATTTTAGTTTAGATTGTACTTAAGATTTTAGTTCTGATTTTATTTCAGATACAAGTCCGAAATTCTAGTTCATATTCTAATTCAGATTACGGTTCCGATTCTAGTTTATATTCTAGTTCCAATACTGCTTCAGATTATATTTGTGTTAAATTCTAATTAAGATTTTAATTAATATTTACCTCAAATACTAGTCCACATTTAAAATCAGATTGTCGATTAGATTCCAGTTCAGTTTCTTTTCAAGATTCCAGATCAGATTCCTAGTTCTAGATAGAAGAACAGTATATAATCGAGATATTAATTTAGGTTCTATTTTAGTTTTTATTCTAGTTAAGAGTTTAGTTTGGATTCAACATCACATACTTGTCCGGATTTTATTTCAGATTCTAGTTTAAGTTATATTTAAGTTCCGATTGTAGTTAAGGCTTTAGTTCCGATTCTACTTTATAAAGTCTTGATTCTAGTTCATATTTAATTCAGATTCTGGTTCAGGTTCTAGTTCTGATTCTAGTTTAGATTCTATTTTAGTTCCGATTATAGTTAAAATTTTAGTGAGGACTCTATTTCAGTTTCTAGTCCTGATTAACGATCAGGTTGTAAATCAGATTTTTGTTGAGATTGTAGGTCAGATTTCAGATTTTATTTCAAATTCCAGATCAGAGTTTAGATCAGACTCTACTTCAGATTCAAGTTCCGATTCTAGTTAAAATTTTGTTCAGACTCTGTCACAGATTTAAGTTCAGGTTCTTGTTCAGATTCTAGTTTCGATTCCAATCTAGATTCTACTTCAAATTTTATTTCAGTTCCTTCTAATTAAGATTTTAGTTCAGATTCTTGAATTTATTTTAGACTATATAGAAGATTTGAATGTAAATCAGATTCTACATCCGATTCTACTTCCAATTCTACTTCTGATTCTTCCGATTCTGCTTCAGATTCTATTTAAGATTATAGTTTTGATTCAAGAAAAAATATTTATTCAGATTTAAGTCCAGATTTTATTTTAGATTCTAATTCAGATCTTAGTTCAGGTTCTAGTTTAGACTTTAGTTCCGATTTTGGTAAAGATATTAATTCAGATTTTAGACCGGATTTTATTCAATTCTAGTTCAATCTAGTTCAGGTTCTAGTTTAGATTTTAGTTCAGATTCTTCTTCATATAATTGTCCGGAATCTAGTTCATAGTTTATTCAGATTCAAGTTCCGATTTCGATAAAGATTCTAATTTAGATTCCATTTTAATTCCAGATTTTAGTTACGAATCTAGTTAAGATTTTAGTTCAGATTCTAGTCCATATTTTAAGCCATATGGTAGGTCAAGTTGTAAATCATGTTCTTTTTCAGATTCTAGCGCAGATTTTAGTTCAAATTCTTCTTCATATTATATTTCAGTTCCGATTGTAGTTAAGGTTAAAGTTCAGACTCTACTTCATATAATTGTCCGGATTCTAGTTCATAGTTTAGTTCGGATTCGGATTCATATGATAGTTCAGATTCATATCCGGATTGTAGTTTATATGAAACTATTATATTAATATTTTATTATTTATAAGAAAAAAAAACAAAATAAATTTATTTAGAAAAAGTATAAAGAAATATTGTGCAGTTAATAGTTCCATTTTATTTTTATAGTTTTATCACTCAAAGGGAAAAAGCATTTTTGTTTGAAATTTATTTATTTTTAATAAAAAACAATTTAGGTTATTTGTTGCTTCTCTTCTATTATTTATTTGTACTAAATTCCATTGTATTGTGTTGTATTGAAAATGGTTTCTACTATTTTTTTAACAATATCTATTTTTTTGAAGACTATAAGTGTGTTTCTACTCTAATTTTGTGCTACAGTTAACTAAAAATGAAACCAATGTCACATGTGTATTTTATTGCTTTTACGTGATTTAATGGAGTTTTGTGGTTTTTCAAGCATCATTTAGTATCCTCTATTGTATTTGTCTGTATGTGTGTGTATCTAATATACTGCATGGTTATGGGTATAATATATTTGTACGTATGAATGTATGTGTTTCAAGAGAGAATAATAAAGGACAGACAGCTGGCGAGACAATTTAAACAATATAGAATACATACATATACATACATACATAAACTGAAGGATCTGTACAAATACACAAAACAAGCAACTAATACAGTTGCTTTATTAAGGATATAAATCTAATAACCCAACAAAATTATTATTGATGCAGGAAATAATATTTTTTATTTATTTGAATGAAAGTTGTATATAAATTTCTCAGACTTCATCAATTAACATTTAAAAATAACATTTTTAATTATGTCAGATTATCAAAAACCTCACTGGGTTTAGCTTTCACTGCTATTTGTCCTTCTTTTAGTAATTATCATTAACTAAATACAATATTAACCACTTTCATATTCTTGTGTTATTTATATTCCCGCAAAACATTCATTCACTCATTCACTCAATCATTTAGTTCAGTTTCTAGAAACCACAAATTTTCATGTAACAAAAAATGAGCTAAAATGCTTTTGGTTAGAATTATCCGATTTTCAAAAATTATGTAGAAAATAAATTCAATTATATTTTAAAATTAAGTCATCCAAACAAAATCAATTTAATTTTTAAACAAGAAAATTCGATTATAATACAAGACTTCACTTTTAAGATGAGGAATATTAAAGGATATTAATTTCCTTCTGCGATATGATTAAGAGTGTTTAAAAGGAAATTAATGTAAATAAATAGAAAATTTTTAAATTAAATTTTAGGTTATATAAAATAATACGTATACTTAATATTGAAAAGATAAATATAAATAAATTTATATCAAACATACGTAATGGTGTTCCAGAAAAGAGAGAACTTTACTATTTAAATCAAAATTATTCTGAACAAGAATCTGAACTAAAACTGAAGTAGAACCGAACTAGAACTGAACTAAAACTGAAGTAGAACTAGAACTGAACGAGAACTGAACTATAACTGAACTAAGCAAAACTGGAATCGAACTAGAACTGAACTTGAGCCAAACTAGAACTGCGCTAGAACTGGACTAGAACTGAATTGGAACTGAAGTAGAACTGAACTAGAACTGAACTAAAACTGAACTAGAACTGAACTAGAGCAGAACTGGAATCGAACTAGAACTGAAATAAAACTGAAGTAGAACTATAACTGAACTATAACTGAACGAGAACTGAACTAGAACTGAACGAGAACTGAACTAGAGCAAAACTGGAATCGAACTAGAACTGAACTTGAGCCAAACTAGAAGTGCGCTAGAACTGGACTAGAACTGGACTAGAACCGAATTAGAACTGAACTAGAACTGAACAAGAACTGAACAAGAACTGAACTAGAACTGAACTAGAACTGAACAAGAACTGGACAAGAACTGAACTACAACTGAACTAGAACTGAACTGGAACTGACCTTAAACTGAACTAGACTTGAACTAGAACTGCACTAGATCTGAACTAAAACTGAAGTAGAACTTTAATAGAACTGAACAAGAACTGAACTAGAACTAAACTAAAACAGAACTTGAACTGAACTAGAATTGAACTAGAACAGAACTTGGACTGAAATAGTACTGAACTAGAACTGAACTAGAATTGAACTAGAACTGAAATAGAACTGAACTGGAACTGAACTAAAACTTATCAAAAACGCTAGTAGAATTTGAAGTTAAATCTGTACTAAAATCTGAAATGGATTCTGAAAAGAATCTATTTGAAGGGAATCGAATCTGAACTAGAGAATTTATAGTTGGATCTGCATGAGAATTTGGATTTGAATCCGATCTTTAATCTGAATAAGAAACTGATCTAGAATATTAGCAGCAATTTGAATCCTTACTAAAGTCTAAACTAGTTTCAAATTTATAATTTTAGCTACAATCTGAACTAGAACCTAAATAAGTATCGATACTTAAAACCGAATGTGAATCCGTAATAAAAATTGAAGTTTAATAGAATTAAAAACTTTCTTGAAACTGAACGACAATTTTAACATGAATCGATACATGGGCCTGAATTAAATTCTTATTTAGATTTCTAGCTAGAATCTCAACGAGAGTCTAAAGTAGAATTTGTATTGGAATCTATACTTGAATCTGAATAAGAATCTGTACTTAAATCTTCACTTGAATCTGTTATCGATGCTAATCTAGATTATGAACTAGAATCTGAATTGCAACTGAACAAGAAGTGAACTAAAATCTGTGTTACAACTCAACTAGAAATGCTTTTTCTTTCTTTTGTGTTTATATCTCATTATTCCATTTCTAGATTTGCAAGATGATTGAAATTTGTCCTTGATTTTGCATTCTCACTTTTTATTAACTCTTCAGTAACATCTATTCATATTAACAATTCTAATTAGTTTATCATAAAATCTCTTATAAAATAAAAAAAAATCTCCAAGAATCCTTTTTTACTAATTACTTTGTACTAATTTTACTTTCTTTTGGTACAATCACTTTAATGACAAATATTTTTTTTTATATTCATCAAATTATTCTTTTGATTTATATAAAATTTCTAAAGTTATTTTACTTTTATATATATTTTCTTCTTAATAAATCTTACTAAAGTTTATTCATTTATTTAGTTTGTTTTTCAGCTAAAAAAAATAACTTGTTTTATTATCCAACTGAAGGTCATTTTCATATTTTATAGAATTTCATATTTCTATGTAGTTTTCTTCTTACATCTTCCAACACCACAAGTGGTGAAGGGGATATAGTTATTAACTTTGTCATTCCATGTTGTAACACTGAGAAGGAATCATCTCAGACTTCATAACGTATATACGTTATGGCATCAAATCAAAATTTTAGTCGATTTAGCTATGCTCATCTGTCTGTCTGATATTGGAACGCTCACATCCACAATATTTTACAGAGTATTTCCATAGTCCAGAGAAGTTTCATATATAAAGAAGCTCCAATATCTGAGACAATCTCTTAAATCTTGCGAAGAACTTTCGTAAAATTGTCAATTATAAATCGATTTTGTCATAAAATGCTTCATTATCATTCAAAAATTATCAAAATCGGTTCAGTTGAAAAAAATTATAGCCGAAAATATAACTAAATTAAGTGTTCCTGTGTTTTTTTTTAACAAAATAAAAATATTGTATTGGTCTGTGAATGTATGTGTGAATCAATGTATTTCTGGTTGAAGGCATTGAAGATTCGACATAGCCGAATATAGCATTCTCACTTATTTTCACCTTCTAAGCATAGAGAATTCATCATTTTGTTGTTGTTGTTGTTGTTGTTGCTTTGATATATTTTTACTCCTTTTACTTTGTGTTCTATAATTATAATCATAGTAATTTATAATAAACCTTAATGCAAATATTGTGTAACATAATGATGAGAGATTCCTTCTGTGTATGTTTTTTTATCCTGTCCTTATAAAAAAATTCGTCCTCTTTTATGCCACAAATACTACTTAATTAGCTTTTAATTAAGGAGAGTACATACATAATAGAAACACCTCTTCAGAATTTATCTTTACTTTAAGATTGTTGGTATCTTCGTCCAACCATTTCCGTTTCCCTATTTGTTACTAGAAGGGGAGGTGTTAGAGTATTAGTATATTATCTTAATATTATGAAAGACATATATACATATATATTTATTATGGAAAGATACTTGTACTTGATGTAATGCTTACAGTTGTCACTTCTATATAAAGGAGAGGGGAGGGAACTACTTATGTAATCAAATATATTTTAAATATTTCACTTAACATAGAATGAAATTAGGTTATATGGGATCAACATGTCAGTTGAGATTTTTCGAAAGGGAAAAGGGGAATTTTGGAAAATAAAGCCGCACCTGAAAGGTGATTTGTGGAAGAAAATTCGCAACAGGTTTTATTTAACAAAAAATAACACTTTTTGTATAGTTTTAAATAACGAATCTTCTCCGATCCTGTTAAATGTTGAAATAACCTTGAATATTACCCAACAATCGGATTTTTCGATTTCCATTATAATTTCGTAAGAGAAACGTTAATGGACTTTTATACCCTCCATCAGCACAAGTGGTGCAGAGGGTATATATTAACTTAGTCATGCCTTTTGTAACGCTAAGAAGGAATAAAATCAGAACCCATTATGCATACATATATATTCTTGCATTAAATCAAAATCTGAATCGATTTAGCTATGTCCGTCTGTCTGTTTGTCACGCTCACATGCACAATAATTAACAGAGCTCAATTAAATTAGGCCTAAGTATTGTATTTTAAACCAGCAAAATCTACTCAATATATTAAAAGATATAGACCGATATCTGATGCAACCTCTAATTTCATGAGATGAAGTTCCGTTAAATTGTCTATTATAAGTCATTAAATGGGAATGAAGTTTTGTCATAATATTAAGTTATGCGAACTACATTACTTTTCCTAAAATGATCAAAATCGGTTCAGTAGAAAAAAAGTTATATACAAAAATCTAACTAATTTTATGATTCATTAAATGTTTCTGTGTTATATTTAAGAAAAACGTTTATATAATATGTACATTTGTGAGTGTATGTTTGTGTATATGTATATCTATGGAACTAACTTTACACGAATTTGTGCTAGAGTTTATTGATGATTCGGTTTAGCCGAATAAAGCCTTTTTACTTGTTTACGATTCTATTTTTCTAAGTTTTAATGCAAATTATAAAAAGGGAGACAAAAGGGGAAATTTGGAAAAGTACAAAAAACCTCGCACATTGCTGAAAAAGTCACGAAAATTTGCTACTAAATTCGGGCCAGTGGTAACACTGTATGGGATATAACCCAGTGTATGGTGATGGTTTTTTATTATTACTCGTGATATTCTTCACAAGTTTAATAGGATCAGCTCAATTTTATTTAATGAAAATGGACCAACTTTCAGTTCCGATAAATTATTTTGATTTTATGGACGAAAATCATCAACATCTTGAGTTATATTATATAGAAGACCAAATTTGAAACGATTAATTATTTTTCACTTAGTAAAATTGTAAAAATTTTTTTCGGAAACAATAAAATAACTTTCGAACTATGGATTATTTTGTGATGAAATTTCTCATGAACATTTTTGAGGTGCCTTCCAATTAATTTGAAAAAGCACAAGAACTTAGTGTGTTCAGGGAAAGAGGGGTATACCTTCAAAGTTGATCACTTTAGTTATGAAAAATTTTGAAAAAAAAATGCCAAAATTTTATTTTTAATTTCATTGAAAAACAATTAAAAATATTAGAGTCGATCAAGCCCGACAATGTAATACCCTACACCACATTGTTGGTTTTAAATAACTCTCATAAGCATTTATATATGAGGGTGATTTACATCAATATGATCCTAACATTAATGTGATATTTATGCATTTTTAAGGCTCTTTTTTTTTTTGGGGGGGTGGTAACTAAGAGCTAGAAAGAAATTTTAGACCGACCCTCGTAAAATTTCAAACAGTTTCTCAATTTGAGACCGAAAGTGATAGTGCATTCTGTCACTTTGTTCAAACAGAGAGTCCACCTACATTTCAAATCCATAACACTTTTGGACACCTTTCCTGTGATCTTTAATTCTTTGTTCACCATATCCCAAAATCTCTCCACTGGCTTTAGCTGCGAACAGTTTGGAAGTTTTGCCTCTCTTGGTACAAATAAAACATCATTGTTCTTGTGCTACTCAACAGCTTGTTTTAGTGACAGAATGCCAAGTCAGACCGAAAATAAGTGGGCAAATTATGAAATCTTATGAATGGAAACAGCCTTTCTTGAAACACTCCTTGATGTAACTTTCAGTATTTATAGAGCCCATTATAAAAAAGGGTTGGGCCATTTTGCTGCAGCGGCAGAAAGTCGCGAAAATCTTTTAAAACATACTTTTCGTCGTCCATGTGATAGCAACAGTATTTTTTTTAGAAAACTTGAGTTCAATTTCCGTGCTCTGTTTTTGACCTCAAAATTTTAAGTAGCGTTCCTGCCAATATGATAATTTTAACTACCGAATGTGGGGGGAGCGAATTTTTGAAATTTTTTGGCTTCGAAAACATCATGTGGACCATTCCTTCTACCTGAACCAGGTTTTCTCTCCTGTTACTCTTTAATAAAATTGGAAATTGGCAGACCTTTGAGTTTTTCGATCTCACTACTTACTGTTGTTCCCACTTCCAATAAATTTAAAGTTTTTTCCCTTCATAAAATAAATCACAATTTTTCATATTTTCTTCCATCTCATATTTTATTCTCTTCTATACTTTTATGGGAATTTCCGATACAAATAATATTTTCCTACTCTCAGCTTTAACAAACTTGTCTCGTTTCCGTTTCGGGAGCCAGTCAGTCAGTCAGTTAGTCAATCATACAGACAGTTGATAATAGTGTGAAATACAAAGAAATAAAATAATTTAAAATAAAAAAATTTGTAAATTGTAGTTTATTTTATGAAGTAATATTGTAAGTTATAATTGGATTTATGTTTTTAATGTTGTAATATAAACAGCAACAACAAAAATAACAACACCAACAATAACAACAACGTGCGAACAAACAAAGTGAGAAGAAAATAATGTTGACATAAAAGAAGTAACACAAGTTTAAGAAATGAAAGGGAAGCAGTGGGCTACATGAATGAGAATTGCTAAAGATGACAAAATGTAGATAAAACAAGTAAAAATCTTATAGTCGATAAAGGTCGACTATGTAATATGCTACGCCACATTGTTGGTTGGTGCGAAAAATTTATGAACGGCCCTCGTATTCTTATGCATTTCTTGTTTATGCTTATGTGTGCAATAGGGTTGCTGTGTAGGAATTATGTGAAATAGTGGACTTATGGACCTCATTTAATTCGCCATATCATTTTACAATATGATTAAACTTCCCCCGCATTCCGGGGGCACATATGTATGGAAACCAACATAAAATAGTGAACGATCTAAAGCAATTATAGGCATCGACTTTGTGATGAAATAATAGTACTTGCCAAATTTCATAAAGATGTCTTTTAAAACTGCGACCTGTTCTTTAAGAACCAGCTTTACAAAGAAAGCCAGCCGGATGGAAAGTCGGACATGGTTAAATCGACTCAGGAAATGATTCTGTGTCAAACGGCAACAGAAAAGTGGTGGTAGTACAATTTTTAGTACAAACATCTGCACAAACTTATAATACCCCCTCCAACTATGATGGTGTAGGGTATAAACATAACAATAATGATAATGTTGTTTACAAATTTTTCAAAAAATATATTTTGTTGGTTTTCTTATCATTTTTATTATTTTATAAAAAAAAATAAACAAGATTTTAATGTTTCTCAAAATAAATTAAAGTGTTATTATGGTTTAAGGATATTTTCTCTTTTATTTTTTAAGTTTGGTTGTGTATTCAAGAGAAATTTGTAAAAAATAGAAAAGATAAATAATACGGATTTGCTAATTTTATTATTGTGTTAATTGTGTGAAGTGTGTTTAGTCTAAATGTTAAAGATTAAAAAAGACAGATGTGTTCTTTCAAGAATTAACTGGAAATTTTGTTAAAAGCTCAAAATTTGTGAAAATTCAGTTTAAGTTCAGTACGAGCTAAATTCCAGTTTAGATTCAAGCTTAAACTTTTAATTGAATACTAAGTTGAGATTCAAGTTTAGATTCATTTACAGGTTGTAGTTCAGATTCAAGTTCTGATTTTAATCCCGTTATTGGATCTGATTCTAGTTTAGATACTAAAAAGATTTTAGTTAAGGTTTTATCTATCTGATACTAGTTCACATTTAAGTTCATAATTCAAGCTCAAATTCACCAACATATTCATGTTTATGTTTCCTATAACTTCTGGTCCCGATTTCAGTTTAGCTATTAGTTCGGTTCTAATTCAGTATTAGTTTAATTCCAGTTCAATTCTAGTTCTGTTCTAGCTCGGTTATAATTCAATTCTAGTTCAGTTTTAGTTCTGTTCTAGTTCAGTACTATTTCTAGTTCAGTTAAGTTTTAGTCCAGTTCTAGTTCAGTTTTACTTCAGATTTAGTTCAGTTCTTATTCAGTTCCACTTCAGTTCAAGTTAAGTTCAAGTTCATTTCTTGTTTAGTTCTAGTTCGCATCTGGTTTAGTTACGGTTCAGTTCTTCTTCAGTTCAATTCTTGTTTTTTTATAGTTCTATTCTAGTTCGGTTCTAGTTCAGTTCTAATTCAGTTCTAGTTCAGTTCTAATTCAGTTCGAATTCAGTTCTAATTCAGTTTAGTTAGGTTTAGTTATAATTCAGTTCTAGTTCAGTTCTTGTTCAGTATCCGTTCAGTTCTTGTTCAGTTTCAGTTCAGTTCTAGTTCAGTTCTAGTTGGGTTTTAGTTCAGTTCTAGCTCAGTTTTAGTTCAGTTTTAGTTCAGTTCTAGTTCAGTTCTTATTCAGTTCAAATTCAGTTCTAATTCATCATAAGTTCAGTTCTAGTTCAGTACAATTTCTAGTTGCAGTTCAATTCTTATTCAGTTCAAGTTCATTTCTTGTTAAGTTCTAGTTCGGTTCTAATTGACATCTGGTTTAGTTATAGTTCAATTCTAGTTCAGTTCCCTTTCATTTCTTGTTCAGTTCCCGTTCAATTCTGCTCTGGTTTAGTTCTACTTCAGTTCTTCATCAGCTCAATTCTTGTTCTGTTATAGATCTGTTCTAGTTCGGTTCTAGTTGAGTTTTAGTTCAATTCGAGTTCAGTTCTAGTTCACTTCTGGTTTAGTTATAGTTCAGTTATAGTTCAGTTCCCGTTCAGTTCTTTTCAGTTCCAGTTCAGTTCTAGTTCAGTTCTTCAATTCAGTTCTTGTTCTGTTATAGCTCAGTTCTAGTTCGGTTCTAGTTCATACCATATTAATTTCTTTTTTAAAAAATATTAAACATTTTCAATTATACTCCATTTTATTAAAGGAGTTATTAAATAAAATATATTTCATTTAATATAACCCCAGATTATAAAAGGAAAACAATTTAATATTTGCACCCAAACTATCATGAATATCCTCCCCCTTTCCATTTGCCTTAATTTCTGTTTATGTTTTTATTTCCTTTAGCCATTTTTTGCCGCTCAAGAAAACCAAAACATAAAAAATACACAAAATTATTATTTGATCATAAATCACGTTTTGGCCTTAAAACCAAGAAAGAAACACATACAAAACATGTCCTTGAACTAAAAAAAGAATGAAATAACAATTTGTGGCAGGATAAAATAAAACTAAATGCAGTTATTTGATTGTAAACGTTAAAGTGTTTACAACCGAAAATTTTCGAAAGAAGAAAAAAAACTGGAAATATTTTTATTTCCTTTTTTCTCTTTCTTTGTTACTTTAACATGAAATTGGGAAAAAGCTGATTAATGGAAATAAAAATTGAATTAAATACAATAAAAATTTCGAGAAGGCAGACTAAAAGAATAAACAATAAAAATACAATAATTCCATACAGGGGTCCAGATATAAATATTTTTCTACACACACACACACACACACAGAAACAAAATAACAAAAGCCAATAAAATCATCAATAGAGGTCGAAAAAAATGCGAATAAAACCATAGAAACATATTAATTAGTTAATTAGTAAAAACATAAATTTCGAAATAATAAAAATTCATAAACAAAAAAAAAAAAAACGAAAATCCGCATGAATTCGATGAAATACGTAATTAATTGGAAAACTTGAAAAGATAAAATGAAGGAGAAGCAGTAGGTGAAGGAGAGAAAAGAAGGCGCGTTATTTGTGCTTTAAATGAAAATAGGAAATATAACGTTACGTATGAGGATTATAATAATAAAAACCACTTAAATATTTTATTAAGTATACGCCAGAGGGCTTTATTTAACGATCAAGTAAAACCATAAATTTCATAATAAAACGTATTAAATTATGTTCAAAGATTATACATTTTCAATGATAATCAATTGAGAATCATAATCATTATAAATATGATTGATTGAAAAAGCTTGGAATTGCTTAAGGGCACCAAAATTTAATGTGAAAATAATTAAAGTTTAATAGGACATTTTAAATTTTTTAAGTAAAATAAAGAATAATTAGAAAATGTTTGCGAAAATTATTCTATTTTAAGGTTACGTCTTAAGTCTTAGGTTATATTCCCATTCAGTTTCCAAATTGAATTCAATTCTGGCTGTAATACAGGCTCCAATTTAGATCCTGGTTAAATTTCTAGTTTAGATTCTAATTTAGTTTTAGTTCAAGTTCCAGTTTTCACAACACTTCAATTTATTCTTCAGATTCCTGTACAGATTTTTGTTCGGATTCGTGAGTACTTTCAAGTTCAGATTTCAATCCAGATTCTAGTTCAGTTTTTAGTTTGCTTTACAGATCACATTTTATTTATATTTAATTTGTTTAGAATCTCATTTGGCTTCTAGTTTAGATTTCCGTTCAAATTCTAGTTCAAATTCTAGTTCAAATTGCAATTCTGATTTCGTTTAAGATTATATTACAGACTCTGGCTTCCGCTTCTTTCCACTTCAGATTTAATTTAAAATTTAAGTTCAACTTCCAGTTCAGATTAAAGTTTAGGCCTTAGATCAAATACGATATCGAGTTCATAGTTCCACAGTTCAGATTTTAATTCAAATTCTATTTGAGTTTCTAATTTAGAATCCAGTTTAAATTCCAGCTCAGATTCCTGTTCACATTCGTATGTAGATGTTAGTTCAGTTCCAAGTTAATTATACTTTAGTTAAGATTTCAGTTTATATTCAAATTCAGTTTTCAGATCACATTTTACTTTAGATTCTATTTTAGATTCCAGATAAGATTCCAGCTTTATGACAGTTTAGATTCTACTTTAGATTCTGGAACAGAGTTCAATTCAGATTTTGATTCAAGTTCAAGTTTCTTTCCAGATTTCATTTTAGATTCTATTTCAGATTTAAGTACTGATTTCAGTTCAAAACAGTTTTGGTTTAGGTTCTTGTTCAAATTCAAATTAATATTCTCATTAAGATTTCAGTATCTAACCGACATTCTAGTTTAGATCCTATTTCAGATCATAGTTCTGAATCTAATCAAGATTCGAATACAGATCGTAATTTTCTAATTTATTTCAAATTCTAATTCAGAATATAGATCAGATTCCAGTTCAAGTTCTAATTTTTGTGTAGATCTAATTAAGATTATGGTTCCGACCAGTGTTGCCAGATAAAGTATTTAAAAAAAATCCCTCCATTTTTCCTTCTCCATGAAAACGTTTTAGTTTTTCTTTTAAATTCATCTATTGAAAAAGATACTTCATCGGATACATACAAAACTAGTTAGAATGCTATATTCTGCTTGTAAGAGGATACCACTGCTCCGTGTTCTATCCCATAATTCATCCAAGCGCCAAATTTCATAAAATTTCCTATAACAGTTTCAGAGATATGCGATATTAAAAATTTCGTTTGCTAGGAGAATACCCGAATCCGTGCCTTAACCAATTTTTTTAATGTATAAGATTTCTTACTAACACTTACAACAACAATTAATTAGGCCAAATCTTATTAGTTCCGTGAACAACAGATAGACAGATGGACATTGTTAAATCGACACAGATTTTAGTTTGATGCAAAAATACATTCGCTTTTTTGGGTCTCAGATGATTCCTTCTTGTTGTTACACAGGTAATGACAAGCATAACATAACATCCTCACTTGTCACCCTGAAGGATATAGAAAATAATATAAAATCCCTCTTTTTGGGGAAAAAAAATTCTTCTTTTTTCTCTGTAAATTAAAATTTCATTAAAAATTCTCACAAAATAAGATCTTTTTTTAGATCCTTGTTTCTAGTTCGCATTAGCTTAACTTTCAATTTAAATTCTTACTCATATTTTAGTTCAGAATATAGTTCATTTCCATTTCAGACTCTAATTCTGATTCTAGTTCAGATTTTAATATAGAATCCAGTTCAGACTTCAATACAGATTTCGGTTTAGATTCTGGTTTAGATTTTAGTTTAGAGTCCACTTTAAATTACAAATAGAAGTTCAGACTGTAACTCAGCTTCTGGTTCAGATTTTGTTTCAAATTCTAATTAAATTATTGTTCAGATTTTTGTTCTGATTATAATTCATAGTTCATATTATAGTTTTGGTTATAGTTCTAGTGCAGTTCAGATTCTAATTCTAATCAGATTCTAGTTCTGATCCCAATTCAAATTCTAGTACAGATATCGCATCAACTAAGACTTTATTTAAAATATTTTTAACTTAAAACTTCATTTGTATTTCATTATATTCTTTTTTAACTTGATTTTAGTGTTAAACTGCCGTTTTAGTGGCATTTTTTATTAAGGCAATAAAATTTATCAGTCGATAATCCTTTTGTATGAATTACCCAAAAAATACGTACTGGTATTGATTCAACGGGATCAATTTCCTCCCAAATTTGCCTTATGTTTAATTTTAGCTCCATTAAAGTCAATATGCTTCGATTTAGGCTTAATTTGAATAAACTTTACGGGCCACATATATCCCTACAAGTCCTCTGTGTAAGTGGCACTGCAAACCGGAGAACCCAACGAAGGTATGCTGCGTTCGTTTAACCATGATTCAAACTGCATTGAAACATGAATCGCAGCATTATCTTGCTGGTATATACAATCTTTATTCATATTTTTATCCATAAAAGAGAGAAGAGCATCTTCCAGTAATTCGTTATAAAATGTGTTATCGCCAAATGCAGAAAATGCTAACCAAACCATAGCACGACCAAATTACGTCCTGACATCCGAAGATCGTGCCAATAACATGAGTATGAAAGTCGCCGAATGCCGAATTCTGTTTAATTTCTCTATTGAAATATTCTTGGTTATAAAAAAAAATATTATGGATGTTTTTTTTCGGACAGAAAAGTTCTCTTGGGCATTTTCAAACGTAATGGAATTTATCGATTGAATAAGAAAATTGACGTTGTCATTGAAAATTTACCTTTAATTATTAATGCAATTCTCTTGAAATCATTTTTCAACTTTTCATTACGCGCTTATAGAAATATTCTACATAACATAACAGCAAGAACATTTTATCGCATGAAACAGATTAAGAAAAAAAAGGAACCATTAAGTTGTCTCTCATTTAAAAATCTTCAACTTTATCTTTGGATGAGAAAAACAAAGTTACAAACAAAAACAGAAACAAATTGAATGCACTTATAGAAATATGCAACATCATTTTCAGGTTCTAGTTTTTTTTAACATTTCAGATTTTAGCTCATTATGTAATTCAGATCTACTTTCTCGTTAAGAACATAATGCAGATCTAGTACAGTTTAACTTCAATTCAGATTTTAGTTAAGGTCCTAAATTAGTGAATATGTAACCTGACAAAAAGCATAAAATCTTCATAAATTATTTATGTTTTTTTCTTTTTTTCTTAATTTCGTTTCAAAACTCATTTTCTTTTTGTTTCAATCCACAACAATTGTTGCAAAACGATTTTTGTGGCATAATCATTATGAATTTTTATGCAACAAAAGACTTAAACTAGTTTACACAAAATCACAAAAATTCAAAAACGAAAAAAAAACAATAAAAAATAAAAGAAAATAAATCCGAAATATAAAATTTATGCTGCACATGTACAAATTTATTGTAAGCGGGAAGTATTTATGTAAATTTATCCTATGGATTTTTAGTTCATTATTATGTTTTGCTTTTACTATATTTTCCTCTGTTTTTCTTTTTATTGTTGTAAAAATTATTGTTACATCTTTTCTTAAAATTCACAGTCAGTTGCTTTAATATTTTCATAAACCAAAATAACAACAACAACAGAAAAAGAGTATTATTTCGCAAAATGTTAACGGCCTTGAGCTGAATATATAAAATAATAAAAAAAGAGAGAGAAAGAAATATTTATATATGTAACAGTACATTATATGCAAAAAGTATATAAATTGTGTGTAAATAATAAAATATGGGAAAAAGAGGGTCCCATAAAGTTAATTGAACTAGAACTGAAATATAATCTGAACTAGAATTTAAACAACAATCTGAACAAGAATCTGAACTAGAATCCGAGCAACTAACTGAAGCAGAATCTGAACCAGATTTTGAATAAAAATCTGAACTAGAATCTGAACATCAATCTCAACTAGAATGTGAACTAGAATCTCAACTAGAATCTGAGCAACAATCTGAACTAGAATCTGAATTTGAACTCATCCAGAACTGAGATAAAACTGAATTAGAACTGAATTAGAACTGAACTAGAACTGAACTGGAACTGAAGTAGAACTGAACTAGAACTGAGCTAGAACTGAACTAGAACTGAACTAAAACTGAACTAGAACTGAATTAGAACTGAATTAGAACTGAACGAGAACTGAACTAGAACTGAACAAGAACTGAACTAGAACTGGACTAGAATTGAACTAGAACTGAACGAGAACTGAACTAGAACTGAACGAGAACTGAACTAGAACTGAACTAGAACTGAACTAGAGATAAACTAAAACTGAATTAGAACAAAGCTAGAACTGAGCTAAAACTGAACTAGAACTGAACTAGAACTGAAAGAGAACTGAACTAGAACTGAACTAGAACTGAACTAAAACTGAATTAGAACTGAACAAAAACTGAACGGGAACTGAACTAAAACTGAGTTAGAGATAAACTTGAACTGAATAAGAACTGAACTAGAACTGAACTAAAACTGAATTAGAACTGAACTAGAACTGAATTGTAATATCCTATTTAGACAAGACTAACATATTCTATTGTCTTGCCAAAAACGTAGTTTGTAGACCAGATAAGAACGTAATCTATTGGCTAGAAAACATCATTAAAGAGTTAATAATAACGTAGTTTATAGACTGTATGAAGACTATTTTTATAGAATATATGAAATTATATACTATAGACAAGACGTAAGCGTTATCTGTAATTAAACGATAATACACACATTATACTAAACAAGAACGTAGTCTGTAAGCTTTGCGAGAGCGAAGTCTATAGACTAGACGAAGGCGTAGTTTGTTGACTAGACGATAATGTATTCTATAGGCTGCACTAGAATTTTTTATAGACTAGACATAAAAACAAATCTAAACGGAAAACTATTTAGATTTCTATAATTTTATGGTTCATCCTATTTTACATAAATATTTTATTACCAAAGAAAAGAAAATATTCATGTTATTTTTACAAAATAACTTGTTACTTGAGCGATTCTAAATGAATTCTTTTACTTTATTTACATAAGAAAATAATTTTTTTCGTTTACCACAAAAATAAAATAAAAATCCTAAAGACAATAATACACTTGTATTTGGTATTCATGAAAGCGTATACTTAATATTTAATTAATTTTAATGATATATTAATCATAAGCTCAGGTGGCATATTTTTGTTTTCTTAGATAAATAAAATCTTATTATTTCAAGTGGCATTTAGAGAACGTATTGTAACGTATTTATCAAGGTACGGTTTTCGACTTTTTTATTATTCTTCTTAAGATCGGGTCTTTCAAAGAGTTTAATTTTAATAAAAAAAAGAGTTTTATTTTTTATTGCTCTTTGAATAAAAAAGATCAATATAAAAAAGAGTTTAAATATGAATAATTTGCACAAATTGTTTTGAAGTCATGGCTGGCAATCAAAATTGTTTTTTATTAAGATGAAAATGCTTTTTTAGTATAAAAAAACAGTTTCAGCCATTTCATTTTGAGCGAGTTAAAAAATACTCTTCTTTTTTACTCTTGACTAAAAGAAGATTAAAATGATGAAAAAAAAAGATAAAAATTTTGATCAAAAAAACAAGAGTTTTATTTTTTAATCTTCGCAATGAAGAGTAAAAAAAAGATCATTTCAAAAAAAGATTTTGCTCCGAGTTTTTCTATACGCTTCTATTTATAGATGAACTTTTATGTAATGAAAAAATGTATTTAATTTGTATGTTTTAAATAATATTTGAAGACATTAAATCAAAACTGATTACAAACTCGTTTTAATATTTTGTATTAAATTTATATTTATTCAATTAAATTTTAAATGATAAAAAAATCTATGTTTGTGAAATAACATGTGTGTGTGTGTCTGTTAAATTTTTTTCATGCATTGAAAATTTTACACAATGAAACAAACAAAACGTTCTTTATTTAAAAATCTTGTTAATATTTTTTGTTTTTATATTTTTTATACCAAATAAAGAAGTGTCTGATATCATGTTTAACGATATATAACAGAGATATTTTTATGCCATTTTACACATTTAACTCCAACATTTAATACCTGTCTACATATGAGAGGCAAACAAAAGAATTTTCAAAACAGTGGAACGAAGTAAATTCACATTTATAATACACAAACAGGAACCTGTCGCAAATTAGGGCAGAGATAGCCCACAGAGTAAAGTCGAGATACCTGATGGAAATATACTTAGATTAGAATCTCAAATAAAATTGAAAAAATAACCCGGACCAGAACCGACCTAAATTAAACTAGAATATAAAAAAGAGTCCAAACTGCTAACTTAACATTGTTCTGTACTAAAAATCTGACACTAAATCTAAACGAAATTCCAAACTGATCAGAGCTAGAATCTGAAACGAATCTGAAATAGTACTGGTCTAGAATCTAGACTTGAAAATGCACTAGAACCTAAAAAGTCATTAACACTAAAATTTGAACAGGAATCAGATCTAGAATCCGAACGAGAACTGAACTAAAACTCTTTAAAACTTCGAATAAATCTGAACTTTAATTGAAACTAGACTCTGAATTGTAATCGATACTACAATCTGAAATATATTCTGAACTGAAACTATACTAGAACTGAACTAAATTTCAAATAAGTCAAAATCTGAATTAGTATCTCATATAACTAGAGAATGAACTAAATTCTAAACAAGAATCTAAAGAAAAATCTGGTAACTTAACTGAAATCTGAAATATAAAACCAAAATCTAAATGAGAATCAGAAGTAAACTTCCAAATGGAATTTAAAGCAGAATTAAAATAAAAATCTGAACCAGAATTTTTAATAGAATCTGAACAATAAATCTGAAAAAGTATCTATAATTCAATATTTACTAAAAACTGCCACCATAATCTGAATGTGAATATAAAATGGGATGCAAAGTAGAACCTGAACCAGATTATGAAATAGAATTTGAAATAAAAATTGTACAGAATATAAAAGGGAATCTAAAATTATTTAAGCTGAAACAGAAGAATCTGATCTGAATAAAAATCTGAAGTAAAAATTCAAAAGGGATTTTAAGTAAAATTTGAAAAAAAATCTGAACTAGAATCTGAAGTGGAATCTGAAGAGAAATCTGAACTAGAATCTAAACCAGAATCTCAACAAAAATCTAAAATATTATCTGAACAGCTATCTGAAACTGAAATAATACAATCGGAACCGGGATCTTAATAGGAATCTGAAATTAAATTTGAAGTAAAATTGAAAAAAGTCGGAACTTAAATCTTAACTAAAATATGAACAAGAATTTGAAATTAATCTTAAGAATGTCTAAAAAACCTGTAGAATCTGAACAAACATAAAAACAAAAATCTGAAATTGAAAGTGAAGGAGTATCTGAACGTGTATTTAAATTATATTCTGAAATATAATCTGAGCAAGTGTCTGAAACTAAAATAATAACACAATCTGTATCAGGATCAGAATGTGAATCTGAACTAGAATATAAAATAAAATTTGAAAAGGGATCTGAGGTGAAATTTTGAAAAGAACCTGAATTATAAAATGAAAAATCTGTACTGATAATCTGGAAAAATTTGAAGCAGAATTTGAAAATAAATCTCCACGAGAATTTGAACGAGGATCTGAACTTAAATTTTAAATATAATCAAAACTAACTACCTGAAACTTAAATTGTAGCATCAGAAACGGAATCAAAATGAACATTGGAATTTGAATCTGAAGGGAAATACATAAAAGCGATCACAAATAGAATCTGATCTCAAACATGAACCAGAATATGAATTAGAATCTGAAAAATAATTGAAGTTAGAATCTGAACTACAACTGAAATAGAACTTAACTAGAAGCTTAAGCAGAATTTGGACTAGATTCTGAACTATAAACAAAACTAGTATTTTAATCTGAACGAGAATCAGAACGAGAACTGTGTTAGAATCTGATAAAAAATCTGATCTTACTGGCATAACAGAACTGGGATCTAAACAGAAACATTTAAAATTTATCAATTTATATTCTCATTCTACTGTTTATCTCTATTTTTTTTATTCCTCCAAAAATCCTTCACACTGACCATTCCCAAACAAAACAAAAACAAACAACAAAAATTTTTCATTTGAAATTAAAAAAATAAATAAATATCTTTTCGTCCAGACAGACACTCTTTTTGCAATTAAAAAAAACCTCCAACATTATTTAACAAAAAAAACTGTACTTAAAAAATCGTAAAGGACGTTCTACTCTCTGTTTATACAATTTACAATAATTCCCTGCTCTTAAAAGGGCCAAAAACAACAGCATCAAAATATAGAAGAGGAGAAATAAACTAAGGACTCTTATTACATTTGTGGTGTAGACGAAAATATGCTTAAGAGTTATAAAAGCCGCCAGGAAAGGAAATACAACAAAATATAAAAACAAGAATTAAAACGAACATAACAAGGATAACATGGAAATGGACAACTAACTGACCGATGAACAATTAAAGTTTTGTTGGTTGGTACTGATGCTGTCAGTTGAACTTTTATACAGGTTATCCAAGAATTTTGCAGTTAAATGCATTTCGAGTTTTCTTTTTTTTTGTTGTTATTGGAATATTTTGGGAGTGAAATTTCATTACAATTTTATTAGATCAAATGAAATTTTGATTGTATTAGTAACGTGTTATGAAAAGCAAAAAGGCAATAATACTCATCTTTACAAGGATACACCTTGATAAATTGCAGGAGCAGATTGAAATATTTGATTTAATGAATAAATTTAATTACAATTTAATGAAATTTCGTTGAAATGAAAATTGAAATATGTTTTGTTGAAAGGTTTATCTAATAAGGGCAGGGAAAAGTTTGAAGTACGGATTCCAGTTTGGATTCTAGTTCAATATCTAGTTTAGTCTTTACTTCAACTTCCAGTTCAAATTTTAGTTCACACTTTTGTTCGGATTCCATTTAAAAGTTCAGTGAAAATTATAGTTCAGATTTGAATTAGATTTTGTCCAGATCCTTTTTCATATTCCAGTTCAGATTATAATTCAAATTCAACTTCAGATTCTATTTTAAATTCTAGATAAGATTCTTACCAAATTCTAGTTTTAATTTTAGTTCAGATTTAGTACAAATCTAAGTGCAGATTCTAGTTGAGATTTTTGTACTCGCGATTACCTTATCTTCTAAGTTTAGATTATAGTTAAGACTTAATTAAGACTTAAGTTTCAATTTTTGTTTAGATTTAATTTCAGACTCGACTGTAGAATCTTCTTCAAATTATTGTAGAGATTCTGCTTCATTGTAAAGTGTACACTCTTTTCAAGATTTTAGTTGAGATTCTAATTCAGAATCCGATTCTAATTCAAGTTGTTGATTCACGTGCTTAGTCTGGTTCCATGTAAGATTTTATTTCAGGCTTTTGTTTAGATTCCAGTCAAATATGAATTTTAAGTTTCAATTCTAGTTGATATTCTATTTCAGATTCTAGTACAGTTACTGGTTCATTTTACAGTTTCATCTCTATTTCAGATTCTTGTTAATTTCTAGTTCAGTTCTAGTTCTGTTTTAGTTCAGTTTTAGTTCAGTTCCAGTTCAGTCCTAATTCAGTTCTTGTTCAATTCTAGTTCATTTCTAGTTCAATTCCAGTTTAGTCCTAATTCAGTTAAAGTTAAGTTATATTTCAGCTCTAGTTCAGTTCTAGCTCAGATATTACTTCAGATTCTAGTGTATTATATAGTTCGGTCTCTTTTTCTCTTGTTGATCTGACTAGTTCAATTCAGATTCTAGTTCAGTTATTGTTTAGATTCCATTTCTGATTCTAGAATCTAGGTCATATTCTAGTTTAGTCTAATTCAGTTTCAGATTATAGTTCCGATTCTTTTAGATTCTAGGTCAGATTCTTTTTAAGTTCCAATTTGGTTCTTAGTTCAGTTCTAATTCGGTTCTAGTTCAGATTTTACTTCAGTTGTTTATAGTTCGGTCTGTTTTTTTAGATTCTACTTCAGTTTTAGATCAGATCAGATTCCAATTCGTATTCTAGTTCATATTCGAATCAGATTCTTGTTCAGTTCTTGTTCTTGTTCAAATTTAGATTCTAATTCAGATTCTAGTTCAAATTCAAGTTCAAATTCTATTTCAGATTCTACTGCAGATTCTAGCTTAAATTCTAGGTGAGATTCTAGTTCAATTCAAACACAGTTCTAGTTCAGTTCTCCTTTAGTTCTGATTCAGTTGAAATGAACTTAAAATGAATTTAAACTTTTGATCATATTTTTCTTCTCTTTGTAGGAACTTAAATTTATTATAGCAAAATTGCATCATTAACTTCAACTTTAAAATCTCCATTTTTTATTTATGTTTTTGTTTATTTATTCCTACAATATTTGCCTTTTTTATCCTGTTCCTGGACTTCTTTTTTCATCTGTCAAGTAAGCAAAGAAACAACAGACAATGGGTGTTACCTACACAGACAAATATATTGTGTTTTTATTATAGTATTTTATATAGTTTTTGTTACTGTTCTTAAATATAATGCCAACAGTTGTAATTCCCACAAGAGTGTAATGAGAGAGAGATAGAGGAAGAGAGACAAAATAACGAACATATAACATTTTAAGCACAATGGGAAAAAGGCAAGGAAAACATTTGATTTTGCAACAGAGAAGTTTAGAGTTAAATGCAAATGTGCAAATACAAAATACTTATATTTTTAATAAAACAATAAAATATTAACTATTTAAAATAATGCATATATGCGATTCAAATACTTAGGTCTCAGTTTCTTTGTTATTAATATTGCAATTCTATAGTTATAGGCGTATCTTCTAAAATTATATGGCAACAATATTTTCCCCAATATTTTTTTCCAATTTATTTAGAGAGTTTTGTAGGGTAAAATCTTGTTGTTTGTTTAATCAAAAGGTCCTTTGAAATTTAATATTTAAAGAAATTATTAAATTTATTTAAAACTATAACACAGCAAACAATTTCGTTTAAACCTCAAAAATGAGTATTATTGTTGGATCTTATTGACTATATATCAACCTTTACAATGATGCAGGCATGGAAAATTGTGGACTGAAATATACTTATTTTAAATATCATGAATAAACACACATTGTGGGACTCTCTAACATTTGAGATGATTTTTTAAACTGAAGTTATTTAAAGAGAATTATAAACCGATATTTGTAAAATATCGTACAGTATCCGGTTGAATGAGTCATAAGTTGATGAAATATTACCACAATACTAACTAACGCAAAGAAATGCCATTTCGCCATATGTTCGTCGCAAACACTAATATATTTTGTGGCAAACATTTGTTGTTACCACCAACATGTTAATTATTAAATTTATTTTATTTTGATAATATTTTCGTTAATGTAATAAAATAATTTTTAGTAAATAAAAAAGATGTTATGGTCGCAATATGATTGGAAATATATATGACTGATCACAATTTATTTATTCAACTAACAATATTTTTTATTGTAATAACAATATTTTTAGTTGCTTTAACAATATATATAGTTACGAAAACAATAATTATGATTGCAATAACAATATTTTTGGTGGCGATAACGAAAACTGTGATAACAACATCTGTTGTTATTATTAATGCAATATCATAATGTGAATAAACAAATTTTAATTTACGGTAACAATATCTAACAACAATAGTATGTTAGTTCTCGTTTATGGTTACATATTTTTTCTTTGCATGTCTGGATACGCATGAAAGTTTCGGCCACATGTGGAAATCTTTTAAAATTCTTTTTATGTAGATTTGGACTTATTAAAAACTTATTTGTATAAAATTTAGTTAAATTATATGTATATTTGTGAGTGGTATTTTACATTTCTAGAAGACATTTGTATGGTAGCTACCCCAAATATTAGACCCATCTTCATGAATCTCAGTAGGCTTTGTCTTT
>PYHX02000158.1:79501777-79526501 GCA_004302925.2 Cochliomyia hominivorax | reverse complement strand
TACATATCGTTGTATTAAATTTGGTATTTTTGGGCGAAGTCTGAATTTACCGATGAGAATTATTGAAACAACTATGGCTGTCATTTTAAGTGCAGCAGCTGTACTCTGTTTTCTTAAAACTTGGCTGGAAAGGCAACTGCAACAGGAAATTTTAGTACAATTTATACATCTATATAGAAACTATATATCGGGACCAAATTGTTTTCAAAGAATTCGCAAATATCTAAAACCCATAAGGGTGCAATTAATATGTAAATTTATTTCGGTACTTTTATTTTTAATTGTTCATATAACACATGATTTGGAATTCACCAGCATTGGAACATTTTGTGAATTAATGGTATGCGATGCAAAGAATATAATTGTTATTGTAAATTTTTCTTTTTTAGATCTCTATCATATATTATATGATCTGAATATTCATATTGGTTTGATATTTATCTATGTATGTGTTGCCATATTAATGGAACGTTTAAATGATATAGAAAATAATATTGTTGTTCAAATTTCATTTATTAACACTGAATCTAATTCGGATTTGTTACGAGTGCATGGAGAACTTCAGAAATGTCAAAGCGATATTTTATTTATTATACGAATGGAAAAATATTTAAAAGATTTAATTCAAAAATTTATAAAATTATTTCATCATCAATTATTGTTGATATTATTGAATACATTTCTATCTTTAATACTGTCAACTTGTTCTTTAGTATACAATTTACTTTCTCTCACCAGATCTGATTTCGATTATAATATGACTATATATATAATCTATGAAATATTTATTGTCTTAATGACATTTTCAAATGTTGTCTTATTGTTTAATATGTGCGAATCCCTTATAAATATTTTCATTAAAATGTCTCAAAAAGTTTATGAAATTGTCATTAATTATACACAAAAGTCTAGAGAATTAATCGGACTTGATCAGGAAGTGAAAAGGCAAAGTAATGATTTAAGCAGAAATGTAAGTTCAAAATATATGAGCAAGAATTATCATACTTTATATTGTTGATATTGATTTTTTTCCTTTTTTTACTTTTAGTTGGAATTTTTAATATTACAAATTCAATGTCGTGAAGTGGAATTTAATATTGGCGGTTTATTTTGTATAAGAAATGATATTTGTATATCATTTATAGACACTATAGTTTTTAGTAATTTAATTTCTCTTATACAATCTGTAGATGATCTTTTTTAATAAAATCGATATGTAAATCGTAAAGTGAAAAATATTATTATACATTTTTAGCTATGAAGTGAGGTTATGTTAGAAGTCAGCTCTTATAAGTTCATTAACAATGATCCCGTTATGCTATCTTAGGGCATAGTCAAGTAATTAGACTGTCATTCAGCGGTCTGCATGACAGCTTAGCTAAACCAGGCAGTATCGGTCAGGACGGAAATGTAATCTCTTAGATTAATGTTACATAAATCAACCTTATCACTGCCCAGTGCTTGAGTGCATATGCTGGATGATGATACAGTGTGTGTAAAACTGTTCCCTCCTCCAATGCAATGTGGCAGTTGCAACCGTAGTCGTTGTAGGCGAGACTCATCTTTCTCGATTTTTATTATAACCAACAACAGAAGCTTAACCGTTTTTCTATTCTAAGCAGCTGGTAAAACCAAAAGTCCTCAGATTTATATTTCATAGATCACTCTTGCCACTGTCCAGCACTTAAGCAGCTGCGGCCGTAATCCTTATAGGCAAGACTTATCCTTCTCGAATTGCAAATCGAAATAAAATCCAAATGATTTTAATTGCGGAATGTCTTGCTTTTGAGTTTAAAGATATCTGGCATTTAATCATTACATAAATATATGCTATCATGGTCCACTTCCTTTCATTATATGTCCCTATATACCATTATACCAAATCCAGTAGGCCGATCTTTTGTTAGAATAAATTTTCGCCTGTAAACCATCATTCCTTCAGTTTAGAGGTAAATCTAACTCGAAAGTTTTCAATAAAGTAAACCTGTCATGTATCCTATTGATCCTATAGTTGTCTTGTTGTCGGTTCAGTGTCAGTAATGCTAACTTAGAATTTCAAAATCAATTTATCCAACTAATTCTTCCTAAAATATTGATGTGACCACAACTGTCCAAACATCCTTACAGCCCAGTTAAGTCAATCTGTTTTCAAATAATATGCAGTCAGTAAAATATTGGGAGTTGAATCTTCATCGGGATGGCCATCCACCTGATATGTACTCGAACTAAACTAGAACTGAGCTAGAACTGAGCAAGAACTGAACTAGAAATGAACTAGAACTGAACTAAAAATGAACTGGAACTGAACTGAATTAGAACTGAACAAGAACTGAACTATAAATGAACTAGAATTGAACTAGAACTGAACTAGAACTGAACTGAATTATAACTGAGCTAGAACTGAACAAGAACTGAACTATAAATGAACTGAATTAGAACTGAACTAGAACTGAACTGGAACTGAACTAGAAATGAATTAGAACTGAACAAGAAATGAACTAGAATTGAATTAGAACTGAACTAGAACTAAACTAGAAATAAACTAGAACTGAACTAGAACTGACCTGAACTTGAAATGAACTTGAATTAATGTAGAACTGAACTAGAATAGAAAGAGAACTGAACTAGAATAGAAAGAGAACTGAACTGGTACTAAACTAGTGGAAAACTAGAAATGAACTAAAATAGAACTGGAAATTCTACAGTTTAACTTCAAAGAACTTTGATTTCCTCCCAGAATATAAGATATTTCAATTATGGCTAAATTTAGCTTTAAGTATTTTTCATAAAAAAAGATTTAATTAAGTCATATAAAAAACGCATAAATTTTAGTTCTCCCGAAACTTTTTATATTTTCGAACACTTTGTTTTTGTTATTTTCATTACCTCTTTGGCCATAAATAACCACAATAACAGCTGAAAAGGATTCAAAGCTCACACGATATGTGTTTATGAGACCTTAGAATTCACAAAAAATAACTTAATTTAAAAAAAGGACGATATGGTTGAAAACACCTTTAAGTGATAATTTCATATAAATTGTAAGCCGAATTCGAGATACCTTTCTTAGCAAGAGTGAAATCAAAAAATTATCTCTATTAACCAAATTTTTAGTTAATGATGAATTAATTAATTAATTTTGGTTTTCAGTTCTTAAGATCTTAACTATCGGTTGTAGGGTGTTAAGTTAAAAAGTAGTAAACATTATGTTGATAACACATACATGTTTTATGCGTTTCTTGGCGCACATAAATAAATTTATTATCTCAGAATTTGTACACATTTTATGTTTTTTGTATATTTGTATCATTTATTTATTTATTAGTCCTCCCATTCCTAAAACTCATTACTGTATAAAATGTTCATATATTTCGAAGACAAATAAGCAAGTTCAGACACTTTTTGAACCCAGCAAAACTCAATGTCTCAATGTCAGAACACATAACAGTGAAATGGAATATTAAATTCATTATTACAATCAAAAATTAGCAGAATATTTTGGGAAATATTGAATCGATCCATGTCCAACTTTTATCTGTGAGAGAAATATCCAACAATATTTAGAGATAGAAATATAAATCTCTATATCACTACAAGATTTTATTGGAATCGATTTCCTTTTAACAAAAAAAGTTCTTTCTCTCAATTTGAAGTTAAGTCAGATATCAGTTTTTAACTTCTTATTCCATGGAGCTCTAAATAAAAATTGGTAGTGGTCGGTTTTATACTCAAAGGATCTTTAATGGGTGTCAAACACTTTAGGCAGAGTGTCGAATTATAAAAAAGTAAATTTTTGAAACAAGTTTTCCCCGTATTATATTTTTGGGTATTTTGGAACAAAAGAAGTGGGAAATTGTTTATGATCCTGTATTAAACTCACATTTACCCATATAATGCTAAAATTTAGCTTTATTTTTATAGATTTTATTGAAGATCAAATATTAAAAATATTAAATATTAAATAAGTTATAAACTTTCCAACGATATAAAATACTTTACAGTTAAAAATTACCTTAAACTTGGTTCCTTTTTGACAAATTTCCTTGTTTTTATACATCTCTATGATTAATAATAGATGTATCGTTCTGAAATATTCTCACAGAAAAAAGACAATTTAAAATTAATTAAAATAGAAATAATTTAACTTTTTTTAGTTATGATTTTTTTTCATAGAATAAAAATGTTAATTTAACATTGTTTCACTGTAGAATATTCTTGAAATTTTACTACTTTAAAGTGATTTTAAAAATTTATCGTTGTATAATTTTAAATATTAATATCGAACGATTGTAATATGTACAATATTATTTCACCACAAATGTGAAAAAGTTTAATTTAAGGGAAAAAATATTCAATCTTAAAACAACAATGTTCAACTTTGATTTTGCCTATATTTTTTTCTGTGTGTAAGCACATGGCAGCTTTACATATTTATATCGCACAGCATAATAGATTTTTATAACGGTCAGAAAAATACTTTAAATATAATTTACTGAGTCGATTTACCGATATCCATCCCTCTATCGTCCATATAACGTTTTGAACAATTTAGAGGTTGCCACTGAGAAGTTATATTGATGAAATTTAATATAGATATTTTTTCGGTCAAAGACAAAGCCTACTGAGATTCATGAAGATGGGTCTAACATTTGGGGTAGCTACCATACAAATGTCTTCTAGGAATTTAAATACCACTCACAAATATACATATAATTTAACTAAATTTTATACAAATAAGTTTTTAATAAGTCCAAATCTACATAAAAAGAATTTTAAAAGATTTCCACATGTGGCCGAAACTTTCATGCGTATCCAGACATGCAAAGAAAAAATATGTAACCATAAACGAGAACTAACATACTATTGTTGTTAGATATTGTTACCGTAAATTAAAAATTTGTTTATTCACATTATGATATTGCATTAATAATAACAACAGATGTTGTTATCACAGTTTTCGTTATCGCCACCAAAAATATTGTTATTGCAATCATAATTATTGTTTTCGTAACTATATATATTGTTAAAGCAACTAAAAATATTGTTATTACAATAAAAAATATTGTTAGTTGAATAAATAAATTGTGATCAGTCATATATATTTCCAATCATATTGCGACCATAACATCTTTTTTATTTACTAAAAATTATTTTATTACATTAACGAAAATATTATCAAAATAAAATAAATTTCATAATTAACATGTTGGTGGTAACAACAAATGTTTGCCACAAAATATATTAGTGTTTGCGACGAACATATGGCGAAATGGCATTTCTTTGCGTTAGTTAGTATTGTGGTAATATTTCATCAACTTATGACTCATTCAACCGGATACTGTACGATATTTTACAAATATCGGTTTATAATTCTCTTTAAATAACTTCAGTTTAAAAAATCATCTCAAATGTTAGAGAGTCCCACAATGTGTGTTTATTCATGATATTTAAAATAAGTATATTTCAGTCCACAATTTTCCATGCCTGCATCATTGTAAAGGTTGATATATAGTCGATAAGATCCAACAATAATACTCATTTTTGAGGTTTAAACGAAATTGTTTGCTGTGTTATAGTTTTAAATAAATTTAATAATTTCTTTAAATATTAAATTTCAAAGGACCTTTTGATTAAACAAACAACAGTATTTGAATATTTTAAGGTTAGATTTTACCTTACAAAACTCTCAAAATAAATATTATTATTAATAAAAATATTGGGGAAAATATTGTTGCAATATAATTTTAGAAGATGCGTTTATAACTATAGAATTGCAATATTAATAACAAAGAAACAGAGACTTAAGTATTCGCATCGCATAAATGCATTATTTTAAATAGTTATTAGTTTATTGTTGTATTAAAAATATAAGTATTTTGTATTTGCACTTATGCAATATCATTTGCATTTAACTCTAAATTCCTCTGTTGCAAAATCAAATGTTTTCCTTGCCTTCTTCCCATTGTGCTTAAAATGTTATATATTCGTTATTTTGTCTCTCTTCCTCTCTCTCTCTCTCATTACACTCTTGTGGCAATTACAACTGTTGGCATTATATTTAAGAACAGTAACAAAAACTATATAAAATACTATAATAAAAACACAATACATTTGTCTGTGTAGGTAACACCCATTGTCTGTTGTTCCTTTGCTTACTTGACAGATGAAAAAAGAAGTCCAGGAACAGGATAAAAAGGCAAATATTGTACGAATAAATAAACAAAAACATAAATAAAAAATGGAGATTTTAAAGTTGAAGTTAATGATGCAATCTTGCTATAATAAATTCAAGTTCCTACAAAGAGAAGAAAAATATGATCAAAAGTTTAAATTCATTTTAAGTTCATTTCAACTGAATCAGAACTAAAGGAGAACTGAACTAGAACTGTGTTTGAATTGAACTAGAATCTCACCTAGAATTTAAGCTAGAATCTGAAGAAGAATCTGAAATAGAATTTTAACTAGAATTTGAACTTGAATCTGAATTAGAATCTATATTTGCACAAGAACAAGAAATGAACAAGAATCTGAATTGAATATGAACTAGAATACGTGTTGGAACTGAAATAGAACTGAACTAGAACTGCAGCAGAACTAAGAACCAAATTGGAACTTAACAAGAATCTGACCTAGAATCTAAGAGAATCGGAACTATAATCTGAAACTGAATTAGACTTAACTAGAATATGACCTAGATTCTGAACTAGAATCCGAAGTAGAATCTGAACTAGAATCAGAAATGGAATCTAAACAATAACTGAACTAGAATCTGAATTGAACTAGTCAGATCAACAAGAGAAAAAGAGACCGAACTATATAATACACTAGAATCTGAAGTAATATCTGAGCTAGAACTGAACTAGAGCTGAAATATAACTTTACTTTAACTGAATTAGGACTAAACTGGAATTGAACTAGAAATGAATTAGATCTGAATTAGGACTGAACTAGAACTGAACTAGAACTGAACTAGAAATTAACAAGAATCTGAAATAGAGATGAAACTGTAAAATGAACCAGTAACTGTACTAGAATCTGAAATAGAATATAAACTGGAATTGAAACATAAAATTCGTATTTGACTGGAATCTAAACAAAAGCCTGAATTAAAATCTTACATGGAACCAGACTAAGCACGTGAATAACAACTTGAATCTAAACAAAAACAGAACTAGAAACTAAACTAGAGATTGAATTAAAACTGAGTTAGAATCTTTACTAAGATCCAAACTTATATCTGAACTAGAATCCCAACCATTAACTGAACCAGAATCTGAACTAAAATATGTACTAGAATTTGAATTAGAATCGGATTCTGAATTAGAATCTCAACTAAAATCTTGAAAAGAAAGTACACTTTACAGTGAAGCAGAATCTCTACAAGAATTTGAAGAAGATTCTACAGTCGAGTCTGAAATTAAATCTAAACAAAAATTTAAACTAGAGTCTTAACTATAATCTAAACTTAGAAGATAAAGTAATCGCGAGTACAAAAATCTCAACTAGAATCTGCACTTAGGTTTGTACTAAATCTGAACTAAAATTAAAATTAGAATTTGGTAAGAATCTTATCTAGAATTTAAAATAGAATCTGAAGTTGAATTTGAATTATAATCTGAACTGGAATATGAAAAAAGATCTGGACAAAAATCTAATTCAAATCTGAACTATAATTTTCACTGAACTTTTAAATGGAATCCGAACAAAAGTGTGAACTAAAATTTGAACTGGAAGTTGAAGTAAAAACTAAACAAGATATCGAACTAGAATCCAAACTGGAATCCATTCATTAAACTTTTCCCTGCCCTTATTAGATAAACCTTTCAACAAAACATATTTCAATTTTCATTTCAACGAAATTTCATTAAATTTTAATTAAATTTATTCATTAAATCAAATATTTCAATCTGCTCCTGCAATTTATCAAGGTGTATCCTTGTAAAGATGAGTATTATTGCCTTTTTGCTTTTCATAACACGTTACTAATACAATCAAAATTTCATTTGATCTAATAAAATTGTAATGAAATTTCACTCCCAAAATATTCCAATAACAACCAAAAAAAAAAAAAAACAAAAAAAAAACTCGAAATGCATTTAACTGCAAAATTCTTGGATAACCTGTATAAAAGTTCAACTGACAGCATCAGTACCAACCAACAAAACTTTAATTGTTCATCGGTCAGTTAGTTGTCCATTTCCACGTTATCCTTGTTATGTTCGTTTTAATTCTTGTTTTTATATTTTGTTGTATTTCCTTTCCTGGCGGCTTTTATAACTCTTAAGCATATTTTCGTCTACACCACAAATGTAATAAGAGTCCTTAGTTTATTTCTCCTCTTCTATATTTTGTTGCTGTTGTTTTTGGCCCTTTTAAGAGCAGGGAATTATTGTAAATTGTATAAACAGAGAGTAGAACGTCCTTTACGATTTTTTAAGTACAGTTTTTTTTTTGTTAAATAATGTTGGAGGTTTTTTTTAATTGCAAAAAGAGTGTCTGTCTGGAATGGTCAATGTGAAGGATTTTTGGAGGAATTAAAAAAAAATAGAGATAAACAGTGGAATGAGAATATAAATTGATAAATTTTAAAGATTTCTGTTCAGATCCCAGTTCTGTTATGCCAGTAAGATCAGATTTTTGATCAGATTCTAACTCAGTTCTCGTTCTGATTCTCGTTCAGATTAAAATACTAGTTTTGTTTATAGTTCAGAATCTAGTCCAAATTCTGCTTAAGCTTCTAGTTAAGTTCTATTTCAGTTGTAGTTCAGATTCTAACTTCAATTATTTTTCAGATTCTAATTCATATTCTGGTTCATGTTTGAGATCAGATTCTATTTGTGATCGCTTTTATGTATTTCCCTTCAGATTCAAATTCCAATGTTCATTTTGATTCCGTTTCTGATGCTACAATTTAAGTTTCAGGTAGTTAGTTTTGATTATATTTAAAATTTAAATTCAGATCCTCGTTCAAATTCTCGTGGAGATTTATTTTCAAATTCTGCTTCAAATTTTTCCAGATTATCAGTACAGATTTTTCATTTTATAATTCAGGTTCTTTTCAAAATTTCACCTCAGATCCCTTTTCAAATTTTATTTTATATTCTAGTTCAGATTCACATTCTGATCCTGATACAGATTGTGTTATTATTTTAGTTTCAGACACTTGCTCAGATTATATTTCAGAATATAATTTAAATACACGTTCAGATACTCCTTCACTTTCAATTTCAGATTTTTGTTTTTATGTTTGTTCAGATTCTACAGGTTTTTTAGCCTTTTTTAAAATTAATTTCAAATTCTTGTTCAGATTTTAGTTAAGATTTAAGTTCCGACTTTTTTCAATTTTACTTCAAATTTAATTTCAGATTCCTATTAAGATCCCGGTTCCGATTGTATTATTTCAGTTTCAGATAGCTGTTCAGATAATATTTTAGATTTTTGTTGAGATTCTGGTTTAGATTCTAGTTCAGATTTCTCTTCAGATTCCACTTCAGATTCCAGTTCAGATTTTTTTTAAATTTTACTTAAAATCCCTTTTGAAATTTTACTTCAGATTTTTATTCAGATCAGATTCTTCTGTTTCAGTTTAAATAATTTCATTCTCTAGTTATATGAGATACTAATTCAGATTTTGACTTATTTAAATTTTAGTTTAGATTCTAGTTCAGTTCTAGTATAGCTTCAGTTCAGAATATATTTCAGATTATACTATGGATTACAGTTCAGAGTCTAGTTTTAATTAAAGTTTAGATTTATTCGAAGTTTTAAAGAGTTTTAGTTCAGTTCTCGTTCAGATTCTAGATCTGATTTCTGTTCAAATTTTAGTGTTAATGACTTTTCAGGTTCTAGTTCAGTTTCTGATTCGCTTCAGTTTCTAGCTCTGATTAGTTTGGAATTCCGTTTAGATTTAGTGTTAGATTTTTAGTACAGAATAGCGTTTAGTTGGCAGTTTGGACTCTTTTTAAGATCTAGTATAATTTAGGTCAGTTCTAATTCGGGTAATTTTTTCAATTCTATTTCAGATTTTATTTGATTTTCTAATCTAAGTATATTTCCATCAGGTATCTCGACTTTACTCTGTGGGCTGTCTCTGCCCTTATTTGCGACAGGTTCCTGTTTGTGTATTATAAATGTGAATTTCCACTAGTTAAGTATTCGTTCTACTGTTTTGAAAATACTTTTGTTTGCCTCTCACATGTAGACAGGTATTAAATGTTGGAGTTAAATGTGTAAAATGGCATAAAAATATGTCTGTTATATATCGTTAAACATGATAACAGACACTTCTTTATTTGGTTAAAAAAAATATATAAATAAAAAATATTAACAAGATTTTTAAATAAAGAACGTTTTGTTTGTTTCATTGTGTTAAATTTTCAATGCGTGAAAATAAAATTTAACAGACACACACACATGTTATTTCACAAACATAGATTTTTTTCATTTAAAATTTAATTAAATAAATATAAATTTTCTACAAAATATTAAAACGAGTCTGTAATCAGTTTTGATTTAATGTCTTAAAATATTATTTAAAACATCCAATTTAAATATTGTAAATAGCAGAGTATAGAAAAACTCGGAGCAAAATCTTTATTTTGAAATGATCTTTTTTTACTCTTCATTGCGAAGATTAAAAAATAAAACTCTTGTTTTTTGATAAAAATTTTTATCTTTAGTTTTCATCATTTTATTCTTCTTTTAGTTAAGAATAAAAGAGAAGAGTATTTTTTAATTCGCTCAAAACGAAATGGTTGAAAAGAAAACCAAAAAATGTGCCGGTATAAAACTTACTGTTTTTGTTTTATACTAAAAAAAATTTCAGCTTAATAAAAAACAATTTTGATTGCCAGCCGTGACTTCAAAACAATTTGTGCAAATTATTCATATTTAAACTCTTTTTTATATTGATCTTTTTTATCTTTCTTGATTTTAATTACTTTTTCAAATAAAAATCTTTTTCAAAGGGCAATAAAAAATAAAACTCTTTTTTTATTAAAATTAAAATCTTTGAAAGACCCGATTTTCAGAAGAATAATAAAAAAGTCGAAAACCATACCCTGATAAATACGTTACAATACGTTCTCTAAATGCCACTTGAAATAATAAGATTTTATTTATCTAAGAAAACAAAAATATGCCACCTGAGCTTATGATTAATATATCATTAAAATTAATTAAATATTAAGTATACGCTTTCATGAATACCAAATAGAAGTGTATTATTGTCTTTAGGATTTTTGTTTTATTTTTGTGGTAAACGAAAAAATTTATTTTCTTATGTGAATAAAGTAAAAGAATTCATTTAGAATCGCTCAAGTAACAAGTTATTTTTTAAAAATAACTTGAATATTTTCTTTTCTTTGGTAATAAAATATTTATGTAAAATAGGATGAACCATAAAATTACAGAAATTTAAATAGTTTTTCGTTTAAATTTACTTTTATGTCTAGTGCAGCGTACAGAATACATTATCGTCTAGTCAACAAACTACGCCTTCATGTAGTCTACAGTC
Source organism: Cochliomyia hominivorax (assembly GCA_004302925.2). Lineage (NCBI taxonomy): Eukaryota > Metazoa > Arthropoda > Insecta > Diptera > Calliphoridae > Cochliomyia > Cochliomyia hominivorax. The sequence goes on along the minus strand of PYHX02000158.1, from coordinate 79,514,986 downwards.
TTCGCTCTCACAAAGCTTAAAGAGACTGTGTGCTCTCGTTTAATTACAGACAACGCTTACGACTTGTCTATAGTATATATTTTCTTCTATTATATAAAAATAGTCTTCATTCAGTCTATAAACTACGTTATTATTAACTCTTTAATGATTTTTTCTAGCCAATAGATTACGTTCTTATCTGGTCTACAAACTACGTTTTTGGCAAGTCAATAGAATATGTTCTAGTCTTGTCTAAATAGAATATTCCAATTCAGTTCTAGTTCAGTTCTGGTTCAGATCTAATTCAGTTTTAGTTCAGCTCTAGTTCAGTTCTAGCTCAGTTGTAACTCAGTTCTTATTCAGCTCTAGTTTATCTATAGCTCAGTTCTAGTTCAGTTCTCGTTCAGTTCTAGTTCAGTTTTAGTTCAGTTCTAATTCAGTTTTCGTTCAGTTTTAGTTCAGTTCTAGTTCAGCTCACGTTCAGTTTAGCTCATTTCTAGCTTTGTTCTAATTCAGTTTTAGTTTATCTCTAGTTCAGTTCTGGATGAGTTCTAGTTCAGATTCAAGTTCAGATTGTTGCTCAGATCCTAGTTTAGATTCTAGTTCAGATTCTTGTTCAGATTGTTGTTTAAATTCTAGTTCAGATTATATTTCAGTTTTAGTTCAGTTAACTTTATGGGACCCTCTTTTTCCCATATTTTATTATTTACACACAATTTATATACTTTTTGCATATAATGTACTGTTACATATATAAATATTTCTTTCTCTCTTTTCTTATTATTTTATATATTCAGCTCAAGGCCGTTAACATTTTGCGAAATAATACTCTTTTTTTCTGTTGTTGTTGTTGTTATTGTGGTTTATGAAAATATTAAAGCAACTGACTGTGAATTTTAAGAAAAGATGTAACAATAATTTTTACAACAATAAAAAGAAAAACAGAGGAAAATATAGTAAAAGCAAAACATAATAATGAACTAAAAATCCATAGGATAAATTTACATAAATACTTCCCGCTTACAATAAATTTGTACATGTGCAGCATAAATTTTATATTTCGGATTTATTTTCTTTTATTTTTTTTTTTTTTTTTTTTTTTTTTTTTTGAATTTTTGTGATTTTGTGTAAACTAGTTTAAGTCTTTTGTTGCATAAAAATTCATAATGATTATGCCACAAAAATCGTTTTGCAACAATTGTTGTGGATTGAAACAAAAAGAAAATGAGTTTTGAAACGAAATTAAGAAAAAAAAGAAAAAAACATAAATAATTTATGAAGATTTTATGCTTTTTGTAAAAATTGCAGGTTACATATTCACTAATTTAGGACCTTAATTGAAGTTAAACTGTACTAGATCGGCACTATGTTCTAAACGAGAAAGTAGATCTGAACTAAATACTGAGCTAAAATCTGAAATATAATAAAAACTAGAATCTGAACATGATGTTGAATATTTCTATAAGCGCATTCAATTTGTTTCTGTTTTTGGTTGTAACTTTGTTTTTCTCATCCAAAGATAAAGTTGAAGATTTTTAAATGAGAGACAACTTAATGGTTCCTTTTTAAAGTAAATAAGATTTTTTTCTTAATCTGTTTCATGCGATAAAATGTTCTTGCTGTTATGTTATGTAGAATATTTCTATAAAAGCGTATTTCTATAAATTCTTCTGTAGAATTTTATTATTCAATCGATAAATTCCATAACGTTTAAATATGGACAAGCAAATGTTTCTGTCCGAAAAAAAACATCCATATTAATTTTTCCATAACCAAGAATATTCCAATAGAGAAATTAAACAGAATTCGGCATTCGGCGAATTTCTAAGTGAAATACAAATAGACGGGCCCGACTCATACTCATGTTATTGGCACGATCTTTGGATGTCAGGACGTAATTTGGTCGTGCTATGGTTTGGGCAGCATTTTCTGCATTTGGCAATCGCACAATTTTTAACGAATTACTGGAAGATGCTCTTCCCTCTTTTATGGATAAAAATATGAATAAAGATTGTATATACCAGCAAGATAATGCTGCGATTCATGTTTCAATGCAGTTTGAATCATGGTTAAACGAACGCAGCATACCTTCGTTGGGTTCTCCGGTTTGCAGTGCCACTTACACAGAGAACTTGTAGGGATATATGTGGCCCGTAAAGTTTATTCAAATTAAGCCTAAATCGAAGCATATTGACTTTAATGGAGCTAAAATTAAACATAAGGCAAATTTGGGAGGAAATTGATCCCGTTGAATCAATACCAGTACGTATTTTTTGGGTAATTCATACAAAAGGATTATCGACTGATAAATTTTATTGCCTTAATAAAAAATGTCATTAAAAATGGCAGTTTAACACTAAAATCAAGTTAAAAAAATATAATGAAATACAAATAAAGTTTTAAGTTAAAAATATTTTAAATAAAGTCTTAGTTGATGCGATATCTGTACTAGAATTTGAATTGGGATCAGAACTAGAATCTGATTAGAATTAGAATCTGAACTGCACTAGAACTATAATATGAACTATGAATTATAATCTGAACAATAATTTAATAAGAATCTGAAACAAAATCTGAACCAGAATCTGAGCAACAGTCTAAATTTCTACTTTTAATTTAAAGTGGATTCTAAACTAAAATCCAAACCAGAATCTAAACCGAAATCTGTATTGAAGTCTGAACTGGATTCTATATATTGAAATCTGAAGTACAATCAGAATTAGAATCTGAAATGGAAATGAACTACATTCTGAACTAAAATCTGAGTAAGAATTTAAGTTGAAAGTTGAGTTAATGCGAACTAGAAACAAGGATATAAAAATATGATCTTATTTATAATGTGAACTGCAGTATGAGCCAGTGATGTCAGGTGGAGAAAATTTTACCCTTTTGTGAGAATTTTTAACGAAATTTTAATTTACAGAGAAAAAAAGAAATTTTATTTTTTACCAAAAAGAGAGATTAAATATTATTTTCTATATCCTTCAGGGTCACAAGTGAGGAGGTTATATTAGGTTTGTCATTACCTGTGTAACAACAAGAAGGAATCATCTAAGACTCAAAAAAGCTTTGTATGTATCCGATGAAGTATCTTTTTCAAAAGATGAATTTAAAAGAAAAACTAAAACGTTTTCATGGAGAAGGAAAAATGGAGGGATTTTTTTTAAGACTTTATCTGGCAACACTGGTCGGAACCATAATCTTAATTAGATCTACACAAAAATTAGAACTTGAACTGGAATCTGATCTACATTCTGAGCTAAAATCTGAATTAGAATTTGAAATAAATTAGAAAATTACGATCTGTATTCGAATCTTGATTAGATTCACAACTATGATCTGAAATAGGATCTAAACTAGAATGTCGGTTAGATACTGAAATCTTAATGAGAATATTAATTTGAATTTGAACAAGAACCTAAACCAAAACTGTTTTGAACTGAAATATCTACTTGAATCTGAACTAGAATCTTAAATGAAATCTGAAATGCAACTTGAACTTGAATCAAAATCTGAATTGAAATCTGTTCCAGAATCTAAAGTAGAATCTAAACTGTCATAAAGCTGGAATCTTATCTGGAATCTAAAATAGAATCTAAAGTAAAATGTGATCTGAAAACTGAATTTGAATATAAACTGAAATCTTAACTAAAGTATAATTAACTTGGAACTGAACTAAAGTCTGCATACGAATCTGAACTGGAATCTGAGCTGGAATTTAAACTGGATTCTAAATTAGAAACTCAAATAGAATTTGAATTAAAATCTGAACTGTGGAACTATGAACTCGATATCGTATTTGATCTAAGGCCTAAACTTTAATCTGAACTGGAAGTTGAACTTAAATTTTAAATTAAATCTGAAGTGGAAAGAAGCGGAAGCCAGAGTCTGTAATATAATCTTAAACGAAATCAGAATTGCAATTTGAACTAGAATTTGAACTAGAATTTGAACGGAAATCTAAACTAGAAGCCAAATGAGATTCTAAACAAATTAAATATAAATAAAATGTGATCTGTAAAGCAAACTAAAAACTGAACTAGAATCTGGATTGAAATCTGAACTTGAAAGTACTCACGAATCCGAACAAAAATCTGTACAGGAATCTGAAGAATAAATTGAAGTGTTGTGAAAACTGGAACTTGAACTAAAACTAAATTAGAATCTAAACTAGAAATTTAACCAGGATCTAAATTGGAGCCTGTATTACAGCCAGAATTGAATTCAATTTGGAAACTGAATGGGAATATAACCTAAGACTTAAGACGTAACCTTAAAATAGAATAATTTTGGCAAACGTTTTCTAGTTATTCTTTATTTTATTTAAAAATTTAAAATTTCCTATTAAACTTTAATTATTTTCACATTAAATTTTGGTGCCCTTAAGCAATTCCAAGCTTTTTCAATCAATCATATTTATAATGATTATGATTCTCAATTGATTATCATTGAAAATGTATAATCTTTGAACATAATTTAATACGTTTTATTATGAAATTTATGGTTTTACTTGATCGTTAAATAAAGCCCTCTGGCGTATACTTAATAAAATATTTAAGTGGTTTTTATTATTATAAACCTCATACGTAACGTTATATTCTCTATTTTAATTTAAAGCACAAATAACGCGCCTTCTCTTCTCTCCTTCACCTACTGCCTCTCCTTCATTTTATCTTTTCAAGTTTTCCAATTAATTACGTATTTCATCGAATTCATGCGGATTTTCGTTTTTTTTTTTTTTGTTTATGAATTTTTATTATTTCGAATTTTATGTTTTCACTAATTAACTAATTAATATGTTTCTATGGTTTTATTCCCTTTTTTCGACCTCTATTGATGATTTTATTGGCTTTTGTTATTTTTTGTTTCTGTGTGTGTGTGTGTGTGTGTGTGTGTGTGTAGAAAAATATTTATATCTGGACCCCTGTATGGAATTATTGTATTTTTATTGTTTATTTTTTTAGTCTGCCTTCTTGAAATTTTTATTGTATTTAATTAAATTTTTATTTCCATTAATCAGCTTTTTTCCGAATTTCATGTTAAAGTAACAAAGAAAGAGAAAAAAGGAAATAAAAATATTTCCATTTTTTTTCTTCTTTCGAAATTTTTCGGTTGTAAACACTTTAACGTTTACAATCAAATAACTGCATTTAGTTTTATTTTATCCTGCCACAAATTGTTATTTCATTCTTTTTTTAGTTCAAGGACATGTTTTGTATGTGTTTCTTTCTTGGTTTTAAGGCCAAAACGTGATTTATGATCAAATAATAATTTTGTGTATTTTTTATGTTTTGGTTTTCGTGAGCGGCAAAAAATGGCTAAAGGAAATAAAAACATAAACAGAAATTAAGGCAAATGGAAAGGGGGAGGATATTCATGATAGTTTGGGTGCAAATATTAAATTGTTTTCCTTTTATAATCTGGGGTTATATTAAATGAAATTTATTTTATTTAATAACTTCTTTAATAAAAAGGAGGATAATTGAAAATGTTTAATATTTTTTTAAAAAAGAAATTAATATGGTATCAATTTAAAACTGAACATAAGAATGAAAATAGGAGTCAACTAGAATTGAACAAGAACTGAATTGAAGAAGAACTGAACTAGAACTGAACTGGAACTGAAGAAAACTGAACGGGAACTGAACAAGAATTGAACTATAACTAAACCAGATGTGAACTTAACAAGAAATGAACTTGAACTGAATAAGAACTGAACTGCAACTAGAAATTGTACTGAACTAGAACTGAACTTATGATGAATTAGAGCTGAATTTGAACTTAACAAGAACTGAACTAGAACTGAACTAAAACTGAACTAAAACTGAGCTAAAACTCAACTAGTACTGAACTAGAACTAAACTAGAACCGAACTAGAACTGAACTGAAACTAAACAAGAACTGAACGAATACTGAACAAGAACTGAACTAGAACTGAATTATAACTAAACCAGATGCGAACTAGAACTAAACAAGAAATGAACTTGAACTTAACTTGAACTGAAGTGGAACTGAATAAGAACTGAACTAAATCTGAACTAGAACTGGACTAAAACTTAACTGAACTAGAAATAGTACTGAACTAGAACAGAACTAAAACTGAACTAGAATTGAACTAGAACTAAACTAGAACTAAACTAGAACTGAACTAGAATTGAATTATAACCGAGCTAGAACAGAACTAGAATTGAACTGGAACTAAACTAATACTGAATTAGAACCCAACTAATAGCTAAACTGAAATCGGGACCAGAAGTTATAAAGAACATAAACATGAATATGTTGGTGAATTTGAGCTTGAATCTTAACTTAAATGTGAACTAGTATCAGATAGATAAAACCTTAACTAAAATCTTTTTAAGTATCAAAACTAGTATCAGATCCAATAACGGGATTAAAATCAGAACTTGAATCTGAACTACAACCTGTAAACTTGAATCTCAACTTAGTATTCAATTAAAAGTTTAAGCTTGAATCTAAACTGGAATTTAGCTTTTACTGAACTTAAACTGAATTTTCACAAAATTTGAGCCTTTAACAAAATTTCCTGTTAATTCTTGAAAGAACACATCTGTCTTTTTTAATCTTTAACATTTAGACTAAACACACTTCACACAATTAACACAATAATAAAATTAGCAAATCCGTATTTTTTATCTTTTCTATTTTTTTTACAAATTTCTCTTGAATACACAACCAAACAAAAAAATAAAAGAGAAAATATCCTTAAACCAAAATAACACTTTAATTTATTTTGAGAAACATTAAAATCTTGTTTATTTTTTTTTATAAAATAATAAAAATGATAAGAAAACCAACAAAATATATTTTTTGAAAAATTTGTAAACAACATTATCATTATTGTTATGTTTATACCCTACAGTACCATAGATGGAGGGGGTATTATAAGTTTGTGCAGATGTTTGTACAAAAATTATGCTTTCACCACTTTTCTGTTGCCGTTTGACACAGAATCATTTCCTGAGTCGATTTAACCATGTCCGACTTTCCATCCGGCTGGCTTTCTTTGTAAAGCTGGTTCTTAAAGAACAGGTCGCAGTTTTAAAGACATCTTTATGAAATTTGGCAAGTACTATTATTTCATCACAAAGTCGATGCCTATAATTGCTTTAGATCGGTTCACTATTTTATGTTGGTTCCATACATATGTGCCCCCGGAATGCGGGGGAAGTTTAATCATATTGTAAAATGATATGGCGAATTAAATGAGGTCCATAAGTCCACTATTTCACATAATTCCTACACAGCAACCCTATTGCACACATAAGCATAAACAAGAAATGCATAAGAATACGAGGGCCGTTCATAAATTTTTCGCACCAACCAACAATGTGGCGTAGCATATTACATAGTCGACCTTTATCGACTATAAGATTTTTACTTGTTTTTATCTACATTTTGTCATCTTTAGCAATTCTTCATTCATGTAGCCCACTGCTTCCCTTTCATTTCTTAAACTTGTGTTACTTCTTTTATGTCAACATTATTTTCTTCTCACTTTGTTTGTTCGCTTGTTGTTGTTATTGTTGGTGTTGTATTTTTTGTTGTTGCTATTTATATTACAACATTAAAAACATAAATCCAATTATAACTTACAATATTACTTCATAAAATAAACTACAATTTACAAATTTTTTTATTTTAAATTATTTTATTTCTTTGTATTTTACACTATTATCAACTGTCTGTATGTTTGTATGATTGACTAACTGACTGACTGGCTCCCGAAACGGAAACGAGACAAGTTTGCTAAAGCTGAGAGTAGGAAAATATTATTTGTATCGGAAATTCCCATAAAAGTATAGAAGAGAATAAAATATGAGATGGAAGAAAATATGAAAAATTGTGATTTATTTTATGAAGGGAAAAACTTTAAATTTATTGGAAGTGTGATCAACAATAAGTAGTGAGATCGAAAAACTCAAAGGTCTGCCGTAAAACTATTTCCAATGTTATTAAAGAGTACCAGGAGAGAAAACCTGGTTCAGTAGAAGGAATGGTCCACATGATGTTTTCGAAGCCAAAAAATTTCAAAAATTCGCTCCCCCCACATTCGGTAGTTAAAATTATCCCATTGGCAGGAACGCTACTTAAAATTTTGAGGTAAAAAACAGAGCACGGAAATTGAACTCAAGTTTTCTAAAAAAAATACTGTGGCTATCACATGGACGACGAAAAGTATTTTTTGACAGATTTTCCGCAACATTCTGCCGTTGCTGCAAAAGAGCCCAACCCTTTTTTATAACGGGCTCTATAAATATCGAAAGCTACATCAAGGAGTGTTTTCAAAAAAAGGCTGCTCTCACTCATATGACTTCATAATGTGCCCACTTATTTTCGGTCTGACTTGGCATTCTGTCACTGTGTCACTAAAACAAGCTGTTGAATAGCACAAGAACAATGATGTTTTATTTGTACCAAAAGAGGCAAAACTTCTAAACTGTTCGCAGCTAAAGTCAGTGGAGAGATATTGGGATTTGGTTAACAGAGAATTAAAGATCACAAGAAAGGTGTCCAAAAGTGTTATGGATTTGAAATGTAGGTGGACTCTCTGTTTGAGCAAAGTGACAAAATGCACTATCACTTTCGGTCTCAAATTGAGAAAATGTTTGAAATTTTACGAGGGTCGGTCTAAAATTTCTTTCTAGCTCCCAGTTACCCCCCAGAAAAAAGAGCCTTAAAAATGCATAAATATCACATTAATGTTAGGATCATATTGATGCAAATCACCCTCATATATAAATGCTTATGAGGGTTATTTAAAACCAATAATGTGGTGTAGGGTATTACATAAAAAATAAAATAATATTTTAAATTATTTTTAAATGAAATTAAAAATACAATTTTGGCATTTTTTTTCAAAATTTGTCATAACCAAAATTATCAACTTTGGAGGTATACTCCTCTTTTCGTGGACACACTAAGTTCTTGTGCTTTTTCAAATTAATTGGAAGGCACCTCAAAAATGTTCATGTGAAATTTCATCACAAAATAATCCATAATTCGAAAGTTATTTTATTGTTTCCGAAAAAAGTTTTTACAATTTTACTAAGTGAAAAATAATTAATCGTTTCAAATTTGGTCTTTTATATAATATAACTCAAGATGTTGATGATTTTCGTCCATAAAATCAACAAGAATTTATCGGAACTAAAATTTGGTTCATTTTCATTAAATAAAATTGAGCTGATCCTATAAAACTTGTGAAGAATATCACGAGTAGTAATAAAAAACCATCACCATACACTGGGTTATATCCCAGTATACAGTGTTACCACTGGCCCGAATTTAGTAGCAAATTTTCGTGACTTTTTCAGCAATGTGCGAGGTTTTTTGTACTTTTCCAAATTTCCCCTTTTGTCTCCCTTTTTAAAATTTGCATTAAAACTTAGAAAAATAGAATCGTAAACAAGTAAAAAGGATATATTCGGCTAAGTCGAATCATTAATAAACTCTACCACAAATTCGTGTAAAGTTAGCACGATATGTTCCATAGATATACATATACACATGCAAACACTCACAAATGTATATATTATATAAACGTTTTTCTTAAATATAACACAGGAACATTTAATGAATCATAAAATTAGTTAGATTTTTGTATATAACTTTTTTTCTACTGAACCGATTTTGATTATTTTAGGTAATGTAGTAATGTAGTTCACACAACTTAATATTACGACAAAATTTCATTCCCATTTAATGACTTATAATTTAATTTAACGGAACTTCATCTCATGAACTTAGAGGTTGCATCAGATATCGGTCTATACATTTTAATATATTGAGCCGATTTTGCTGGTTTAAAATATAATACTTAGGCCTAATTTCATTGAGCTCTGTTAATTATTGTGCATGTGAGCGTGACAAACAGACAGACGGACACAGCTAAATCGATTCAGATTTTGATTTGATTCAAGAATATATATTTATGCATAATGGGATCTGATTTTATTCCTTCTTAGCGTTACAGAAGAAACGACAAAGTTAATATCCCTCTGGAGGGTATAAAAGTCCACTAACGTTTCTCTTACGAAATTATAATGGAAATTGAAAAATCTGATTGTTGGGTAATATTCAAGGTTATTTCAAAATTTAACAGGATCGGAGAAGATTCGTTATTTAAAACTATACAAAAAGTGTTAATTTTTGTTAAATAAAACCTGTTGCGACTTTTCTTCCACAAATCACCTTTCAGGTGCGGCTTTATTTTCCAAAATTCCCCTTTTTGTGCAACCTTTTGAAAAATCTCAACTGAAACGTTGATCCCATATAACCTAATTTTATTCTATGTTAAGTGAAATATTTAAAATATATTTGATTACATAAGTAGTTCCCTCCCCTCTCCTTTATATTGAAGTGACAACTGTAAGCATTACATCAAGTACAAGTATCTTTCCATAATAAATATATATGTATATATATCTTTCATAATATTAAGATAATATACTAATACTCTAACACCTCCCCTTCTAGTAACAAATAGGGAAACGGAAATGTTTGGACGAAGATACCAACAATCTTAAAGTAAAGATAAATTCTGAAGAGGTGTTTCTATTATGTATGTACTCTCCTTAATTAAAAGCTAATTAAGTAGTATTTGTGGCATAAAAGAGGACGATTTTTTTATAAGGACAGGATAAAAAAAACATACACATAAGGAATTTCTCATCATTATGTTTCACAATATTTGCATTAAGGTTTATTATAAATTACTATGATTATAATTATAGAACACAAAGTAAAAGGAGTAAAAATATATCAAAGCAACAACAACAACAACAACAACAACAAAATGATGAATTCTCTATGCTTAGAAGGTGAAAATAAGTGAGAATGCTATATTCGGCTATGTCGAATCTTCAATGCCTTCAACCAGAAATACATTGATTCACACATACATTCACAGACCAATACAATATTTTTATTTTGTTAAAAAAAAAAACACAGGAACACTTAATTTAGTTATATTTTCGGCTATAATTTTTTTCAACTGAACCGATTTTGATAATTTTTGGAATGATAATGAAGCATTTTATGACAAAATCGATTTATAATTGACAATTTTACGAAAGTTCTTCGCAAGATTTAAGAGATTGTCTCAGATATTGGAGCTTCTTTATATATGAAACTTCTCTGGACTATGGGAAATACTCTGTAAAATATTGTGGATGTGAGCGTTCCAATATCAGACAGACAGATGAGCATAGCTAAATCGACTAAAATTTTAATTTGATGCCATAACGTATATACATTATGAAGTCTGAGATGATTCCTTCTTAGCGTTACATACAGAATAACCAAGTTAATAACTAAATCCCCTTCACCACTTGTGGTGGTGGAGGATGTAAGAATAAAACTACACAGAAATAAGAAATTCTATAAAATATGAAAATGACCTTCAGTTGGATAATAAAACAAGTTATTTTTTTTAGCTGAAAAACAAACTAAATAAATGAATAAACTTTAGTAAGATTTATTAAGAAGAAAATATATATAAAAATAAAATAACTTTAGAAATTTTATATAAATCAAAAGAATATTTTGATGAATATAAAAAAGAAAATATTTGTCATTAAAGTGATTGTAGCAAAAGAAAGTAAAATTAGTACAAAGTAATTAGTAAAAAAGGATTCTTGGAGATTTTTTTATTTTATAAGAGATTTTATGATAAACTAATTAGAATTATTTATTTGAATGGATGTTACTGAAGAGTTAATAAAAAGTGAGAATGCAAAAATCAAGGACAAATTTCAATCATCTTGCAAATCTAGAAATGGAATAATGAGATATAAACACAAAAGAAAGAAAAAGCATTTCTAGTTGAGTTGTGACACAGATTTTGGTTCACTTCTTGTTCAGTTGCAATTCAGATTCTAGTTCAGATTCAAGTACAGATTTAAGTACAGATTCTTATTCAGATTCAAGTATAGATTCCAATACAAATTCTACTTTAGACTCTCGTTGAGATTCTAGCTAGAAATCTAAATTAGAATTTAATTCAGGCCCATGTATCGATTCATGTTCAAATTGTTGTTCAGTTTCAAGAAAGTTTTTAATTCTATTAATCTTCAATTTTTATTACGGATTCACATTCGGTTTTAAGTATCGATACTTATTTAGATTCTAGTTCAGATTGTAACTAAAATTATAAATTTGAAACTAATTTAGACTTTAATAAGGATTCAAATTGCTGCTAATATTCTAGATCAGTTTCTTATTCAGATTAAAGATCGGATTCAAATCCAAATTCTCATGCAGATCCAACTATAAATTCTCTAGTTCAGATTCGATTCCCTTCAAATAGATTCTTTTCAGAATCCATTTCAGATTTTAGTACAGATTTAACTTCAAATTCTACTAGCGTTTTTGATAAGTTTTAGTTCAGTTCCAGTTCAGTTCTATTTCAGTTCTAGTTCAATTCTAGTTCAGTTCTAGTTCAGTACTATTTCAGTCCAAGTTCTGTTCTAGTTCAATTCTAGTTCAGTTCAAGTTCTGTTTTAGTTTAGTTCTAGTTCAGTTCTTGTTCAGTTCTATTAAAGTTCTACTTCAGTTTTAGTTCAGATCTAGTGCAGTTCTAGTTCAAGTCTAGTTCAGTTTAAGGTCAGTTCCAGTTCAGTTCTAGTTCAGTTGTAGTTCAGTTCTTGTCCAGTTCTTGTTCAGTTCTAGTTCAGTTCTAGTTCAGTTCTTGTTCAGTTCTTGTTCAGTTCTAGTTCAGTTCTAATTCGGTTCTAGTCCAGTTCTAGTCCAGTTCTAGCGCACTTCTAGTTTGGCTCAAGTTCAGTTCTAGTTCGATTCCAGTTTTGCTCTAGTTCAGTTCTCGTTCAGTTCTAGTTCAGTTCTCGTTCAGTTATAGTTCAGTTATAGTTCTACTTCAGTTTTATTTCAGTTCTAGTTCGATTCCAGTTCTGCTCTAGTTCAGTTCTAGTTCAGTTTTAGTTCAGTTCTAGTTCAGTTCTACTTCAGTTCCAATTCAGTTCTAGTCCAGTTCTAGCGCAGTTCTAGTTTGGCTCAAGTTCAGTTCTAGTTCGATTCCAGTTTTGCTTAGTTCAGTTATAGTTCAGTTCTCGTTCAGTTCTAGTTCTACTTCAGTTTTAGTTCAGTTCTAGTTCGGTTCTACTTCAGTTTTAGTTCAGATTCTTGTTCAGAATAATTTTGATTTAAATAGTAAAGTTCTCTCTTTTCTGGAACACCATTACGTATGTT
>PYHX02000158.1:79462781-79493824 GCA_004302925.2 Cochliomyia hominivorax | reverse complement strand
CATTCTAGTTCAGATTCTAGTTCATTATTCTAGTTCAGATTCTAGTTCAGTTCTAGTTCATATTCTAGTTCATATTCTAGTTCAAATTCTAACTCAGTTCTATTCAGATTCTAGTTCAGATTCATATTCTTTAGTTCATATTTCTAGTTCATTTAGTTCTAGTTCATATTCTAGTCAGATTAAGTTCAGTTCTAGTTCATATTCTAATTCAAGATTTTAGTTCAGATTCTAGTTCATATTTTAGTTCATATTCTAGTTCATATTCTAGTTCATATTCTAGTTCATATTCTAGTTCAGATTCTAGTTCAATATCTAGTTCATATTTCTAGTTCATATTCTAGTTCATATTCTAGTTCAGATTCTAGTTCATATTCTAGTTCAGATTTAGTTCAGATTCTAGTTCATATTCTAGTTCAGATTCTAACTCAGATTCTAGTTCATATTCTAGTTCAGATTCTAGTTCATATTCTAGTTCATATTCTAGTTCAAATTCTAGTTCAGATTCTAGTTCAGATTCTAGTTCAGATTCTAGTCAATTCATATTCTAGTTCATATTCTAGTTCATATTCTAGTTCAGATTTTAGTTCAGATTCTAGTTCATATTTTAGTTCAGATTCTAGTTCATATTCTAGTTCAGATTCTAGTTCATATTCTAGTTCATATTCTAGTTCATATTCTAACTCATATTATAGTTCATATTCTAGTTCAGATTTAGTTTAGATTCTAGTTCATATTCTAGTTCATGTTCTAGTTCAGATTCCATTTAAGATTCTAATTTAGATTATATTTAAATTCTGTTCAGATTTTATTTCAGATTCCAGTTGAGTTTCTAGTGCAGATTCTATTTCAATTTTTGTTTCAGTTCCTAATCTCTTCTGAACAAGTTTAAGTTTAATTTAATAACAAATTAGTTTAGTTTTAGCAGTTCTTGTACAATTCTATTTGAGTTTCAGTTCAGTTCTTTAGTGCGATTACAGTATAAAATAATTATTGTAGGTCTATATTTCAGACTGTGGTCTGAAATATCAATAGAATATATAGTAATCTGTGTTGTTGCTTTTCAATTAAAGTCTAGACATCATGTTTTTTTATTTTGATATTACAAAAAATCATTATCTGAATTTAAATATTTTCCCTTTTAAATTCTTTTATTTTCATTTTTACTTTGTCCCTTCAAAACTATGAAAACTATAACGAAGGTGAAGAAAGAAGAAGAATATCTAACCTTTAACACACTAATGATTGGCATTCTATTTTAATTAAGTTACATTTATTACATTTTGTTCCTCTTCTATTCATATGTGTGTATGTGTGTGTGGGTTCTTTATGTCTCTTCCATTTAAAAGGTTTTTTTTCTGCATTACCTTTTGTATCTGTATTTTTTTATTTCCTTTTTCATTGGCATTATAAAGAGAGAGAGACAAGTTAAACGGAAAGAATATATCGTAAATCAGATCAGAGCAATCAATATTATTGCTACAATGAATACATAAATAAATGATGAATGAAGTACGTAAATAAGAGAAAAAGGTAAAAGGTCAGTTAATTCTTCTTACTTCAGTTTCAGATAAATTGTGACTGGAGAAATGTATGATTGAGGGAAGGATTTAGGTAGAAATGAGGTTTTTAATGCTTTAAAATTTAGTAACTAAATTTATTGTTTTTATTCATCTTAAGTGGCCACAGTAACCCTTATTTGATTTCAGTAGTCTCAAGTGTTCACATGTGGCAATGCCACTTTTCTATACCCTCCACTATAAATACTTGAGAAGTAAATATGTTATATTTCGTACATACACAGTCACACATTGCAATCATAGACATTGTAAACGTATATTAATATATATTTTTCTCAACTGAATCGATTTTAATAATTTTGGGATTCTAGTTCAGATTCCAGTTCAGGTTATACTTCAGATTCATTTAATTTAGTTCAGATTTATTTAATCTAGTTCAGATTCCAGTTCGAGTTCTACATCAGTTTCATTTAATTAAGTTCAGTTTCTAGTTCAGTTCGAGTTCAGTTATAGTTCTATTTTAGTTCAGTTCTATTTCAGTCCTTTTTCAGTTCTAGTTCAGATCTACTTCAGTTCTAGTGCAGTTCGAGTTCAGTTTTAGTTCAGTTATATTTCAATCCTTGTTGAGTTCGTGTTCAGTTGTAGTTCTCTTTTAGTTCAGTTATATTTCAGTCCTTGTTCAGTTCTAGTTCAGATTTACTTCAGTTTTAGTTCAGTTCGAGTTCAGTTTTAGTTCAGTTCAGTTCAGATCAAATTAAGTTCTAAATTCATTTCGAGTTGATTCCAAATTTTGTTCAGATCTTAGTTAAAAATAGTTCATTCTAGAATAGCATAAAAGTTTAAGAATCTCTGTGTTTTAATGTTTTTTACTTGCTGGTCATTACTGTTTGTTTAATGCAGCTTAAATTTATAGCAAAAATTTCATTCTAATTAATAGATTTGGTTATTGAATATTTGATGAAGGTTGTCCCAGATATCGGTCTATATATACAGAACTGATGCGGCTGTTTTTGAAATAGAAATCTTTTCAGCACTGTAACAAATATCAGGCTAAATTTAATTGGGATTTGTTAATGCCAACTACACAGAGAAAGGTGGACAGGGAGCGTCAGATGGACATAGCTAAGTCGACTAAAATTTTAGTTTGTGAAGTCTGAAATTATTCCTTTTTAGTGTTACACACACAACGACAAAATTAATATACCCTCTACACCACTTGTGGTGATGGAGGGAGGGTATAGAAATATTTTTTTTTTATCAAAAAAAAAAAACTAAAACTTCTCTACTCCCAGCAGTTTTTTTTTATAATTCACTTAATTTCATTTAAGTTCAAGGTTAAGGTTCAACAATTAATGAAGTTTCAAGGAATTTTCTTTTGAATAAAAAATATTCATTCCAAATGGGGGTGGTTTCCATGTTGAAATCATACAACTCTAAAGATTAATTCCAAAAATTATTTTAACAAAAATGTTATGAACATGAGTGTGTTAAAATTAAATAAAAAAACTAATTAAATATTTTCTTTTTTATTTTTATTTTCTTGCAAATTTTTTTATTTTTAATCTCATAAATATTAATGAGTTTTCGTAGGTGCTGTGAATTGAGTTTTAAAAATAAAAAATTTAATTTATCTTTAACTGTTTTGTATTTCAAGTGGCGTTTAAACAAAATTTAAATAATTTTTTTTGCTAGAAACCTCAATATTTCTTTTTCTCTCTCTCCCTCTCTCTCTCTCTCTCTCTCACACACTTTTCTCTCCTTCTCTTTGTTTTGTGAAACATGTAAATGTAATCTTTAAGACATTGACCTCATCTTAAACCAAAAGAAGTACAGAAGACGAAATGAAAATAAATATAAAATCACACAAACAACAATAATGACCAACAGCTAAAAACATAAAAACACAGAGATTCTTAAACTTTTGTCTACAGTAAAGACGAGATTCTAGACCAAACTGTAATACTATAAGAGATTAAATAAAGACTTAATAGTAGACAACCTTGTGACTAATTCTATTAAATAAACTGTAGTTTAAACTAAAGATAAAAGCATAACTAACATAATTCACTATTTTATAGTCAAATCAATTACTGGACTAATATTAAGTAAAGAATAGACAAAACTTTAAACTAGAATTTAAACTAAACTATAATTAGGAATATGTACTATAAGGAGTGAGGTCGAAAAATGCTTAAAATACGCAAATTTAAATAACAAAAAAAATATTTGTGTAAACATTTTTATAAAAACTCTGTGTTAAGAATTTTTGCGATCTCACTCCTTTGCCAGATAAGACAAATTAAAAATCTGAAATGAACTACAATTAAACAAGAACTTAACTACAACTGAACTGAACTAGAACTGAACTAAAACTGAACTAGAAATGAATTGGAACTGAACTGGAACTGAACCAGAGCTCAACTAAAACTGAACTAGTACTAAATTAGAACTGAACTAGAACTGAACTAGAACTGAACTAGAACTGAACTAGAACTGAATTAAAATTGAATTAAAACTGAACTAAAACTAAACTAGAACTGAACTGGAACTGAACTAGAACTGAATTAAAACTGAATTATAACTGAACTAAAACTGAACTAGAACTGAACTGGAACTGAACTAGAACTGAATTAAAACTGAATTAGAACTGAACTAAAACTGAACTAGAATTGAACTGGAACTGAACCAGAGCTCAACTAAAACTGAACAAGTACTAAATTAGAACTGAACTTGAACCGAATTAGAACTGAACTAGAACTGAAATACGACTGTACTAGAACTGAACTACAGCTGAACTAGAATTAAACTACAACTAAACTAGAACTAAGCTAGAACTGAACTAGAACTGAACTAGAACTGAACTAGAACTGAACTAGAACTGAACTAAAACTGAATTAGAACTGAACTAGAACTGCACTAGAACTGAATTAGAATTGAACTGAAACTGAATTAGAATTGAACTGAAACTGAATTAGAACTGAACTAGAATCAAACAAGAACCGAAATAAATTTGAACCAGAATCTGAACTAAAATTTGAATCAGAATCTGAACTAGAATTTGGAATAGAACTGAACCATTATTAAACTAGAATCAGAGTGATAATCTGAACATGAATTTCGACTTAAATCTTATTTAGAGTTTAATTAGAATCTGAAGCAGATTCTGAGTTAAAATCTGAACTGGAATTTGAGTTTTAATTTGCACTAGAATCTAAATTATAGTCTTATCTAGAGTCTGAACTTAAATCTGAAATTCAATTTGATTAAGAATTTGAACTGCAGCTGAACTATAATCTGTAATAGAATTAATTAAACTCTATTTTTAACAAGAATCTAAAGAATCTGAATAAGAACTAGGAACTAGAGTCGGAATTGAAAACTTAACTAAAATTGATAATCTGAGTTGGTATCTCATTTAGAATCAGTAGAAGAATCGGAATGGAGGTTTTTATAAAAATCGAAACTACAAGGGGAGATTGAATATAAACTAGAATTTAAATTAGAGTGTGAATTATAATCTGAACTACATTTGGAATGTGAATTTAAAACTAAAATAAAATTTGAACTAGATTCTTGAGCTAAAATCAGAATTAGTGTTTAATTAGTCAGAATTTGAACCTAAATATGGAATAGAATCTCAAGTAGAAAATGAATTATAACTTAACTGTGAATCCGATCTTAAACTGATCTGCACAAGAAACAACTTTAGAATATAAAATTTTAACTGAATTAGAATCTGAACTGCAATCTAAACTGGGATCACCATTAGGGAATCCCTACCTTTACATTTATAAACCCTAAGTTGGACTATAAAAAAATCACAAAATGTACGCAAATACATATTTCCATACACCATTCAAATTAACTTTATTTTAGTTTTTTTTTTTTTTTTGGACTTCACAAATTTTGGTCTATTTGTGAATAACTCCAATTTCTTGAAATCCATTCTATTTTTCTTTTGTTTAGTTGTGAGTGAAGTTTATATTATTCTTGCACATTTCTTTCAACAATTGTTGTTGTTGTTGTTGTTGTTATTAAAGAATAGTTTTTTCTCTCTTCATGACTGAATTTTTTCATGCGTCAGAAACTTGTTAAATTGGGCCATAATCACACTTTTTTGTTGTTTAAATAAATTCTATTCCCTACAATTTCGTATTTTGTAGATTTTTAGTTAATTTTTCAGTGTAAATAAAATTATTTGGTGTGATGAAAACAAGAGGTAAGAATGTTATGGTCGGTAAAGACCGACTATTCAATAACCTACACCACAATATAAATTATAAATTTTATATAATGTACTGCAATGCTTATATGTGCAGTACATTATGGTGACACTTACATTTATGTGAAATTTATACGTTTAAACGTAAATTTTTCTGTGGGGTTATATGAGAGCCAGGAGAAATTATGGACCGAACCTTTTTTTTACAAAACCAACGTATACATGAGATTTATGCCCTTCAAAGTGATATTTAAAAAAGGGATCTATGAGAAGGAATGGGCCGACCCTCGCGAATTTGGCAAATTCTTATTTTTGCAAAACTTTCGTTTAAATTACTTTATATTAAGGACTTCTATGAGTTTAAAACCTTATTCTGCAAGGACATTTGTAAAAAAGGTACCTGAAATATTGAACTGAACATTACCAATTTCAATAGGCTTCGTCTTTGGGCCAAAATAATAAAACGTACTAAATTTCATAAAGATATTTCAATAATTTAAACCTGCAGAATGTTCGCAACGTTTACATGGACACCCAGCCGGCAGGACAGACAGACGGACGGACGTTAGGACAACGTAAATTTGACTCTTAAAGTGATTCTCAGTCGAAAGGTTTACTTAAAGGGGAGTGTAAAACAAATTTTTTGTATGTTACAAACATCAGCACAAATGCATCAAACCCCAGTCACCTTTCGTAGTGTTCGTTTATTTTGATATATTTGAACAACCATTTTCACGGGTTTATGTCATTTTTGTGTCAGCAAGATGATATCGGAAGTATTTTTGGAAAAATCATTAGGCTGGAAAATAACTTGAATTATCATTTCCTAAAATTCTAATTAACATTTTTTATTTTAATAAGTTTTAATTTAATTAGTTTCTTTTGAAAATCTAAACAATATTTTGCAACATTTTTTTCATTTTTTTATTTATGTTGTTTTTCCTTTTTACTTTCAAAACTTTAAATTTTCTAGTTTTTCTATTTCATATTTCATTTATTCATAAGTAATTTTCTGAAAAACTGTAAAAAAATAATAAAATTTATTAAAAACTTTTATAATTTCATTATAAAAACATAAAATAAAACAAACATTTCCGTTGAATCGTATGCAAAATAGAAAAGATGATAAAAATTTGAATTTAAAATCAAGGAGTGAGATTAAAAGGAACTTAACACACATTTTTTGTTAAAACTTTTTAACACAAGTATTATTTGATATTCTTTTTTGGATCAAGTTACCTTCGTAAAACATGTCAGTTATGATGTGAATATAAAATGAGTGACCAAGAAAGGGCGTGCCTAAAATGGGCGTTTTTTCACATTATTTAATATTTTAAACAGAAACCAACTTGATACTACAAGAAGTTGGCTAAGCAGAAGAGGGAGGACTTCTCTGTTTGTTAGAAAACCTGGTTCAGGTGGTATAAGAAGTATTTCCAAAAGAGCTTGCCTTATAAGCAGCCTTGTAAGCTCATTGCTCGGACCATTTGGTACGAAAAGTTAAAGCTAATTCAGGTTTAAAAACAGACAAGGCTCAAAGAGATCCTCACATTCATTAGACTTCATAATGTGTCTTTTTTGGAATCCTGTCTCTTTTGTAAACAAGCCATTGCCCGGAGCTTGTTGAGCTCTTGTTAAGAGATAATTAAAGACCATAAAAATGGTGTTCCAAAGTGTGGTAAATTCTAAACGAAGTTGGACAACCTGTTCAAGCAAAGTAATAGAAAGCGCTATAACGACATTAATAAATTTCATTTTTATTATGTTAAGAATTTTTCGATTTCACTCCTTATGAATTCACCATAAAATCTAAATAGCAGCTCATTTTTATAATGTTTTTTTTTTCTGAAACTTTAGTAATAAAATGAAAATTTATGAATAATTAAATTTTCTCTAGAATTTTTACAC
Organism: Cochliomyia hominivorax; assembly: GCA_004302925.2. Taxonomy (NCBI): domain Eukaryota; kingdom Metazoa; phylum Arthropoda; class Insecta; order Diptera; family Calliphoridae; genus Cochliomyia; species Cochliomyia hominivorax. The sequence goes on along the minus strand of PYHX02000158.1, from coordinate 79,486,177 downwards.
ATAATGACCCTCATACAAACACACACAAACACACTTATACACTTCCAACCCCTTTGGCTGGCATGTGTTTATGATAAATTTAGTTTTGAAATTAAAAAAAAAGATCTCAAATCAGACCACTTGAAAATAATCAATGGAAACCTCCTTTTTCCCCCCAAAAAAAAGCAAAACAATTTTCCATTTATGAAACAAAACAAAAAAAGCGTTTTTCAAATTGAAAGCAAAAACTCTATAAACCATTTTTAGTAATTCACCATATTTTCAGAATATATGAATGTCTGAGAGTTTTGTGCGGTTTTCATTTGATAGGTGTCATGTTATGTATGAGTGTGTATTTTTTTGTTTGTTTGATTCCGGCGTAATGAATGTTTGAACAAGAGGAGTGAGTGCAAAAAAATTTTGAGAATTTAAAACGAATTACAGAGGGGAACTAAAAGAGGAATGAGATAAAGAACTAATTAAAAAAGTGGAATTCGAACAAAGACTAAATTCAAAAATTAAAAAAAAAAAAAAATTGAACGAATCGTTTCATCGTTTAATCGAAAAATCGTTTAATTGAATAATAACTAACTTAACCATATACCAAACTGTAGTTTAGACAACAGACTGAACTATAGTCCAGACTGTACAGACTGAACTATAGTCCAGACTGTACAGACTGAACTATAGTCCAGACTGTACAGACTGAACTATAGTCCAGACTGTACAGACTGAACTATAGTCCAGACTGTACAGACTGAACTATAGTCCAGACTGTACAGACTGAACTATAGTCCAGACTGTACAGACTGAACTATAGTCCAGACTGTACAGACTGAACTATAGTCCAGACTATACACTGAACTATAGTCCAGACTATACACTGAACTATAGTCCAGACTATACACTGAACTATAGTCCAGACTATACACTGAACTATAGTCCAGACTATACACTGAACTATAGTCCAGACTATACACTGAACTATATATATGAACTGGACTATAGTCCAGACTATAGACTGAACTGGACTATAGTCCAGACTATAGACTGAACTGGACTATAGTCCAGACTATAGACTGAACTGGACTATAGTCCAGACTATAGACTGAACTGGACTATAGTCCAGACTATAGACTGAACTGGACTATAGTCCAGACTATAGACTGAACTGGACTATAGTCCAGACTATAGACTGAACTGGACTATAGTCCAGACTATAGACTGAACTGGACTATAGTCCAGACTATAGACTGAACTGGACTATAGTCCAGACTATAGACTGAACTGGACTATAGTCCAGACTATAGACTGAACTGGACTATAGTCCAGACTATAGACTGAACTGGACTATAGTCCAGACTATAGACTGAACTGGACTATAGTCCAGACTATAGACTGAACTGGACTATAGTCCAGACTATAGACTGAACTGGACTATAGTCCAGACTATAGACTGAAACTGGACTATAGTCCAAACTATAGACTGAACTGGACTATAGTCCAGACTATAGATAACTGACTATCCAGACTATAGGAACTGGACTATAGTCCAGACTATAGACTGAACTGGACTATAGTCCAGACTATAGACTGAACTGGACTATAGTCCAGACTATAGACTGAACTGGACTATAGTCCAGACTATAGACTGAACTGGACTATAGTCCAGACTATAGACTGAACTGGACTATAGTCCAGACTATAGACTGAACTGGACTATAGTCCAGACTATAGACTGAACTGGACTATAGTCCAGACTATAGACTGAACTGGACTATAGTCCAGACTATAGACTGAACTGGACTATAGTCCAGACTATAGACTGAACTGGACTATAGTCCAGACTATAGACTAGACTGAACTGGACTATAGTCCAGACTATAGACTGAACTGGACTATAGTCCAGACTATAGACTGAACTGGACTATAGTCCAGACTATAGACTGAACTGGACTATAGTCCAGACTATAGACTGAACTGGACTATAGTCCAGACTATAGACTGAACTGGACTATAGTCCAGACTATAGACTGAACTGGACTATAGTCCAGACTATAGACTGAACTGGACTAGTCCAGACTATAGACTGAACTGGACTATAGTCCAGACTATAGACTGAACTGGACTATAGTCCAGACTATAGACTGAACTGTACTGTAGTCCAGACTATAGACTGAACTGGACTATAGTCCAGACTATAGACTGAACTATTATTCGGTCAATAGAATGGATTATAGTTTTGTCTACAGTCTGGAGGTTTTTTCTTCTATTCATTCATTCTGACAGCTTTAACCACATGATGTCGTCCACGTTCCTTTTATATGAGTTTTTGTTTTGAGAAAAAATTTCTTAACGCATTTTTTTTTTGTATTTTGCTTTTTACAATTGTATTTTTTTTTTCTGAACAACAAAAACATTTTTTTCAACTAAAAATTGTGTTTATACATGTTTTTTCTTCTTTTTTGTTGTTGTTGTTAAGGCTGACTGCTAAATTTGCTATGACTATTTTTTTTAGTTACCGCTTTTTTCTATTATTATTGTTGTATTTGTTTTGATAAACAATATTTTCTTAAACTCTCGTAAATGACCTAAAATGTTAGCGAAGCTTAAAAATAATTATTTTCACATTTCTAATAATGAAAAAATATAAAAACAAAAAAACTAAAATTGAGAAAAATTAATTCAAAATAAAATGTAAGAAAAAAATCGTTGTAAAGAAAACATTAAATAAATATAAACAAAACATGAAGATACAAAAGAGAAAAATGTAATGAAAACACTTTCTAGATTCATATTCAGATTTAAGTCTTAATTCCACTTCATATTGCAGTTTAGAGTCTAACACAGAATCCAGCAAAGATCTTCGTACAAATTCTAATTCCAGTTTAGTTTCCGGGATTTAGTTCAGATTTTAGTTCATATTCTAGTTCATTTCTAGTTCATTTTTAGTCCAGTCATAATTCAGTTCTAATTTAGTTCTAGTTCAGTTCTGGTTCAGTTGTAGTTCAGTTGTAGTTCAGTTCTAGTTTAGTTCTAGTACATTTCAAGTTCAGTCCAAGTTCAATTCTAGTTCAGTTTTTTTCAGTTCTCCTTCAGTTCTAGTTCAATTCTAGTTAAGTTGTTGATCGGTTCTAGTTCAGTTCTAGTTCAATTCTAGTTCATTTCTAGTTCAGTACTACTTCAGTTCTAGTTCAGTTCTAGTTCAGTTCTAGTTCAGTTCTAGTTCAGTTCTAGTTTAGTTCTAGTACATTTCAAGTTCAGTCCAAGTTCAATTCTAGTTCATTTCTAGTTCAGTTCTACTTCAGTTCTAGTTCAATTCTAGTTAAGTTGTTGATCGGTTCTAGTTCAGTTCTAGTTCAATTCTAGTTCATTTCTAGTTCAGTACTACTTCAGTTCTAGTTCAGTTGTAGTTCAGTTCTAGTTCACTTCTAGTTCAGTTTTAAATAAGTTTTGGATCTAATTTCAGAAGCGTGTTATACGAACAGACATATCAAATGTATCGTCCTAGAGAAAACTTAATAATATCATTTGCTTTTGGCATTAATCGCTATTTAAGACATTTACTATAAAATGCTGCTATTGTTGGATTTCAAAATATCTTGTTTTGTTTTTACACAGACCCTGATTTAAATAAAATCATGTGCGTGAATTATTGTAAATTTTTGTATACAAAATTTAAGAAATATTTTCAGTAACTAAATATTTCACAACTTTTTATTTTATTTAAATTTGTTTCCTCTTTCAAATGACTCAAATGTTTTTTTTATTTATTTTTTTTTAATAATTTATAAGATAAAATTTTTTATTAAGCGTTTAGTTTGGTTTCTTATCGCCAACAATGGAATTGTTTATTCGACCGTTTTTAAAACTTATTCCCACATTAATATCAATTCTAGATTTTGAGGTTTGAATAGAAACGTTTTAACTAAAAAACAACGAATAACACAATTTTAGCAACTTAAAGTATGTAAACGAATTGATTTGAAGTGAATTAATAACAACTGTGATTATTTTAAACTTTCATGAGATTATTTTAAAATTGTTATGAAATGGTTGTCAACACTGTTCACATCTTGTTGTTAAAATATAAGAAACGGAAATAAAGTTTTCATCAATTCAACATAATTTTTCTTCTCCCAGTGCTTTATCCTTGCAATTCTACTTATATTTTGATGACAGATTTATGATTTTGGAACACCAAAATCACATTTTGCCCGAAATAACATTTCAAAAAATTTTCTGTCATACAATTTCATCCATTCCAAGTGTCTGTACATTTGGAAATAGTTGTTTGGGTTTTCTTTTTTCTCTCACTCTTTAAAGTTGCTATTTTGGAAGTTGTAAATTGCGACAGATATCTTTGTATATAACTGAAGTTTTTTCTTTCTATTTTTCTTTTTTGGTTGTTGTTACAAACACATGTGAAGTACTTTATGATGGCGGCTGTGCTAATGTAAAGTCTGAGATCATATATAGTTGACACATAACTACAACTGCAATATTTGCTTGAAACGATGTTGTTGGAGTTCAGCAAATGTCATAACAATTTTTTTTTTGACAATTTCACAACATTAACAAAGTTTTAGGGGTTTATTTTGGGAATATAAATTGGATGTAAAATAAAAAGAAAACAGAAATTGGAAGGAAAATGGATTTTATTTCTTTTTGCGATATTCAAGAGTTAAAGATTTAAAGTTTCAATTTGATTCTAGAAAAGTTATAGTTCACTTTTTATTGCAGTTTCTACTACCGCTCGTAGTTAAACGTTTAAATTGGCTGCTACATTAAATGCTAATTGATGTTATAAATTTGAATTTGTTTCATATTTTAGTTTTAATTACAGTTAAAATTCTTTATTATTCTCTTGTTCGAGTTCCTTTTGAGATTTTAGTTAATATTCCTTTTTCAGGTTCCAGTTCATATTATGGCTCAGATTCCAGTTCAGTTTTCTATTTATATTTCCAAATCGGTTTCACTTCACATCTTAGTCCTTATTTTAGTTCACGTTTTAGTTTGAATTCCTGTTCTAATTTTCCAGTTTGGATTCTACTAAAATTTTGTTCTTCTTTGGTTCAGTTCTAGTTTGTTCAGTTTCAGTTCAGTCCAAATTTTATTTCATTTTATTTAGATGCCATTTTGGTTTAGCTATAATTTAATTTAATACATATTCTAAATCAAATTCTAATTTAGAGTCCAGTTTAGGTTTAGGCTTTTTTTACAATTCCTCTTCTAGTTCAAATTCTTGTATAGTTCAGATTTTAGTTTATCCTCTTGTTCAGGTTCCATTTTAAATTCTCGTTCAGGTTCTATTAGAAATTGTGTGAAAGTTTTATTTCATGTTTTTTCTTAAGTTTTAGTTAATATTATAGTTCGTATTTAGTTTAGTTGTTGTTTAGCTCAGTATTTCTCCACGGGTCTTGGCTCTTCTCAGTTTTGAGGATTTGCCTCTCGTGGTACAAAATCTACATTATGGTTCTTATGTCACTCAAGAGCTTGTTTACCAGAGTGACAAAATATTATGTCAGGCCATTATGTAGCAAGTATAGTTCAGTTCTGGTTCAGTTCCAGTTCTGCTTCAGTTAGGTTCTAGCTTAATTTAAGTTTAGTTCTAGTTTTGATCCTTGTTCAAGTACTAGTTTAAAATCTGTATTTTTTCGGTTCATGTTATAGATCGGTTTGTAATTAAGATACTGAACCAGATTCTTGTTTAAAATCAAGTTGAGATTAAGGTACAGTTTCAGTTCTAGTAATGTTTGTGTTCAGTTTTAGTTCAGTTCTCTTTCAATTCTAATTCAGTTCTCTTTCAGTTCTTGTTCAGTTCTCTTTCAGTTCTTGTTCAATTCTAGTTTAGTTCTCTTTCAGTTCCAGTTCAGTTCTCTTTCAATTCAAGTTCAATTCTAGTTTAGTTCTCTTTCAGTTCTAGTTTAGTTCTATTTCAGTTCTTTTTCAGTTCTCTTTCAGTTCTAGTTCAATTCTAGTTTAGTTCTCTTTCAGTTCTAGTTCAGTTCTCTTTCAGTTCTAGTTCAGTTCTTATTCAGTTCTCTTTCAGTTCTAGTTCAATTCTAGTTCAATTCTAGTTTAGAGCTCTTTCAGTTCTAGTTCAGTTATGGTTCAGTTCTACTTCAGTTCTAGTTCAGTTCTAGTTCAATTCTAGTTAAGTTCTAGTTAAGTTTTAGTTCAGTTCTAGTTCCGTTTTAATTCAGTTCCAGTTCTGTTCTATTTTAGTCCTAATTTACTTCTAGTTCAGTTCTAATTTATTCCAAATTCAGTTCTAGTTCAGTTTTAGTTCTGTTCAGTTCTAGTTTACTTTTAGTTGAGTTCTAGTTCAGTTCTAGCTAATTTCTAGTTCAGTTATGGTTCAGTTCCAGTTCAATTCTAATTTAGTTCTAGTTTAGTTCTAGTTCTATTCTAGTTCTGTTTCAATTCTGCTCCAGTTCCGTTTAAGTTCTGTTTCAACTTTGATCCAGACCATTCTAGATTGTAGTTCAGCCTCTAGGGCACATTCCTTTTCAGATTTTGTTTTAGGCTCTTATTCAGATTTAATTGAGTTCCAATTTAAATATTCACCCTTTCAGTTTTTGTAATAAATGTGCTCCTTGTTCTACTTTTAATTTTTATATTATTCAATTCACACACAACACAATCTCAAACAAATATTTGTTTAATATTATTAATATTACATTACAATTTTATATGATTTAATATTTTTATTTCATAAATTTATTTTGCTTTTATTTTCGTCGAAAAAAAGTCCACCACAATTTAATAACTTTTCTCAAATGTTAGTTTTTATTGTTATAAATTTTGTTAATATTATTTTACATTTATAGTGATATTAATATAATTTATTTAATAATTCTCAAGAGTATTATGCAATGTGTATATAGCAATATGTATATAGCAATATGTGTGTAGAGCAGCAGTAAATATATTTATGCAATTTCTGAACTAAACACTCTCGTGCTCTTGTGGGCATTTTAAACAGTAACAAAAAATTCCATTAAACTGCTGATGAATTTAATCTTTAGTTAATATTTTATTTTTATAAACATCAGCTGCTGTGGCTGTTGCTGTTGCTGTTGCTACAATATTGCAAAAATGCCACTGTGGTTGTCTATGAAATATTCAAACTCATTCATATGTATACCCTACATTAACATAGGTGGTTGGAGTGTTATGCTTTTTTGCTGATGTTTGTAACATACAAAAAAATGGTGTTACACCCACCTTTAAGTAGACCATTCGACTCAGAATTATTATCTGAATCAATTTGAGGATGTCCGTCCGTCTGTCTGTCTGCCCATGTAAATGATTTGATCACTCTACAGGTCACTCTCGATAAATTTGAACATGTTATTATTTTAGCCCAGGGATGAATCCTGTGAAATTGGTCATGTTCGGTCCAATATTTCGGGTAACTCCCATACAAATATCCTCCAAGAATGAGGTTTTAAACTCATAAATGTATTTAATCTTAACGAAATCTGGTAAAAATAAGCATAATTCTAAAACGATGTGTCAAATTATGCAATGGTCGGTCCATTACTTCTGATAGGTCCCATACAAGCTCCCTTCCAAATATCACTTTGAAGGTCATAAATCTCACATATGCTTTGGTATTGCAATAATAACAGGTCAAATTAAAACAAATAAAAGCAAAATTAGATGTGCAAAATTATACGAGGATCGGTCTATAATTTCTTCTAGGTCCAACATAAAATTCATTTTTAAACTCCTAAATTTCACAAAAATGTTTAATCATAATGTTCTGTACACTTGAGAATAAATCAAAAAATAAAGTTACACGAGGGTTGTTCATTTAGTTTTCGTAATTGATATATATAGCCAACAGGGTAATACATAGTCGGGCTTGACCAACTATAAAATTTTTTACTTGTTTTCAATAAAATTTATTAAATATTTTTTTTGCTTTTTGTTGTTAGTTTTTTTCTTTTTTAATTTTCTATAAATTTTTTATAACAGATTTTTTAATTAACTTTTTTCTATTTAGTTTATATGTTGTTTTTGTGTCATATTTTTGTAAAAAAAAATATTAATTTTTTTATAATAATTTTTAGTTTTATTTTGTTGTTGTGTAAATTTGTTAGATAAATTAAAAATTCTATTAAATATTTTTTATTGCTAAATAAAACCCTGAAACTCTATAAGCTGCAGGATTTTACAGTGTTAATTTTTTTAGATTTTAAATGGGAAAAAGTAAAACGATATTAAAATTACATTTAAGTTAACAAATTGTTAGGATTTTTTTTCATAAAAAAATCTTTGTTTTTCAACCAGAATATTAAAAACTATAAATTTTAGAGAATAAAATTAAAATTCAAATAAAATTTTATAAAAAACAAGTGATTAAAAGTTAAAAATATTTATTAACCTGATAAAAAATATATACAAATTGAAATATTTTTGTAAACTTTACACTTTAAGAAAAAAGTGTTATGAATTTAAAACTGAAAAATGTTAAACTAATTTTTCGATCGTGAGCGTTCGAACATTATAACAGAGGTCAGGAAGAAACAAGCTTTAGACATCATAACCATATCAAATTAAGATGAATTAAAGGTTATATCTCACAAAATTACCAGAACGATTTCCAGCGAGAACCTTTATTGTTTATTAAAGTAGAAAAGCATGATATTGGCTATAAGAATTCCGATCTCATTTTGAACTTCTATGGCGTAATACAGGAAGCGAAATCAGCTGGTTTGAAGACTAATGTATCGAAGACATAACGTTTATATAGCTGTACAAAATGCCATTGGACTAGACACTCCTAAGGAGCAGACCTCACTAAATTGCCAAAAAATTTAATTTGCAAGAGAACGTCATGTTTATTCATAAGTAAATTCTAGTTCAGTTCCTGTTAAGTTCTATTTCAGTTCTAGTTCAATTTTAGTTCAGTTCTTGTTCAATTTAAGTTCAATTCGTGTTCAGTTCTAATTCAGTTCTAGCTCAGCTTAAGTTCAGTTCTAGTCCAGTTCTAGTTTAGTTCTAGTTTACTTCTAGTTCAATTCTAGTACAGTTCAAGTTTAAATCTTGTTCAATTCTAGTACAGTTTTAGTTCAGTTCTAGTTCAGTTCTTGTTCAATTTTAGTTCAGATTCTAGTTCAGTTCTTGTTTTGTTCTAGTTCAGTTTTAGTTCAGATTTTGTTCAGTTCTTGTACAGTTCTAGTTCAGTTCAGTTCTAGTTTAGTATAAGTTCAGTTTAAGTTCAATTCTAGTTCAGTTCTAATTCAGTTCTAGCTCAGTTTAACTTCAGTTCTAGTTCAGATCATGTTCAATTCTAGTACAGTTCTAGTTCAGTTCTAGTTCATTTCTAGTTCAATTCTAGTTTAATTCTAGTTCAGATCTTGTTCAGTTGTAGTACAGTTCTAGTTTAATTCTAGTACAGTTCTAGTTTAATTCTAGTACAGTTTTAGTTCAGTTCTAGTTAAGTTCTAGTTCTAGTTCATTTTTAGATTAGTTCTAGTTCAGTTTCAAGAACAGATTCCAATTCATATTCTTGTTGAGATTCTAGTTCAGCTGTAGTTAAAGTTTCTAATCTAAAATTTTTGTTAAGATTTGATTTTTTTCTAGTTTAAATTCCAGTTCAAATTCTTACTTAGATTCTAGTTCATATGATAGTTTATTTCAGGTTTATATTCTTGTTTAGATTATTATTTAAATTTAATTTGTGATTCTTATTTAGATTTTGATTAAAATTCTAGTTCTTGGTTTAGTTCAGGTTCTAGTTCAAACACAGATATCAGTGTTGATGCTGATTGAGGTTCTTGTTTAGATTTTTGTTCAGAATCAGAAGTTATGTTCTTCATGATCGTTATATCTTTCCAAATATATCGTTGCTTAGAGTATGGTTATTTAGGAGGGAATATAAAAGTGAGATTATTGTTGATCGTGCAATGCACTCAGTGAGATCAAATTCACAGATTTGGATTGGTTGATACATGGCTAAAATCGGTCCAGATTCAAGTAATTTTTTTAACGTAATGTTATCATGAATTCAATAGTTTTATAGAAAACAAAAGGTATATTGAAGGAATGAAAGCATCACGAAGTTATTTTTGATCATACATTAATCTTAGATTAGAATTACTCGCATTAGATTTCCATGTCAATTAAACTAATTAATTAATTCAATCACTTTTTTATTTTGTTCAAATGAAATTGAAACGATCTAATCATGTAACTTTTTGTTTTAATTTTTCTAAAATTATTTTTTTTTAAATAGACAACACCAATTTGCTATTAATAATTAGTCATTGTAATTAAATTTAATTGTTAAATTGTGTTTCCTTTGTTCCAACATCATCGCAATTAGTTGATTAAATTTCATGTGTTTAAAATTTAGCGAAACAAGTCATGATAAAAACTTATCAACTTAACAGTTTTCTAAAATTAACAATAATAAATTTCAAAATGAATCATAGTAAGGAGTGAGAGCGAAAAAATCTTAACATACATGTAACTTAATAAAAGAAATACCACTAAACGTGCAGTTCTAATATTTTTATTTGATTGTCCATCTCCGTTTAAAATCATCACACTTCTGGACTCCTTTTTTTGTGCTCTTCAATCCTTTTTTAACAAGAACCCAATAGCTCTCCACTGGCCTAAGCTCTGATCAGTATAGAAGATTTATCTCTCTTGGCACAAATACCGCATTATTGTTCTCGCACATCTCAAGGGCTTGCTACTCATAGTGACAGAATCCGAAGTTCGGAAAATAAAATTATACGTGGGTCGTTCATTACTTTTTCATAAAAATCGTCTATAACCATCATAGTGTAGGGTATTTCATAGTCTAACTTGACCGATTGTAACATTCTTACTTTTTAAACCTGCATTAGCTTTGACTTTTCGTACCAAATAGTCCGAGTCCTTAGCTTACCGGGATGCTTTACTAATGAAATTTTGGGCTTTAGAAGCATCATATGGGCCATTTCATCTACCTGAAAGAGGTTTTTCTATCTAAGAACAAGTTCTGCCGGTACTGTTTAGTAACATTGGAAACAGTTATACGGCAGACCTTAGAATGAATGACCAACTTTTTTTAGGACCAAGTTGGGTTTTGTTGAAAATATTTAACTTACGCAATTATTTCTGGTCACTCATTTTAATCCGATTGACGTTATATTCATTTGTTTGACATTAATAACAGACACGTTTTACAAAGGTCACCTGATCAAAAATATCAAATAATACTTAGGTTCAAAGTTTAAATGAAATACGTCTGCTAATAACTTTTCAGACTCACTATTTAATTGATAAAAATAATAATAATAATAATAATAATAATAATAATAATAATAATAATAATAATAATAATAATAATAATAATAATAATAGTAATAATAATAGTACTTATTATTTAATTACTTTAATAATTAATTAAGTTACAAATTTTATCAAATAAAACTTTACCTTGATCCCTTCAGGTTCCCCTGATCTAGATACCTTCAACTTTGCACCCTTAATTTTTTATAATATTTAACTGTATTTAAACCCTCCACCACTACGAGTAGTAAAGAAGAGTATTAAATTTGTCATTCCATATGAAACGCTAGGAAGGAATAATCTTAGGAAATGTATATATATTCTTGCATCAAAAAAAATCTAAGTACAATCTGGTACAATCTGTCTGTCCGTCTGTTGTTGACACAATCAGACAGAGCTCTACGAAATTTGGTCTAAGTATTTATAATATAAAAAGTTTGTTGAGATTTCTATTTAAAACTTGCAAAATTGTTTAAGTAAGTTAAAAGTTATAGACCGATATCTGAGGAAATCTCTTAAGTTCAAGCAAAAAACTTTTGTAAAATTGTCAGTTAAAATTAAATTTCACCATTATATTAAGTTATATGTACATCATTACCATTCCAAAAATAATCAAAGTCGATTCAGTACAAAGGAAGTTATAGCCAAAAACACAACTTATTTTACTAGTTATATACCCCTCACCCTGGTCTTATCTGTCCAGTAAAATAGTTTCTTGAGAAAGTTGTTGGGACCAAATTAGAGAACTATTGCTGTTAGAGTTCATGAGATATTCTATAATCAATATTTGCTTTGTGTATCCTTTTATAGTTGGTGTAACTTTCGAGTATTTTGGGATCATTCTGACAAAATTTCATCAAATATGGCTCAGCCGTTTTAGAGTCTATACGTTATATACATACATACATACGTACATACATACATACATACATACATACATACATACATACCTTCATAGATACATATATACAGACATACGTACGTATATACATACATACTTACATACCTTCACACATACATTCCTTCTTACATACCTTCAAATATACATACTTAAATACATAGATACATACATGCATACATACATACATACATACATACATACATACATACATACATAAATACATACCTTCATAGATACATACATACATACATACATACATACATACATACATACATACATACATACATATATACATACATACTTACATACCTTCATACATACATACATACATACATACATACATACATACATACATACATACATACATACATACGTATATACATACCTTCAAACATACTTTCATACATACATACATACATACATACATACATACATACATACATACATACATACATACACACTTCCTATTTTATATAGATATTTTCGAAAAACTTGTATTTATTGCATACATCTGTGAGTATATGTGTGAGTGTTGTAGAGGGTATTGTAGATTCGGCATAGCCGAATGTAGCCTTCTTACTTGTCTTTTATTATTTTCTTTACCTTGTAGTAATAAAGTCATTATTTTTTTCTTAAAACAAATACAAACAAACAAACTCTTATATAATTATGTAAATCGGTTAATAAATATAAACATAAACAAAAGTTTAACTAACAAATGAATGTTAATAATAATAAACACATAATTATTTTATATGAAAAATAAACGTCTTAATAGATACAATGAGAAAAAAAAACATAAGTAACAAAGCAAAAGAAAATATGATAAAGTTGAGGGAAAAAAACGAAATAATAAAAATTTGTTACAAAAGTTTGATAATTTTCGCCATAAATAATAATGTGAAACTTCAAACAAAACACTTAAATAAGTTACTTAAGTCTGTAACTGTCTGTTATGTATGCTCTCTTTCACACAAACAGACACACATACATGTATCAAAGAGGATATTATCATTTACCGTAGAGTGGGTGAAGGATACCATCAACTATTAGCAATATTTGCTGTTGCGTTTCATTTACTCTATTAATAAAGAAACAAGTTTGTTCAGAGAGAGAGAGAGAGTGAGAGGAAGATGTATACCAACCAGCAGACATGTCATAGAGAGAATAAATAATATACAAATATTACAATAAATATAATGAAAGGAAAATAAACAAAAGCAACTACAACATACACATGATTTTATTGCATACACATATAAACATGCACACGAGCGAAATGAAATGAAGTAAAAATACAATTACAGTTACTTTGAAGAAAGATAAATATAAAGAGATTTTTACACTGAAAGAAATTAAGGAATTAAATAGAATTAAGAAACTAAACTCATCTTTATTCTTAACTGTAATGTGAATTAGAATCTGAACTAGATTTTGAACCAGAAGCTAAAGTAGAAATAAATCTAAACCAGTAATACAATCAGCATCTGGACTTCTATCCAAAATCTGATGTAGAATACGAACAAGAATCAGATCTGGAATTTTAACTAACACAATTAGAATCGGAACTAGAATATGTACCAGAATTTTAACTAGAATTTGAAAAACAATCTGAACATTAATCTGAACTAGAATCGGAACTAGAATATGCCTGGAATTTTAATTAACTTATAGCTGAGAATTTAAACTACAAAGTGAAAAAGAATCTGAACTACAATCGGAGCTCCAAAAAGTTGAGTTTCTCTCTAAAAAATTTATTTTTCCTCTAAAAAATAGAATTTTTCCCTACAAAATTGAATTTTCTCTAAAAAATTGAATTTTTCTCTAAAAAATTGAATTTTTCTCTAAAAAAATTGAATTCTTTCTCTAAAAATTGAATTATTTTGAATTTTTTCTCTAAAAAAATTGTTTTTTTTTTTTTTTTTTTTTTAATTGAATTATTTCTCTAAAAAACTAAATAATTTTGAATTTTTGCCTCTAAAAAAAAAAAAAAAATGATTTTTCTCTAAAAAAATAATTTTACTCTAAAAAATTAAATTATTTTAAATTTTTTCTCTAAAAAAATTGGTTTTTTCTCTAAAAATTTAATTATTTCTCTAAAAAATTGCATTATTTTGAATTTTTTCTCTAAAAAAATTAATTTAATTTAATTAATTTAAATTTAATTTTCTCTAAAAAATTGAATTTTTTTCTCCAAAAAATTGATTTTTTTTCTCCAAAAAATTGATTTTTTTTCTCTAAAAAATTGATTCTTTCTCTAAAAAATTGAATTTTTTTCTCTAAAAAATTGAATTTTTTCTCCAAAAAATTGAATTTTTTTTCTCTAAAAAATTGAATTTTTTTCTCCAAAAAATTGAATTTTTTTCTCCAAAAAAATTAATTTTTTTCTCTAAAAATTGAATTTTTTCTCTAAAAAATTGAATTTTTTCCAAAAAATTTAATTTTTTTCTTCAAAAAAAAATATTTTTTTCTCTAAAAAATTTAATTTTTTCTTTAAAAATTCGCCAAAAATTTAACTTTTCACTAAAATTTAACTTTTCACTAAAAATTTAATTTTTCACTAAAAATTTAATTTTTCGCTAAAAAATTGAATTTTTCTTTAAAAATTTAATTTTTTTCTAAATAATTTAATTTTTCACTAAAAAATCCAATTTTTTTCTAAATAATTTAATTTTTCACTAAAAAATCCAATTTTTTTTCTAAATAATTTAATTTTTCACTAAAAATTGAATTTTTCACTAAAAATTGAATTTTTCATTAAAAATTGAATTTTTCACTAAAAATTGAATTTTTCACTAAAAATTGAATTTTTCACTAAAAATTGAATTTTTCACTAAAAATTGAATTTTTCACTAAAAATTGAATTTTTCACTAAAAATTGAATTTTTCACTAAAAAATCCAATTCTTCACTAAAAATTGAATTTTTCACCAAAAAGTTGAATTTTTCACTAAGAAGTTGAATTTTTACTTCAAAAATATATTTGAATTGAATTCTGTTTACTTTTCAAGTTATTTTTCTCAGTGTTTTTGTTGCTTTTATTCCACAAAAATATATATTAAGTAAAAATTTCCCAAAACAAAAGTATATATGAACATATGTATTGATATCTGAAGAAATAATACCACATTCAGACACATTAACCCGCACTTCTGCGCTGAGCCGTATCCACCTTAAAACAGACCAAAATAAATTAAAAAGTTTTACGCCGGTTTGGTTTTTCTTGTTTCTTTTGCAAACAAATAAACAAAAATTCAGTTAAATTACAAAACAACCGAAGACGTTATTTTATTATTAACTTTATTGTTTTTGTTGTTTTATCAACGAAAACTCACACACACATTTTGAACTTGATGCTTATTTTTGTCGAAGACAAATTTTATAAAAATTGTTTGGGATTTGAAGTTCAAGACAGAAGAACAGAAAGAATCTTGATTTAAAGGCAAAATGTCTTAAATACATGCACACATATGTGTTTGTGTGTATGTGTGTGGCAAATGAAATAAAATTAATAAAATAAAAAAAAGAGAAAAATCTTGCTAAAATAATTACAGTTATTTTACAAAAAAGAAAAATTAAGAAGGCAAAATCTCTAAAGAAATCAAAATGAAATGAAAAGTTTTTTTTCGTTTGGGGAGCGAAAATTTAAAAACAAAATTATTTGAGGAGATGAATTTAAAACGAGCGACTGCTATATTGATCTTTAATCAATCGACCAGGAATACTCAATATTTGAATCATGAACTATGAGAGAGAGAGAGAGCAGCCAGAGCTCTTAACTCCCTCTCACAAAAATAAATAATAAATATTACAAAAGGTACCACAACTTCCCTTGGATCTAGCTCAATTTTTTTCCGCAAATCACTTTAGGATATTCAGTTTATTTTAAGCTCTGGAAAACTTATACTTCTGGCCCTATAAAATACTCCATTTATACTTTTAGTAGCAGACCAGGAAAACTTCATTTTGTAAAAAATAAAGCATTTACTGTTGTTTTATCATACGATTTAAGTATATGATTGATAAATTAAATTTGTTTGTATGGGGGTTACGTCTCCCCCATGTCTTATCCGTCCTTCGTTTTGTCCGGTGAAGCAAATCCTAAGGGCCAATTGTGGGGAACCCTCTCTCTCTCTGTAATAGTTCTTTAGATGTTTGATAACTAAAATATTTTCATTGTATAGGGGTTACCCTTCCCCCTGGTCCTATCCGTCCTTTGTCCAATTTTCCAAAAAATACGTTTTCTCCAGTTAAACAGTTCCTTGAGGAAGTTGTTGGAACCGAATTTGAGGACTGTCTTTGTTATAGTTCTTTAGGTATTTCATAATCAATATTTGCTTTGTGTGGAGGGTACCGCTCTCTTTGGCCCTATCGGAATTTTTTTACACCCTTTGTTACTTACGCTTATTAGGGATCATACTGTGAAAATTTTATTAAAATTGGTCCAGCCGTTTAAGAGTCAATACGTCACATACATACATACATACATACATACATACATACATACATACATACATACATACATATACAATTTTATATGTATAGATAGAAAATGGAAGATATTATCCAAAGTAATTACCGAAATGTAAGTAAGGAAAATACTTATGCCGGTAGTTGTAGACAAATCGCTTCAGATTTTATAAAGTCATATTTTATGTTTTGTCTTAAATTCTTATTCCATATTGAAATATCACTTCTTTAATTTTTTAGAAGTTTTGGGGGTTTCTTCAGAATCGGTTTTACTAATGTATCAACTGAAACTTGTTCCAAAAATACTAGAAATATGTCAAAATATCAAAAACTTAAGATTATTATTTTGAGGATGACAGTTCCCAGTTATTAACAGACATAGATAAATCGGTACAGATTTTTACTTTATTCACTCTTAAAGGTAAACTAAATATGTCTTTATTCAAAACTTATAAATCGGTACAGTTTAAGTCGCTCGAGTTTAAATTGAACCGTTTTTTGTTTGGGCTGTCTGATCAAGTGTTAATAAATGTAAAATATTTCTTATAAAATTTTAATAGAACGTGATTAACAGTTTCACGAATCGTGAGTATTATTTTGAAATCGATTTAGGTTTAAATTAGGTCTACTTATATATATATTTTTACGATTTCTGTAGTGGATGCGATAATGAGCAAGAGACTCTCCTATTGTCCCTCTTTATTCGTTTTGATGAACAGTGTTCAAAACGCTGATGTATGTAAGATGAGTATTATTTTGAACGTGCCAAACTAAATCGAGACCTCAACTAAATCGAATCATATTTTAATTAATTAATCATTTGCAATTGCTGTTGTATATGCGACTATGAGCTGGAGACAATTAAACACTTTCTTTGCTATTGACCCTCTTTCTTTGTTTTGATGAACAGTGTTCAAAACGCTGTTGTTTGTAAGATCATCCACTTCGTCATTGCTTTAGAAGCAAAAATAAGTTTTGATCCTAACAACGGGATCATGCTTTTCTAACCCATCCGAACTATAGATTTAAGTACAGCTGCCTATTAATCATGCCATTAGCTTAGACGGAATCATCTTTATAACATTTTAAGGATCAGTTTTAGATTATTTTGATGTTATTTCATATATCGATCTAAATCTTAGTCCTTATACGGTATATGAGCGATAATAGAGACGCTAAGGAAACAAATGTTAAGAAATAGCTGTTCATTTTTAAAGTATTTCTTCAAGGACTTACAAATATTTGTGTTTTGAACCTGTTTAAATCCCATATATAAATAAAAAACTCGAAATTGTAATTTAGGTTTAATCCCTTACAAAAGAAATCCTTTTAAATGACACTTGTTCAGACGCTAATAATTCCTAGTTCTGCTTAAGAGCTTTTAGCGTCTAATGCAAGAATTCTAAAGATGTTTTATATTTACGCACTTCTCATTAGGTCTTTAATTAGAGCTTTGTCTAATCAAAAACATAATTATTAGGGGAAATTCATAAACCTTAATGTTCTTTGCTTAGAATATAGACAAATATTCAGTTTAAGTGAATCCCCCTAATTACAACGCACTTTTCAACGATTTCACTCACAACCGCAGGGAGTTTAATTGGAAATATGAACAAGTTATTTCTTTTTTTGTTTTGTTTTGTTTTCTTTCTTCGTTTGGTCTTTGTTTTTCTTTTATTTTTGCACTTCTTTTCTTAAAATACACACACGTTTTATTAATTGTCTGTTCAGTTCAGTTTATATATTTAAATGTCTGTCCTTCCGTCTGTCTTTCCTTTCCTTTTCTTCTGTCCGTCTGTTTGGTTTGGCTTTGTGTTTTTTTTATATATATTTTTTCCTGTGTAACCATCTTAAAACAACAACAGCTGTATTCAATGTGTTGTTTTGTGTGTGACTGTGTAATACCATCATCGCCACCATCAGATCCGTATATATACATCTTCTAGATGTCATCATACTTTCATTCACATCATAAAATTTTATCATTTTTCTCAAAAATTTTCCTTTAGTTTTTATTAATATTCCTTTATCTGTCGTTTCTTTTGTTTTCTTTTTTGTTCTCCTTTCGTAAATAATATTCTTGCGTTGAATTTCTTTTTTTTCCTTTACCCGTTTCAATTTATCTTGTATTTTTTCTACTCTTGTCTCTGTTCATATTTATGGACTCTGAACATAATTTCTGTTTTCTTCATTCGGTGAAATGAATAATATTTTTGTGATTACAGTCTTGACACCATAAATGGTAATGGAAGGCAAAATATTATATAAGAACATAAGGTTCCATAAAATATATATTCTTGGAAAATATCGAAATCCGAGTCGATTTAGCAATGTCCGTCTCTCTGTCCTTCCGTGTGTTTGATTTTGACATACTCATGACCAAACGAATAATCTGAACAATCTGAAATTTATCTTTTACTGTTACTGGTTATCTTCTCTATAAGACTATTTAAAATAATGAAAATCGGTTTAGTAGGAAGAAATTTGTTAGACCGATTTCTAAGGAAACCCTTAGAAACTGTAAATCTCTTAATGCCATAAGTGCTGCTGGTTGGTATAAAATGTTGGTTATTTTAGTCGTAACTACAAGAAGAGATCCTTAGGGTTCCATAAAATATATAGTTTTCAAAAATATCGAATTCCGGAAATCGATTAAGCGCTGTACGCTTGTATGCCCTTTTTTGTTTCTACTTGGGAACGCTCATGACCCTACAAGTAAACTGAATAAACAAAAATTTATTTGTTATATTGCACTTGGTTGCATTCTTTATAGGGCTGTTCAGAGTCAGCGAAATCGGTTGAGTAAGATAAAAAGCTATAGGCCCTATTTCTGAAGCAGCCTTAACATTAAAACCAAATTTTTTGGCAAAAGTAAAAAATTTTAAAAGAAATTCATTAAATAGCATTTTTATCGAAAAATATTATAGAAGAGAATATTTTTCGGTAGGCACCAAGATTCAGTAGTATTATCCCCGATAAATGAAGTCCGTCAGTCTGTCGCTACTTCCGTCTGCCCAGTTGTTGATTCGCCTCAAGTTTAATAAATTATTCAGAATAAAACGAAATTTATGACTTTTCAAAATCAGCAAAATCGGTTTAGTAGAAAACGAGTTAATAGGTCTGAAAATAACCCCAAAATTTTGATAGAAATTAAACCAAGAATTCGTCTGCCAGTTGATGATTCACTCACATTCAATAAATTAATATAAATAAAAAGAAATTTATCTCATTTATTAACTGGTGGTCATCCTTTTAGGTCTCTTCAAAATCAGCAAAATCGGTTTAGTAGGAGAAGATATATATGTCCGAAAATAACCTCAAAATTTTGAGAAGAAATTAAACCATTAAATTTGACATTTTAAATGTATAATGTTATTAGAGTAAAACATTTTTTCGGAAAGGGCAAAAGGAGTAGTATTACCCCATCAAAAATAGAATATATATCATCTTATATCTCTAAAACTATTAAAGGAAATGTATCCGAAAGTTGTGTGGAAACATGTTGCAGAGACTTTTCTATAACTTCCAAATTCCTTCCTATGAAGGGTATTTAATTAGTAATCATTTGCCGTCTTCTCCATTCTCCCTTCATTCCATTTTTATTTTTCTTTATTTTCATAATTTTTTTCTCTATAACAACAATAATTTGTATGTCAATGTTTTTTTAGGGGATTTTTTTCTTCTTCTTTATTCGTATTAATGTAAATTTGTAATAAAAGTCATCGATTGTTGCATTTTTGTTAACATATACAGATACTCTAACAATGGTGTTAAATAAACTGATGAAGGCTAATTTGTGTGTCTGTTTCCAACAAACAATCAAACAAAAAAATCGAGATATATTTTTATGACTCAGTATTTATTATGGAGTTAATGTGAAAAATATATATATTTTTCAGTTACTAACTGATGTCAATAGCAATTAGTCAGTGTAAGATTTTAAATATTAATTTAAGTCATCTTTGAGATAAATTTAGGAGGCTCTTAATTCCAAGAAAAATGAAATAATTTTTGTCATATTTAAAATTTTATCCAAATTTATTATACCACAATCGATCTTAGTTCATTTAAGGTTATTTGAGGTTTTCAAAGCTATACAATGGGCATCACTTTGAAACTGACCTCCATTTCGAATTATCAATTTTCTTGTTTATTCACGTTATACTATGATCCTTCATAAAAGTCTTTTTTACTATTTTTTCAAGAAGTCTATTTTTATTCCCTCCTCTTCCTGTGGTGATTATAAGGGTTTATTAACTTCATCATTCCATGTGTAACGCCAAGAAGTTCTCAAGTCTGAAATAAATGTCCGAATTCAATAAATCTCAGGAACATTATATGTTATTGTCCTAAGCAGTTTCCTATTAAAAACCTGTTTATATCGGGTCATCAGCAAAAAAGTAATACCCCGATATCTGAGATAACCTCAAAATTCCGAAAATAAAATTTTCTAGTATTTTCAACAAAAGATAAATGGATTTAAACAAAAACTTAAAAGAGTTATAGGTGAAAATATGCAAAATTTTGATACACCCCCAAAAATCGGTGTGTGATATCGGTCGCAATTTTAAGATAATTTACTCAAATTTACATTATACATTTATTTTTACTCAAAAAAAAAAAAACCCAAAGAAACAAGAATGTGCTGGGGTAATTATTAGACCCATATAACGCCCTTTCCCGGAATATGGGTATAGCCTTACAAAATTCTTTAAATATGGACCAAATCTATTGAAATTTGACAGAAATTAATTTTCTGACTGTTTTAAATATATGTTAATAATTTTATTTATATAAGTCCATATTTTGACAGAAACTCCCAAATAAAGTCTCTACCCGGAAACACTTAAATAAAGACCGATTCCTGTAACGATGATTTTTTTTCTAACAATCTTTAATGTATATTATTAATATGAACAATCTCGGTCCACATTTTGCTGTAGCTCCCTTATCGAGCACCTTCCCGGTAGGGTTGGATTTGTAAATAAAAACCTAATTCGATTAAAGTTCAACACAATGATTTTTCTAACCATTTTTAATGTTTATAATTAATATAAACGATCTCGGTCCATATTTTGCTGTAGCTGCCATATCCCCCTTCCCGGTAAATAGTTTTTAGCTTTCGAAACTAGTAAATAAAAATCAATTCTATTGAAATTTGGCATAATTATTTCTCTCACTGTATTTAATATAAATTATTTATTTGGACAATCTCCATATATTGCTATTGCTCCCATAAAAGGCCCTTTTTTTAATCTTCCAAAGTAGTATATATACCGACCGACCCCCCTTGTGGTGCTAATCTCCCCAAAAGTTTTCAAAACATAAGATTTATATATATCTGATTTTTTTAACATCATATGACCTGCTTCGGGAAGATATCTAAATTAAATTCCAAAAGTTCAGAGGTCAAAGGTTAAAATTATGATAGAGAGGAAAGAGTTTTTTTTTACATTTAATATGTTTATAATCATATCTTCAAGTTGAAACAAACATTTCTAAGCTTTAATCCCTAAATTCCATGAGGGTCAATATGACCCTCATAATACTAAAATACTTCTTGCAAGAGCAAGGATTTGCATTTTAATTAAAATAAAAATTTAAACGATTTGGCATTTTTTGGAACAGGAAGTTATTAAATTGCAGCTTTAAAGTAAAGGGGTCAAAGGTTGAAGTTTTTAGGTTAATAATTAATATTAAATTTAAGGGGTAAAAATGACCCCAATTATTTTCGAATACCGATTTGGCGTTTTTTAGAACAGAAGTTATTAAATTGAAGCTTTAAATAAAGGGGTCAAAGGTTAAAATTTTAGTTTAATGATTTATAGACTTTTTGTATCGAATTAAACTTTTAGTCGAAACAAAACTGTTTAAGGGGTCAAAATGACTTAAATTATTCTCGAATACCAAAATTTAAGCCTCTTTTTCAAGAGCAAAGTCATTCTGCAAATCACTTTCAATCATTTTAATAATTTTACATAATTTCATTTAAATTACCAGCTGCTGTCTATAGTTTTTAAAAAAAACTATTTAGTTTTTTTTGTTTAATTTTAATTTTACTCAGATCTCTTGTTTTGTTGTTGTTATGTTTGCATGTTGTAAACAATTTAAAAAATTTTTATTGAGTGTAAAAAACAATTTAAAATTATTTTCCAATCGCCAGACCCTTGAGGCAAATAACAACAGCTATAACTAACTATAGTTTTAAGTTTCTCTTTTTTCCATATTCAAGACCACCTGTCAAAAGTCAATTTCCGTTATAGTTTTTTCTATCTCTCTCTCTTGCTCTGTTTTCACCGTTCTGTTTTTCACCCTTCGCTGAGGCAAAACGCAAAAAAACCGAATTGCAATTACATTAAAGTTTGTCTGTTGGCAATTTTTAGTTCTCATGCAAAATAATAAAATCTAGAGAAAAACAAACGAAAAAAAAATGGAAAAATTCAGAAAAAATCGTTTTTTTGTGCGATTTCGCAGTAAATCTTGTTTTAACAACTTTTGCAATTAAATGATCATTACATGCAGCACATTTTTTTCCACTCTCCTCCTTTTCGATTTCGCGCTAAAAAAACTCATGACGTTAGTTTTAGTTCTCTTTTTTAAATATTTTTTAACTTTTACTTTTATTTTCTAACAGTGAAAAAAAATCATCGACTCAATAATGCCTTTTTTGCCCTTTTCATATTGAAAAGTGCACAACCGAAATAACTGTAAAAAAAACGTAATAAAAAATTGAATCATACAGCAAAAGAAAT
>PYHX02000158.1:79260597-79462681 GCA_004302925.2 Cochliomyia hominivorax | reverse complement strand
CGGTTTGTGACTCTTTTAATTATTCTTCGTGAGATCGGATCTTTTAAAGTGTTTTATTTTATTTTTAAAAGGGGTTTTATTTTTTTGTCGTTTTGAAAAAGAGTTAAATCGTAAAAAATGATAAAAATCAAGAAAGAGCGAAATCGAAAAAGAGTTTAAAAATGAATAATTCGCTCAAATTGTTTTAAATTCGTGTGCAGCAGTCAAAAATATTTTTATTACAATGAAAAGCGTGTTTGTATGTCTACAACTTTTGTATGAATATGCAAGCGTACTCACATATTAAGATGTGTTTACCTTTTGTTGAATGAATTTTTGTGTGTTTTTTTTATTGTAGTTTTTAGTATAAAGCAACAAGTGCAAATAATATTGGGGCAAGATATTTGTGTTTTATTTTATTTTTTCTTCTTTCAATCATTTCGCATTTTTAGAGCGAGTTAAAAAATAATCCTCTTTTTTAACTCTTGATTAAAAGAAGAGTAAAATAAGAGTTATAAACCTGTCAATAGACTGCATCTTAGTCTGTGCTCTAGACCTGTCGACAGACTTGACCGTAGTTGTGATATAGACCAGTCGACTAACTGGACTATAGACTATAACCTAGATCAGTGGATATATTGGACTATAGACCGTGCTATAAACTAGTAGAGAAACTGGAGTTAAGACCAGTCAATACACTAGAATATAGACCTGTTGATACTCTCATTAACAGCCTAGTGGAAATGCAGTCAATAGACAATCATTTCGCATTTTTAGAGCGAGTTAAAAAATAATCCTCTTTTTTAACTCTTGATTAAAAGAAGAGTAAAATAAGTTTTTTTTTTATTTTGCTCGGAGCAAAATCGAAAAAAAATTAAGATGAAAATTTTAATCGAAAAAAAACAGTTTATTTTTTTTTAATCTTCAAAAAGAAGAGTAAAAGTTAGGATTATTTGAAAATAAATATTTTGCTCCGAATTTTTGCATACTCTGTTATACACATACAAATTTACTTACTACTTATTTTATTTTCGAAAAAGTTTTTTCTTATATTTTATTCTTTTAATTTTAATATAATAGAAAAAAGTTTAAAATTGAATACCTAAAGGAAATTGAAAAAGGAGGGAAATTAAGGGTGTCAAGAATTAACAGCAATTGCTTAAATTGGTTAAAATTATTTTCTTTTATTTTATTACAAAAATCTTTTATTATTATCAATTATTAACTTCAGGTCTTGAATTTTCCATTGACCCTTATAATCATTTACATGGACTATATCCCTTATTTATATGTATGTGTATGAATGTGTGTTTGTGTATAAGAATTCATAACAGTTGTGCAACATGTAAACGCAATCCAACAGAGACTTTTATGTAAATTGGAAAAGTTTGTAAAATTTGTATATGTTGTTGCTTCTATTGCTGCAGCAGTTATTGCCTGCTGCTTCTACACTATGTATGCGTGTGTGTGCAACTTCAACAACATAAGTTGTTGTCACAAAACAAAGTAATGATAGGATTCATTTTATTTACTACAACTAAATATTATGCAACACAAAGAATTTCTATTCATTTAATGTTATTTTTCAATTTTATTTTTATTTTAATTTCATTTTTTATTTTTTTTTAATAAAATAAAATTTTGAAATTAAAATATAAACAGAATTTTAGTTTGTTAAAGAAAATGAAATTATATTCATGAATAAAGGACATTAAATATAACTAAGGTAAAGGATTTAGCAAAGTTTTTAATTTATTGAGGATTAATATTAAATAACGATCTAATTTCAAAGAAGAAGCTGGAGGAAGCACTAGTACTAGAGACAGGCCTATGGACCAGTCGATAGACTGGACTATAGATTAATCGATAGACTGGAACATTTACAGAACATTTTGAATAAAAGGCTGTTTGAAGACCAGGCGAAAGACAGGACTGTACATTGTGCTTAGAATTACGAAAGACTGAACTATAGACTTTGCTATACACCAGGCGATAAACTGGACACTGTGCTATTAAAAAGCTGATATACTGGACTATAGACAATGGTTCAATTTTAGTTCAGTTCTAGAATAGTTCTAGTTAAGTTCTAGTTCAGTTGTAGTTCAGTTTTAGATCAGCTCTAGTTTAGTTCTAGTTCAGTTTCATTTCAGTTGCAGTATCAGTTGTATTTCAGTTCCAGTTCAGTTCTGGTTCAGTTCTAGTTTAGTTTAAGTTCATTTCAAGTTCAGTTTTAGTTCAGTTGTAGTTCAGTTCTATGTTAGTTCTGGTTCAGTTCTAGTTCAGTTGTAGTACAGTTTTAGATCAGCTCTAGTTTAGTTCTATTTCAGTTCCATTTCAGTTGCAGTATCAGTTGTATTTCAGTTCTGGTTCAGTTCTGGTTCAGTTCTAATTCAGTTTTGGTTCAGTTTTAGTTCAGTTCTAGTTCAGTTCTAGTTCAATTTAGTCTAGGTTGGTACTAGTCAATGGTTCAATTTTAGTTCAGTTCTAGACAAGTTCTAGTTCATTTCTAGTTCAGTTGTAATTAAATTCTAGTTCAGTTCCATTTCAGTTGCAGTATCAGTTGTAGTTCAATTCTGGCTCAGTTCTATTTCAGTTCTAGTTCAATTCTAGTTCAGCTCTAATTCAGCTCTAGTTTAGTTGTAGTTCAGTTCTATTTCAATTCTACTTCAATTCTAGTTCAATTCCAGTTCAGTTCTAGTTCTAGTTCAGTTTTAGTTAAGTTCTTGCTAGACTAGATTGTAGATTAACCATATAACAGTCACTTTAATTAAAAATTGTTAAATGTTGTAAATAATTCCTTAATTCCCTTTATCACCTTCAACAATAAACATCCGGTCGTATAAGTGTTGAAAATCTTCCCCAGTCTCTACATATAATAAATAACACTCATACGCCCTGTTAAGCTTTTTTATAGTTTTAACAAATTAATTTCTTTTCTCTCATTTTTACCTTCATGAAAAGGGAGGGGGAAGGGGTCAACCAAAATTTATACACTTAATTTTTCTTTATTATTGTTATTATTTTGTAACAAATTGTTACAAAATATTTTATTTTATTGCTTTTATTCGTTTTTCTTATTTTAATATTGATGTATGGAATTGAGTTTATTACAACAAAAGTATTTTTTTGTATATTTTTTTAGTTACAAATAAATTGCTTGTAAAGTTTTCTTCTTTTACTATTTTATTTTTAATTTTCTCTTCTTAAATAAAGATACTTTGGAATAAGAAGTGAAAGAATAAGAAATGCTACTTCAACAATAAAACTAATCTCAAGTTATTTTATGAGTTTATTTCTCTTTTTCTTCTACCTTCAATAATAATAAATAAATTGTAATTTTCTTCGATTTCCTAAGAATCTAACAAATTTCCAAGTACGAGAAGGAAAAGTAAACGAACTAAAATTGAAGTAGAAGTAGAAGATTTTGCACAAAAGTACCATTAAAGAAAATCTTCTGTTATTTATGTACAAATTCGTGGGGGTTGGGTCAGTATGGCTGCTGTTAAAAAAGAGGGCGAGTGAAGGCAGATGTCATAAGACTACCTTGATTATAGTTTATTTATGGACAGTTTCTAATATCTGATAGTTATTTATATTCTGTTTTCTTTTCTTATTCAATAAGAAAACAATAATCAAAATAGAAAGATTAACTCGATATACAACTGATGATAATTAAAACAAGAAAATAATTAAAAAATTATTAGCAAAATAAAGAAGAAGTCAAGAACAAATGGAAGATAATTTAAGATGATTGTTTTTAAATTTTAGTCATAGCTCGATGTCTCATAGTGTCATCAAGAAGAATTGTGATCGAACTTTTAATAAATTATTGTTTAATTTGATTCCTTTTATCAAGTTGTCTTTGCAAAAATTAAATATTTTTAGCAAAATCCAATTTGGTCCTACAAAAAGTTGGCGAAACATTCAAAGATCTGCCATTAAACTGTTTTGAAAGTTATTAAAAAGGACCGCGAGAACTTGGCTGTTGACAAAAAATCTAAATCAGGTAAAAGGAATGATACATATGAAACGTTTTCAAAATAACGCAATTTTCTGGTAAACAATTTTATGTTGTTGATGCTCCAGGAAATTTGAAGAAAATTTCGCAAAAAGTTCTTGATATGTTAAGCATATGATATGTTAAGGTATGCGACAAAAGAAGCAAATCGCTTGTTACAACGGGCTCTATAAGCATCGAAATTTTGACATGGCTCCCTGTCACTTTGGTAAACCAGTCCTTGAGTGGTAGAAGAACAATAATGTGCTATTTGTGCTAAGATAGACAAATCCTTCAAACTGGCCGAAGCTAAGAGATATTTGGCTCTTAGAGAGCTCACAAAATGTGTTCAAAAGTGTGGTAGATTTTAAACGGAAATGATCCAGCTATTTTCTTAATGCTCTTTGTCATAAGTCACCTTAAAAAAAACTTGAAATAAGGTAAACGTAAACCCATAGAATAAAAAGTAATTGGAGCCATAACGTGGTACTTTTTGAATTTTATAATGGTACTTTTAGTTTGTCCCTAAAATTTTATTTAGAGAAAATTTTCTATGAATTTTACTTCATAGAGAAAATTTTCTATGAATTTTACTTCATAGAGAAAATTTTCTATGAATTTTACTTCATAGAGAAAATTTTCTATGAATTTTACTTCATAGAGAAAATTTTCTATGAATTTTACTTCATAGAGAAAATTTTCTATGAATTTTACTTCATAGAGAAAATTTTTTATGATTTTTACTTCATAGAGAAAATTTTCTATGAATTTTACTTCATAGAGAAAATTTTCTATGAATTTACTTCATAGAGAAAAATGTCTATAAACTTTTTTCATAGAGAAAATTTTCTATGAACTTTCTTCATAGATAAAATTTTTTATGAACTTTTTTCATAGAGAAAATTTTTTATGAATTTTACTTCATAGAGAAAATTTTCTATGAATTTTCTTCATAGAGAAAAGTTTTTATAAATTTTCATCATAGGGAACATTTTCGATAAATATTCTCATAGAGAAAATTTTCAATACATTTTTCTTTAAGAAGAAAATTTTCTATAAATTTTCTTAAAAAAAGTTTTTAGAGAAAATTTTCTTAATATTTTCATTTTGAAGAAAATTTCTTTTAAAGTTCCTTTTATAGAAAAATTTCTGAAAATTTTAATTTTTTATAGAAAAGGTACATTCTCTATATAGACATTATTCTTATGAATAAAATCTTTCTAAAATTTCGTGATTTTCCTCCTTTTAACCTGAATTAATGATCATTATTTTCATAAGAGATACAACATGATTTAAATGTATTTAAACTTGTTTTTGTTGTTGCTTTTTTGTAGTTAATAAACGAAAAAGTTTTAAAGTAGAATTTCCAAAAAAATATGCCCTTTTTCTATTTTTTTACTTAAAAAAGGATAAACAATGAAATATTTTCAACGTTATGACTCTGGAACAAATACACCGACAAGTAGACAGGATGAAAATGTATGAAATGATGAAAAAAATAGTACGGGAATATAAAGTTTGTACATGAAATGATTTTTATTATTATTTTTACTACAATGAAGACAAATTTTGGATGATAAATATTTTAAGGACTAAATTATGTTCTTAACACACATTTGATTGTACGTCAAAGTGAGTTAAGAATAATAATTGAGTTTAAGTAAAACAGAGAGTGAAGAAAATACTTTAAGATATTTTTGAGGAAATTTGTCTCTAATAAAAATATTATTTTAATTAACCTTTAAACGGGGAAATAAAGAGATGTATCAATTGTAAACTTTGAAAATTATACATTTTGGAAAAAAACATATTTATTATTTATGTAACTTTCTCCAACTTTTAAAAAAACTCTATAACATTTCCCAAGGGCTGCTTTTCCAATTATAAAGAAACTTTAACTCTCTGACAGTGGTCCAAAACATTTTTTTTGGGAAATAAAGCAAATCCGAGGACATTTAGGGAAACAGTTTCCCCGCATTCCCTAACGGAATTTCGTTAATTCTCAAATATTTTTCTTTACTTTTTTGAAGTACAAAAAAATGTCAGAGCTAGAATCGTCAAAAAGGTACCTTAATTATATAGCTACATCTACTTGTTACCCACTCAAGAAATCTGTAAGGTGCAAGACCTCTTATAACAACAGGGTGGGAAGTTTACTGAAAAAAGTATATTTTTTAAACAAGTTTTTGACAAATAACAAATTTCAAGTTTAACGGGACCCACAACAAACATGTTCTTTTCCAAATCGATTAAAAAACACTTCAAGAATATCCATGTGAAATTTCGTTAAAAAAATATTCAATAGTTCCGAAGTTACAGAATTATTTTCAAAAAAGCGTTTTGGGACAACTTTGGAGCGGTACAGTTACTAGTAAAAAATTACGCCGATAACATTTGACAGAGATTTATAGAGAACTTATGGTCCACTGTAATTTTTTTTTAATTTTTCCTCTCATCCTTTTTGCCACTTGCGAAAGTTTATTAGCCTTTCCGCGCCATCTAAATGAAATGTCTTTTATGATCTTGTAATCTTACCAAGGGTGTCCAATAATTAGGTTAATGACCTTCCTCAGTTGATTCCTCCTCATTCAATTAGAAAATCACTGCACTTAAAATTGTTTCTATTTTAGAGATGCTTGGTTCATAAAAATATGCTACGTACAATCTATTAAGCCACTCGATTCTCAATTTTTGTTCAATCTCCTGAAAAGAGCAGATAAGGGTGGAAATATATATCAATTTCCGCCAATTTCTCAGAAAGAGATGAACTTTTCTTTGCCAGTTCTTCCGCATTTCTGTTTCCTTAAATATTCTTATGTCCAGGCATTTAGCAAACTTGTGCTGTTCTCGAAGAGCAAGAAGGTCTTTGTTACAGCTGCTGACCATCCTACGCCTTACAATACCGGCAATTAAAGACTTTATTGTATATTTGTAACATTTAAATCTTCCTTGCGCCATACTTCAGCGTGGAAAAAAATATACTCTGTTCTAAGTCGATAGCATGATTCTATTTTGAGCTCATCACTAAACACTTTACAATCATTTCCCGCAGTCTTAGATCAATCAGTGTAGATATTTATTTTCGTGTGTTTAAAACCTGTTTCCATCTAATCGTCAAGACTCGTAAGAGATGTGCTGACTTGCATATTCCTTATATTACACGGTGACAAGTAATCTTTAGAACAATTATTTCCATATGACGCATAGTTCTGATATGCAGTATGTCCGTCTGCCTCTGCTTGCAAAGAGTGCTTTTAGCCAACGGTGGGACATTTACAATAATTTCCAGTACCACTGTCAGAGTCATTCTCAAGGCATCCGTTATCCCACTTTTTTATTTCAAAACACCCAAAATTCCAATACGGATAATGATTATGGGCTTTTGCCAGTACATTGGTCACTCTGTCATTATAAGAAGCATGACAGTGGAAGTATTTTTAAATAAATTGTGGACGTTTAGAGTATTATTTTTCAATGTCGGCTTTGACAGAGAAAAAATAAAAGAAATTAGCTTTAAAAAATGTTTGTAACGTGACCATGTTTGAGGGGCCACCTCTGTTTTCCCAGACATGATAAAAAGCTGAACTATTTCCAAATAATTTAAATTACAGACTTCCTAAAAAACATTCAGACACACTAAATTCGAATTGAAAACAAATCAAATACTTAGAAAATGCCACTGAGGATTCCATTTTAATAATTCCGTTTTGATACCACTGTGCAGTCTGCATTTAACAAACGTATGTTAAACACACATACGTTTTATTTTTTAATATACAAAGACACTTTTACATACTTATGCCTGCAAACAGACAAAATTTTTGGCATATCCGTCAAAAGACAAAACGGATATAAAAGAAACCATTATTTTTTCTGTTTAATTCTTGTATTTTATTTATTTACTTCTTTGCTTTAAGCCAACACAGACATTAAACATCAAGAATTTTTGACAAAATATAAAGGAATTATTTTTCTTTGCTTTATTAAATTCATTTTTATACAAAAAAAATTTTCTACTTAAAGAAAATTTATAAAAATTTTCTATTGGAAGAAAATTTATAAAAAATTTTCTATTGGAAGAAAATTTATAACAAAAATTTTTTACTAAAAGAAAATTTATAAAAATACTATTGAAAGAAAATTAATAAACAAATTTTCTATTGAAAGAAAATTTATAAAAAAAAATCTATTGGAAGAAAATTTATAAAAAAATTCTATGGAAGAAAATTTATAAAAAAATTCTATTGGAGAAAATTAATAAAAAAATTTCTTTTGAAAGAAAATTGATTAAAAAATTTCTTTTGAAAGAAAATTTTTAAAACAAATTTCTATTGAAAGAAAATTTTTAAAACAGTTTTCTATAGAAAGAAAATTTGGAAAAAATTTTCTATAGAAAGAAAATTTGGAAAAAATTTTCTATTGAAAGAAAATTTGAAAAAATTTTCTATTGGAAGAAAATTTAGAAAAAATTTTCTATTAAAAGAAACTTTAGAAAAAATTTTCTATTAAAAGAAACTTTAGAAAAAATTTTCTATTGAAAGAAAATTTAGAAAAAATTTTCTATTGAAAGAAAATTTAGAAAAAATTTTCTATTGAAAGAAAATTTAGAAAAAATTTTCTATTGAAAGAAAATTTATAAAAAAATTTCTATTGAAAGAAAATTTAGAAAAAATTTTCTATTGAAAGAAAATTGATAAAACCATTTTCTATTTAAAGAAAATTTATAAAAAATTTTCTATTGAAAGAAAATTTCTAAAATATTTTCTACTGAAAGAAAATTTCAAAAAAATTTTCTACTGAAAGAAAAAAATTTCTATTGAAAAAAATTCTAAAAAATTTTCTATTGAAAAAAAATATAAAAAAATTTCTATTGAAAGAAAATTTAAAGAAAAAAATTCTATTGAAAGAAAATTTAAAAAAAAATTTCTATTGAAAGAAAATTTATAAAAATTTTTAAATTGAAAGAAAATTAATAAAAAAAATTATATTTACAGAAAATTTATGAAAAAAATCTATTGAAAGAAAATTTATTAAACAATTTTCTATTAAAAGAAAATTAATAAAAAATTTTCTATTGAAAGAAAATTTATAAACAATTTTCTATAGAAAGAAAATTTTTTAGAAATTTATTGAAAGAAAATTTATAAAGAAATTTTCTATTGAAAGAAAATTAATAAAAAAATTTTCTATTGAAAGAAAATTTAAAAAAATTTTTATTAAAAGAAAATTTTGAAAACAATTCTCTATAAAGAAAAAAATCTATAAAGTAATTCTCTATAAAGAAAAAAATTATAAAATAATTCTCTATAAAGAAAATTTTTCTATTAAGAAATTCCTGGAAAGGGCCTTAGAGCTATATCAAAATATAGACCGAAATTGATGAAATTATTAACATATATATGAGAAGGAGCCTTATTTAAGTGCTATACAAAAATATGGACCGATATTGATCAAATTAATAACATATATTTAAGACAGGTGGGACAGCAATTGTTCGGAATTTCAGAATTAATTGTTTTAGAATATGTATTCAATAAGTTTAAAAGTATATTCCGGGAAGGGTTATTTTTTGGTAGCTGGATCAAATAAAGATTCCAGCATGATCTAGTTCTTTTCAGATCGTTATATTAAAATAATTATATTGTTGCAAATTTCAGAAAATTATTTTGATTAAATCTAGTTACTTTTTGGAAAATATGAAAAAGATATTTTGGAATTTTGAGGTTATCACCGATAACGGTGTATAGCTATTTTGCTAAACGAAATATTATTAAGTTGAAATAGCAAACTGCTTACAGCAACAACAAGAAATATGGTCAAGTTTCATTGAATTCGGGTAATTATTCTAGGTATTAGAATGTCTCCAACTGACAGACGGACATTGCTTAACGGACTTAGATTTGATAAAAGAATATATACTTTATGCGGGTCTTATATGATTCCTTCTTGACATTAGACACTAGAAAATCTAAAAAGTACCACTTTAATACTTTCAGATCATTTTTATCCATTTGGAGGTAAACAAAACTGTTTAATAATTTTGTAAAAAATTGATAAAGTACCATTGGGTCTAACATCTTTAGTTTCGTACTTTTACATAAGCAGTTTTTGAAAATCCAAATAGTACCATCAGAAGATACAAAAAGTACCACATCATTTAAATTTGTTTCATTTGGTGGTATATTTTTTTCATAATTTTAGTGAAGAAGTATAATTGGAAATATCATAGAGTTCCATATTTTGGTACTTTTAAAAAGTACCACAAAATCTCTTATTGTCGATTCTTATCAAATTGAGTCTAAATATCTTCAATTTTGTGTTTTTACTTTAATTGTTATGGAAAATTAAAAGTGCTATCAGAAGATTTACACTTAAAAAAGTTATAATCGTTAAGTCGACTATGAAATACCCTATAACATATTGTTACCTATTACCTACGGAAAATGATAGAACGACCCTCGTATAGTTTGTTTTGTCTGTTTTAATAATATAATACAAAAATTTTTATGAAATTTTATAACGATTTTTTCGGTGGAGTTATTGGGAACTGTGGGAAATTATAGGCGATCTGGTAAAATTTCAAGCATCGATTCCGGTTTATATTTATGTTATCTTAGCCAAATTTCGGAAAGTGGAGGTTGCATGGGTGTTACGTGAAATAATGGATCGATCCTTGGGAAATTTGAAACGTTGCTTAAGAATATTACAAAACCTTTTTGTGCCAAATATCGGTAAATCTTAAAATATTTAGAAATCTTACGGGCTTAAAACACCTATGAAGTAATGGAACGTTCATCATAAATTTAAATAGGCTTCGTCCTTGGGCAAACATAATAATAAATGCTAAACTCAATAGAGATGAACATGTATTTTGATAACAAGTTTTACGTTTACAGTCAGCCAGCCGGACGAATATGGTTTAATTGGTACAGAAATTGTTACAAATATCTGCACAAACACATAATATTCTATGGTGGTGTGGGGTATCAATACTTGTAAGAAGGTACCAAATATTGGTATGCTTTTTACCCGATAAACATTTGAATTGCTGAAAAGTACGGAACATATATAAGAAGGAACATTTTCAGACCCTATAATGTGTATATATTCTTGCAATATTATCAAAATCTGAATCGATTAAGCTATATCCGTCTTGTTGTCTGTTGTTAGCGCACTCACATCCACAATAATTTACATACCACAATGAAATCTGGGTTATTTTTTATAGTTTGAAGAAGTTTTCTATTGAAGACCAGAAAAATGATTCAAAAAAGATATATACCGATATCTGAGGCAACTTTTTACTTCAAGCAAAAAACTTTCGTAAAATTGTCAATTATAAATCGACAAATTATAGCGAAATGTTGTCATAGTAGCAAACTTTATTACCATTTCAAAAATTACCAAAATCGGTACAGTTGAAAAAAGTTATAGCCAAAAATATAACTAAATTTATGTCTCATTAAGTGTTTCGTGTTATATTTAGGAAAATCTTCTATATATTATATACGTCTATGAGTCTATGAGTTTGTATGTTCGAAACATAATGTATTAACTTCACCAGCATTTGTGGTGAAGGGTATTGACGATTCGGCATAACCGAATATAACATTCATAATTGTTTTAATTAATAGACAATTTTCTATATAAAGAAATTTTATATAAAAATTTGTATGGAAATAAAATTTTCTGTAGGAAAAAAATTGTATAGATTTTTCTATAGAAAAAATATTTTTATAGAAAGAAAATTATCAATTTCAAAAGAATTAAAATTTTTGACTTAATCCAATATTTTATATTTAATTTTATTATTTTATTCTACAAATTATCAACTTCAACGTTTAATGTTTAAATGAATAAATGACTGATTGACTGAATGAATGAGTAAATTGTTATTAAAATGATTTCATAAAGTTTTTATACCCTCCACCATAACAAGTGTTGAAGAGAGTATATTAATTGTGTTGTTTCATGTGTAACGCCAAGAAGGCATCATGTCAGACCCTACAATCTATATATTTTAGTGCATCAAATCAAAAATGTCCGTCTGTATGTCTGTTGGAAACATTCACACGCCTAGAATAACTGTCCGAATTCAATGAAATTTGGCCACTTTGTTTGTTATTGTCCTAAGCAGTTCGCCATTTAAAACCAGCTATATCGGTTTATAAGCAATTAAGTTATAGACCGATATCTGAAACAACCTCAAAATTTCGAATTTTTCTAATTCTTTTAAAAATGTAATTGGACTTAAACAAAAAAATTTAGCATACAATTGTACGTGCTTCATCATCGTGCAAAAGATCATCAAAATCTGATTAACAGGAAAAAAGTTATAGGCTATAATATGAAAAATTTTGATACAACCCAAACTCTGTGTGTCATTGTCATATGGGCCGCAATTTTTAAGATAATTTACTGAAATTTGTCACATATACTTATTTTGATACAATAATAAATC
Source organism: Cochliomyia hominivorax (assembly GCA_004302925.2). Taxonomy (NCBI): domain Eukaryota; kingdom Metazoa; phylum Arthropoda; class Insecta; order Diptera; family Calliphoridae; genus Cochliomyia; species Cochliomyia hominivorax. The sequence goes on along the minus strand of PYHX02000158.1, from coordinate 79,450,244 downwards.
CGCAGAAGTCGTATTGTTCTGGGATCATTAATAGACCCAGCTTCCATATAAGGGCCTTTCCCTTTGTAGTTTATAAAATTCTTAAATTTGAACCAATTCTATTGAAATTTGGCAAAACTAATTTTTTAAATATTTTATGAATTTTATTAACATGGGTCCATATTTTGATATAGCTCCCATATAACGTCCCTTCCCGGAAAACGGGAAAACAATTAAATAAAGACCAATTCCATTGGAACTCAGTACAATGATTTTTTTAATTATTCTTAATGTATATTTTAAATTAGAATAATCTCGGTCCATATTTTGATGTAGCTCCCATATCAGGCCCCTCACCGAAAACAGTTTTCAGCTTATAAAACGAGTAAATAAAGACCAATTCTAGTGAAGTTTGACACAATTATTGAGCTAACTGTTCTGAAGATATTATAGTAATTTGTCCTCTATCGGTCCATATTTTCCTATAACTCCCTTATAATGGGCTTTCTGGAAAAACGGAAAAAAGTTATAACCAAAATTATAACTAGTTTTATGACTCATTAAGTGTTTCTGTGTTATACACTATATACATTTGTGAGTGTATGTGTGTGTATGTGTATATCTATGGAACCTTACGTACTTACTTCAAACGAATTTGTGGTGGAGGGTATTGCTGATTCGGCATAGCCGAATATAGCATTCGCACTTGTTTTTTTTTTTTGCATTAAAATCCTCTCAAGTAGTAAAATGGAATATAATGTTGTATTTATAGTTATTGATATGGAAATGGAAGTATAAACGGATTTGTGGTGTTATGAACACATGTTCGTTCTACTTGATCAATTGATTGATTGATAAAGTTCAATGAAAACTATTTTAAGTTGTTTTTATTTTATTCTTTTGCTTTTAACGTTGTTATGTGTTTTCAAATAATAAAAGTGATTATTATTTAAGTTTTCATATTATTATTGTTATGTTGGTCAAGTACACTATTTATAAAGTGTTTTTGTTGTTTTTATTGTTTAATAGAATTTATTGTTTGATATAATGATTTTAAAGGTGCAACATATTAAGTATTTTAGTGATTTTATAGTTGAGATGTAATGTTTTTCTTAAATAAATTTTATACGGTTTAATTAAAATGATATGTATTTGGGAATTAAGGAGTGTGATCGAAAAATTCTTAACACCCATATATTATTTGATTTTTTTTAGAAAAAGTGCGTACTAAAGTCTTCGCCTTAAAAGAAGTTGAACAAACATTCAAAGATCTCCCGCTAAGTTGTTTCCAAAATGATTAACAGTACCAGGAGAACTTGTCCGTTGCAGAAAATTTGATCCACATGACGTTTCTAAAGACCACAAATAGAAAGCGTTTTTAAAAGAGTTTCCAGCACAACCGGTAAGAAAAGGGCTCGATTAGCTCAGTGCTCGGACTATTTGGTACGAAAAGTTTCCTGACAGGAACGTTGCTAAAAATTTATAGACCAAAAACGGAGCACGGAAATTGAATTCAGTTTCTAAAATAATATTCTTGCTGTTTAATGGATGGTGAAATATATGCTCCGGCAGATTTTTCGCAATTTCCTGTTCAAAAATTTATGTTGCTGATGCAAGCAATATGCAGTTGCGGCTAAAGCGACCAACTATTTGTTACAACGGGCTCTATAAAACCGAAATTTACATAAGTAAATGTTTATAAAAAGGACCTCATAATGTGTCCATTTATATTTGGCCTGACTTGGTATCCTGCCACTATGGTAAACAAGTTGTTGAGTGGTGCAAGAACAATAATTTGGTATTTGTACCAAAAGAGGCTAATTTTTCAAACTGTCCGGAGCCAAGGCCAGTGGAGGGATATTGGGCTCTTGTTAAAAGAGAATGGAAAAACACAAAAGGGCGACTAAAAGTGAAATTTAGAAATTTTTTCAATATTTTTATATTCAATTCTGGGAACCTATGGATCGCTTCCCGTTAACACAACAAAGTCAAAACTAAAAAAACTCGTTTACACCTCTACCATTATATTGTAAAGTTTTATTAAAATCGGAGTACCCGGACTACATAATTTAAATTGGTTCATATATAACGAATTTGGTATATTTATGCCAATTTTTAAGATTCCAGGTGTTCAAATTTGTAAATCTATGGACTGGCACTTCTTAGAATCACAAAGTCAAAACTCAAAACCTAAACTCGGCTAAACCTCTACTACAAATGTGTGAAGTTTCACTGACATCGGAAGTGTTCAACTTTGAGAACGTTTGGATCAGTCCCTCTATTATAAGTTTGTTAAAATCATTAAAATCAGATTAGCCGTTCGATCGTTCCAAATATTTTTAAGATACCAGGTGTCCTTTTTTGGGAACTATGAACCAACTCTCATTATATGCCCATATACCAAACTCAAAACTTAAACTTGTCGAAGCCTTTTTCGAACTGATTGAGCTATAAAGAAACTGGATCGTTTTAATATTTTAATGACACGAGGTGTCAAAATTTGGGAACCTATGAATTAGTCTCTGTAAGTTCTGCGTAGTCTAAATTGAAAACTGAAACTCATCTATATCTCTACTATATAATTGTGGAGAATTAAGAATTAGAATTAAGATCAGATTAACCGTTTGGAAGTAATTTGATTGAATGATTTATTTTTAATTAATAGGAAACTGGATCGTTTTAAATATTTTTATAATTCGAGGTACCCTATGGACCCATCCCTGTTAAATCTCCATAGTCTAAACTCACACTACACCTCTACTATAATTGTGTAATAATTCATTGAATCCGAACCAGCCATTCGGATGTTTTAGCTTTTTTTTTAATTGATTCGGATACAAGAAATCAAGATCTCAATTTTTTGACACGAAATTTGACCATATTGTTTGTTACTATTTTAAGCAGTTTCTTATTTAAAACCAGCTGTATCGGTTCATTGGAAAAAAAAAGTTATATACCGATATCTGAGACAATTTTAAAATTTTGGTCAAATTGAAAAATAGATATATGCAAAATTTTGATACACCTCAAAATCTGTGTGCTGTATGGGTTGCAATTTTTAGGTTACTTTTTTGAAATTTTTCTCATTAGGAAACTAGATTGAGTCATTAATTCACGTAGCTCCCAAATTTCTAAATCTATGAACAAGTTCCCATTAGCTCCACAGAGGCTAAACTCAAAACTTAAAACAATTTATTGAAATTTTATTGAATCCGATTCAGTCGTTCGGAAGTTATTGATTTATCACCATTTAATTTTTTCGTATAAAACTCTGTGTACTAAGCGGAGACTGTAAAAACTTTAACAAAAATGTTGAAAAAAAAAATTAAAATTTATTTTAAAGGAATTTTTTCTAATTAATTAATAATTTTAATTTATAAAAATTCCTTTTTAAATATTTTTCATTATTTTTCGATTTAAATTCTTTAAAAATTATGCATAACTTCATTATAAAACTATTTGTTAATTAAATTTTTACTGGACTTTTTTTATAAATTTTGCATTTTTACAACATACACACACATACATTATTACTTATTGAAGTAATAAAATATAAACATAGTTTTAGTTACATACACAGAGATACATTACAACATATACATTTTAACACATACATAGATATACATTTGTATTTGCTCTCTATCTAAAAGATTTCTAATGGGGGAAAAATTAGTTTCAAGTTCTTTTTTTATTTTCTATGTTTTTTTCTTGTTTTGTTTTTATTTTTATCATCCTGTTCTTTGTAGTTTTATATTTTTCTGTATTTTCTTGTTCATTGAAAAGAAGTTTTTGCTCTGTATATTTATACTTTTTGTATAAACTTTTGTTTTTAATTGGTTTTTTCCATTTCTATTTCCGCTTAATTTAAATGAGTTCATTTGCCTTTTTTCCTATATGTAAGTGTATTTGTAAATATGTATATATATATGTGTGCAGGGTAAAATAGATATAAAAATACATGAATTCAGGCAAACAAACAACTACCACTACTACGATAAAAATAAACTAGTGACTTGGTAGTATGACTAAACTAAATATGCAGTCACTCATACACATAGATATAAATATATATATGCAAATTTATACCCATACACATACATATATTTCATAGAAAAAAATAAATATCACAGAAATTTTCCAGCCTAAACTATGCTCTACAAATACATGCACATATTTATATCAATACAAACATACAATTACACTTGTACAATAAAATACAGTGTTTCAATATAATTTCTTAGAAATAATTCTTGTTCTTTTTGATTTGGCGAACTACACGCATCCAGCTGGTCAGGGTAGGTAGAGGGGGACCTTTCAAAATTGTTCTTTTCAAGTATTTTTTGGAAAATTCGTCAAAATTCTGTAAGTTTTGAACTGTTATATAGACTGAGGTATATTCTAGTCGATTTGGAGAACTACATGACTCCCGTTGATTAAGGAGTGTAATGGTTGACCTTTAAAAATTGTTAAGATCTCCAATTGCAATGCTTGAATCATCTTTGTATTATGCGTATTATATAGCCACATATGTAGGTACCTTCTGCCGGGCATCACTTAGAATAACAGGGGGACTATTTCAATACAAAAGTCAAATTTCCAAACATGATTAATACGGATGGGGATTTTGGTTTCTTATTTTATTAAAAAATATCAAAAATTTTTAGTTTTTCGTAAATTTTTGACATCATGTATGAACTTCCTCATTATCCTAAAGTTCACACCAATTAATTATGTCCATTAAGGTCCATAAAATTATGGACCTTGATGAACCTTATCGTAGATTCGTTAAAGCTGTAATAATAATAATAATAATAATAATAATAATAATAATAATAATAATAATATCCTCTACACATAACCTGCATTCACTGTCATCGGTTAATCTAATGCGTTTTAAATGTACCAGAAGAGTAGAGTGTCCTATTAAAGCATCCATCATCTTACTTAGCTCACCTTTATGAATAACTTAAATATTCTCATCTGGGTATCCCAAAAGTATCACTGTAATACTTGCAACTGTTTCGTTGTTCCACAGTAACCCGCGTGTTGCTTCCGCTCACTCTTTTAGCTTCCACAAGCTTATATCTTAGAGCCCTCTAGGAATGATTACTAAATTATTTACCTTATTATTCTCCATAAATCCTTGGTTTCAGGTAACAAAACTTGGAGTGTACGTTGATGACAGCTTTAAGCTTTGTTACATTTTGGTTCTTCCATATTGAAACCCAGTCCCGTCCATCTCCTATTTTTCTATATAGGAACCTAGATCCGTTCAATCTCCATGTTTCGAGCCATCCGTATAGAAGCAATTCCCCATGGGCATACGTGCCCCTCTGCGGTGTATGTCCATTCCACACTTGTGTAAGAAGTTTATATCGTTGCCCGAAATCAAACTTAAACTAGACTACATCTTGTGAAATTAAGATATTGTTTTACATTCTACAACTATTAATTAAATCACAATACACGAGATTGTCAGTTTGGAAGCTCTACTGCTTTCCCTCTGACCTGATCTGACCTCTACTTGAAAACATCTCAGCTCGAATCATGTTAAATTTTATTAAAATATCTTCAACGTTTTATAAGTTATAAGTAATACCCACTGTGCAACAGCTGTTTAATATAAACATACACAAACACTCTCAATCACAATTACACTTGTGTATATAACATATTTACATTCATCTAAAAAAAAATATACATACGAACAGAAACGTAAAAAATTATATGCAAATTTCAAATGTAGAAACTGCAAAAAAAATGAAGAAAAAATGCGATATGGGTGTATGAAATAAAGTATAGAAAAGTGAAAAAAGAAGAGAAAACTAACAAAACAACCTCAACATACCAGCAGTACATTTGGTATTTTAAATAGTTAACAGAAATACAAATATGACTACGAATTTTCAACTATTATGGCCAAAACAATCATCGGACACCATTTCTGAACTAAAATCGAAACTAGAATCTAAAGAAGAATTTTAACTAGGATCTAAACTAGAATCTGGACTAGAACTGAACTAGAACTGAACTTGAACTGAACTAGAACTGAACTAGAACTGAACTTGAACTGAACTAGAACTGAACTAGAGCTGAACTAGAACTGAACCAGAACTGATCTAGAAACTGAACTGGAACTGAACTAGAACTGAATTAGAACTGAATTAGAACTGAATTATAACTGAACCAGAACTGAAATAAAACTGAACTAGAACTAGAACTGAACTGGAACTAAACTAGAACTGAACTAGAACTGAACTAGAACTGAACTAAAACTGAACTAGAACTGAACTAAAACTGAATTAGAACTGAATTAGAATTGAATTAGAACTGAACTAGAACTGAACTAGAACTGAATTAGAACTAAACAGGAACTGAAGTAGAACTAGACAGAAACTGAACTAGAACTGAACTAAAACCGAATCTGAACTAAACTGGAACTAAAGTAGAACTAGACAGAAACTGAACTAGAACTGAACTTGAACTAAACTAGAACTGAACTGGAACTGAACTAGAACTGAACTAAAACCGAACCAGAACTAAACTGGAACTGAAGTAGAACTAGGCAGGAACTGAACTAGAACTGAACTAGAACTGAACTTGAACTAAACTAGAACTGGACTGGAACTGAACTAAAACCGAACCAGAACTAAACTGGAACTGGAACGAATTTTCAACTATTATGGCCAAAACAATCATCGGACACCATTTCTGAACTAAAATCGAAACTAGAATCTAAAGAAGAATCTTAACTAGGATCTAAATTAGAATCTAGACTAGAACTGAACCAGAACTCAACTTGAACTGAACTAGAACTGAACTTGAACTGAACTAGAACTGAACTAGAACTGAACCAGAACTGAACTAGAAACTGAACTGGAACTGAACTAGAACTGAATTAGAACTGAATTAGAACTGAATTAGAACTGAACCAGAACTGAACTAAAACTGAACTAGAACTGAACTGGAACTAAACTAGAACTGAACTAGGACTGAACTAGAACTGAATTAGAATTGAATTAGAACTGAATTAGAACTGAATTAGAACTAAACTGGAACTTAAGTAGAACTAGACAGGAACTGAACTAGAACTGAACTTGAACTAAACTAGAACTGAACCAGAACAGAACTAGAACTGAACTACAATTGAACTGGAACTGAACTAAAACTGAACTAAAACTGAACTAGAACTGAACTAAAACCGAACCAGAACTAAACTGGAACTGAAGTAGAACTAGACAGGAACTGAACTTGAACTAAACTAAAACTGAACTGGAACTGAACTAGAACTGAACTAAAACCGAACCAGAACTAAACTGGAACTGAAGTAGAACTAGACAGGAACTGAACTACAACTGAACTATAACTGAACTTGAACTGAACTAGAACTAAAACCGAACCACAACTAAACTGGAACTGAACTAGAACTGAATTAGAACTGACATTGAACTGAAGTAGAACTGATGTAAAATTGAACTTTAATCTGAACTCGAACTGAGGTAGACCTGAACTCTAGTCTGATCTAGAAATGTCTAAAAATAGAATGTTTTTAGAATTGGTGTATTATGATTACAAAAAAACAATTGTTGTTGTGAATATATAGAAAAAAACTGAAGAAGGAAAATACTACAATATTTGCATGAACATGTTTGTTATACACATTCATAGATTTGTCTGTACATTTGTTCTGTGATTGTTTAAATGTATGTAAGCATTATTATATGTATGTTTAAACATTTCAATTCAGTGTATGTGTATGTATAAAACTGTATATGTATTTATAAGTCAACTTTTTTTCAATGAAATTACCAGTTTTTCTATATAAATTTCTATAAAACTTTTCTTTTTTTTCATTCAGTTGTTGCTATTGCTATATAAATTATATAAATGTTTGTTTGGTTGCAATGTATAAATAAGTAAGTGCATATGTATGTGTAGATGAGTGTATATGTGAATGTATATTGTTGTTGTATTTATTCTTATCAGTTTGACTGGTTGTTGAAATAAAACTGGGTATTTTATTTCATTTGTTAGTAGTTAGTTTGTAGGTATACATTTGTATTGGTTTACTATAAAATCTATGTATGTTTTTATATCTATGTGTGTGTGGGTATATACATATAAATTTTGAGTAAATCTGTTCATAGTCTGATAGTTTGTCTGTCTGTCTATCTATCTGTTAGTGTAATTGTATGTATACATTTGTAAGTATATTGGTTTATCTGTCTGTCTGTGTGTTTTTGTGTCTGTTTGTCTTTATGTTCCTCTTCCGTCTGCTTTGGAATGTTGTTATGTTCTTGTTGTTGTTGTTGATGACGTTGATGGGTGTTTTGGGTAATTGACCTTATATAAGAAAATCAATACTGGCAGAGCAACAATTTTTCTTTTTTTGTTTTGTTGTTATTTTTTCACTTGTTTGTTTTCATTGCATTTCTTTTAGTTTTGCGGTTTATTTATATTTTTTATTCTTTCTACTTATTTCTTTTAACTTTCTGCTTCTTCTACTTTGTTTGTGTGTTTAAAGAAGCTTAAGTAAATAGTTAATGAATGTTATTAAATAAGAATTTTCCCCATTTTTTTTGCTGAAAAATACATAAACTTTAGTAAATTTAAGATTTTCTCTTCAATTTTTTATCTGTTGAAATAAAGGTATACAAAGATAATTACAGAGCAAAAATGGTCAGACAATTGGATTAAGTTAAGGTGGATTTTTTTTTAAGGACTTTAATACAAGAAATTTAAGGAAAACTGAAAGCTTTTTATATAAACTTTAATCTACATTCATTATAATTTCATCTGGAACTAAAGATATATTAAAAAGAATAATAATATTGAAAATATCTCAGAAGCCTGAAAGTTGTCAGATTTCTTCTTTCTTTTTAAAAATAATTAAATTAAATGTAAAAAATAATAGTTTTAATAAAAAAAACTGTGATTATAGCATTAGCGTATACTTAATATAATTGAATAAAATAACTCATACTCATCCATCCATGGTTTTCAAAAATATTAATTATACGCCTAATGTACCCAAAAACGATTTTTCTTGGTAATAACTCCGCAACTTTAGAACTACCAAATATTTTTCAATAAAATTTTACACAGACATTCTTCAGCTTTTTTTCAACTGATTTGAAGGTCAATCTAACTGCAAAATTATCTAATTAAATCGATAAATTTCATAACATTTAAAGATGTAAAAGAGAACTTTTGTGTCCAACCAAGAAAATATCCAAATTAAATTTTTCATGCCTTAGAAAATTTTCACGAAAATTTTTTGAATGGGCAGAGGCGTGGAAAAAGGTAATTTCTTGGAATGAAAAATAAAAATAATAATTAAAATGGTCTCGATTCATACTGATTTCATTAGCACGCTTTTTAATCAAACGATATTCGGACGTTTGAAGGTGGTGGAAGTGTAATGGTTTGAGCAGTATTTTCTGCAGTTCGTTTTGTTTCAACAAGAATGAATATCGCAATTTATACCTAATTACTTTCATGGATGTAAAAAGTAGATAGAGGTTTCAAAGCAGTCTCAATCATCATTTAATGAACATAGCATGCCACTGTTAGACTGACCGGCTTGCTGTTCGGAATTTGCGGGAATGCAAGGTACTTAAACTTTTATTCAAATAATGCCCAAAACGAAAGTTTAGAATGGAATTGATTTCGATCTTCTTAAGAAATTAGTGAAATGAATTCTAGACCAATGTTTTGAGGTAAAGCACATCAAAGGATTATTAATTATATTATATAAACTGATAAACTTAAGTGCGTTTATAGCAAAATTTTCTTTAAAATTGCAATTTAAATTTAAAATTTAGTTGAAAATAAATTGAAATACAAATAAAGTTTTCAGTTAACAACATTTTTAATGAAGTCTTATTTGATTTATTAAATGTATTATTTGCCACACTAAATATTTTCTTGTTTAATTTTTTTCTATTTCTTGAATAAAGTTATGTGCGTTTATAGGAATATGCACCAGTTTATTTCCACCTGAATTCAATTTTTCAAAGCTGTTTTTTATACCAGACCATAACTTTGACTTCATAATTCTGAAAGCAAACTTAACATAAATAAATATAAAGAAAAGCAGACACATAGAGGGCGTTGTTCTTAGCAATTATAGATACCTCAACAAAGAAATACCAGAGCATGGTCATGGCTAGAGGCTGACCTACTAAGAAAAAAGGGGGAATGAAAAATTAAGAAATTTCCTAACCACCACATTACATTTAGAGAGCGTTGCCCTAGAGATCAATAGAAATGAAATTGCATTATTTTAGAACTAATCTAAAACAAAAGCAATCATCATCTTAGACGGAATTAAAAAATGACAAAGCACCAATAGTGATCTTTGTTTTGACTCTATCCTCTTTGTAGGAACAATGGGAGCAATGTGAAGCCACAAATTAAATTTTGACGATTTAAAAACTAAAAATTCAATACGCGTGATGAACAATTATGGAGTTTTACTCTGCATTCTGCAGTCGAGGCTAAAATTTTTATACTGTAGCATTCACATATAGTCATATCGCTATGAATTTGCAACTAGAGGACAATTCAGAGGATGACTAAATTATTACTCCGTTCCTAACATTGGTACATCAAAATTGTTAAAACATTTTTCAAATTTTTGTATTTTTCATTCCAATTTGTCAATTTATGATTGAAATTTCTACGTACGTACTTCTCTGGAATTTAATAAATATTCAGCGTAAAATTCATTATTCATTGCCAACTTGGATGTGGGAGTGCCATATAGACGGACATAGCTAAATCGACTCAGATTTTTAATTAATGCCAGAATATATATGTACATTATGGTGGGTCATAAATGATTCCTTTTTAGGGTTACATACGGAAAGACATGACTTGACCCCACTGTGAATAAAAGGGCAGAATCGACTTTTTTAGAAATAAATCTGTAACTTTTTTTCAGCTTCACAATTTTGCATTAAATTTAATATATAATGACAGCAAAATTGTGCAGCATTATAAATTGAATCATATAAAATTTGGTAACTCGGGCATTATATTTTTTTTTTCAAAAGAATTTTGATTGATTAAAATAATCGTTAATCAAGTCAACCTAATTTTCTTCTGTTGTTAAATTAGATTAATTTCAATGACTCCTCTAAGTTATTTCCAATTATTAATAAATAAACCAATTAAATATATATATTTTTTACCTCCATTGAGTTTTACTCGCATTACTTTTTATATCTTTTTTCAAATATCACTTTAATCATTCACTTTATGAATCACAAATTTCAATGCTTTTCAAAATATCCTATTTATAACATCAATTATACTCAATAGTTATTAATTTGTATCAATAACCTGAAGTAGCTAATTAGTTGCAAAATAAAGCAAAATAATTTAAGTATCTGAATATTTATGAGACTTATTTTATATTTAGTTCTTTGATTTCTACTATTTTTGAGAGAAAAAAAAGATGAAAAGAAGATTTTTGAATAGAAAATAATATTATTTAAAGTCAAACAAACTTCAAGTTTGTTGTGCCCAAAAAATTTCTAACTGGAACGTATGAGTAATATTTAATAAAAACATTAATCATACGCCCAGTGATTCAAAAATTACTTTTTTTTTCAATACTTATATTACTTTTTAACTGTGAGAAATTTCTCAATGGTATTTAACTCGATTATAGTCGAGATATCTTCGAGTTGATTTGCTTGATAACAGTTCCGAAGCTTTAAAAAGGGTAGTGGGTAATCTTCCAAGGTTAGCCATATGGGGTATGCTGACAATTTTACAAAATTTCATTAATGAGATGTATATCATGGGACCTTGAGTCTCAACAAAAAATGTACATGATCGTCTTTTAGTTTCAGGGATATTTAAGTCGTTTTTTTGCAAAGAAACAATATTTTTTCTCATCGCTTGGATGGAATTGTGTTAAATTATCTTGCTTATATACAGTAATCCAAAAGTTAATATCCAAATAGTATTTTCTGTCATACGCTCCTTACAAAAACAATGGAAAAAAATTTAAATAAATCTTACAAGGATAAGGATTTCGGATGCTCTAGTTTTCTTAGATGGCAAAGACTTGAATAAAAAGTTTGTAGCTTTGCCTAAAATCCAATTTAAACCAGTATTACTCTAGACTTATTCAGATATTTTCTGCTTACAATTATAAAAATAATAAAATTTCAACATAACCGAGATAAGCAACTTTGAAAGCCCATCTATTATACCACTGATCAGTGGAATGCTTGAAATTTTATAAAATAACACAAAAATAATAATAATAATAATAATAATAATAATAATAATAATAATAAATAATAATAATAATAATAATAATAATAATAATAATAATAATAATAACTCAGCTATAACCATGTTCATTTTATTAAGAAATCTTAAAAAGTTTTTGAACCACTGTGTCAACCACATTATTAAAGAAATTTCAGGTTAATCAAAGTAAATATAAGAACAAAACTTGATCACCTCGTGATATAATTTTTTTTAAATTTTATTATTCGAGGAAAGTTTTATTGTTATTTTCTCTATAAACTAATTATTAACAATTGTTTCACAACAATTAGCATAACAGTTTTGCAAACCTCACGCTTATGATGGTAAGTTTGTTACAAACTTATTTTGAAGCATTTTGGTTTGTTAGGTAGAATACGACTCTTAAATTGACTAGAAGAAACCTAATTCTGGTTAGGTGTAATATACAAGTATTTAGTATCTTTAAAAACATTAGAACATTAAGATTAAGAATTTGTTATGAAAAGTTGCTGAAATATTATTTCATAAAAAACTTATAATTTCGAATTTTACTAATTTTTATTAACAATTAAATTTAATATTAAAAGGTTTATTAAATTTAAACAAATTAAGAATTTTTTGAAATTTCAGAATATCAAGCACAAATTTGTTTTTTTGATCAGAGAAAGATAACAAATTTTCAACATAACCGAGATAAGCACGTCTGGAAGTTCATCCACAAACCCTCTGATATGTGAGGGGCTTGAATTTCTACAAATCAACTTAAAAATACTTCAGCTATAAACAAGTTAATTTTTATTAAGAAATCTTAAAATATTTGAACCACTGTGCGCCAATCACATGTTTAAAAATTTTAGATCAATTAAGATAAATATAAGAAAAAAAACTTGATTAACTCAGGAAATATTTTTTAATATTCGGGAAAGTACATATAGGGAGTGATATTGAAAAATTCTTAACATACATACAACAAAATAAACAGTTTTAATTTTTCTATTTGATTGAAATTTTTGTTTCAATACAAAAGAAATATATTTACATTTTTATTTAATTGCGATAAAATTTTGAACCTTCTTCGGAACCCCTTCCATTAACGTTTTTATAGTGAATTCTGTCACTTTTCTAAAACAGATATTCAATTCTCTTTTAACAAGAATCCAATATCTCACCACTGGCCTTAGTCCCAGGCAGGATTTGGAGGATTTGCCTTTCTTGGTACAAATACCGCATTAATGTTCCTGTACAACTCAAGGGCTTGTTTACCATAATAACAGGATGCCAAGTCAGGTCAAAAATAAGTAGACAAATTATGAAGCAGCCTTTTTTGTAAACATTTCATAATGTAAATGTTGGTATTTAAAGACCCCGTTGAATCAAACGATTCACTTTCTTTACCGCTGCTGTATATTATTTGCAATACCAAGAACCTTCCAGAGAAATTTTGACTGCTATTGGGTCGTTAACTTTTCTCCAACATTCCCTTGTAATATTAAGTTCTGCCAGAAATTAATGTTCTGGCATCATCATTTTTTATTCAGAAAGAATATGACTTCAACTTCCGCGTTCTGCTTTTGACCTCAGAAATTTTAGATGCATTTTTGCATAAGCTTTTTTTGGAAGCTCTATTTTGGAAACGCTTTCTATTTTTTTTAGCTTAAGAAACATTATGTGGAACATTGCTTCTACCTGAACCAGATTTTCTGTCAATGTAGTTCTCCCGGTACAGTTTGATAACAATGGAATTAGTTCGACGGTTGATTTTAGAAAATTTAGCCAACTTGGAATTTGCTAAAAATATTTAATAAATTTAGTAAGCACTTATACGATGGTGGTTCTATAATTTTTATTATCTATAGTCCACAATATGGTGTAGGGTATTTATTATTTTTTTTGCATTCTAATGAATATTTTTCATTTCTCAATTTATTTACATTTTTGCATTTAAGTTAAAATTTAAATAAATTATTAAAATAAACTTCCAATTAAAGCAACAACGAATTATTGTCACCATCGAAATATCCAGCAATCAATTTAAATTCAACTTAATTCACATTATAAAACTCCTTTACCAACACAAAGACAAAGTATTACATTTATTTAACATTGTAAAACGGAAACTACTTTAGACACTCTCTCATGGTAACACATACATGGCTACTCTCACTCATACATTCTTTCATACACCTTCTCACAGTGGTTCCAAAACTTTTTTTGTTTTTGGAAATAATTTTATAACTTTTGAACAGTGGGAGATAGTTTAATGTAATTGAACATGGGTATAGATGAAAGATCATTTGAAGTGGATTTGGATTATAAATTATGCTTAAAGGTTTAAGTATACAAACAAAAAGCTCACGTTGTTACTCAACAAACCAAGTTATAAAAAATATGTAACTATATCCCTAAATAAACTTATTATAAAGAATTTTCTACAACATTTCATAAGCATACTTTAATCAAAATTATAAACACTTTAAAAATGTTTTCTATAGCACAGTATTTTGTAAAAATACTTGCTATACATTTGTTGGAATAACAATATTTACAAATGTGATTGTAAAAGACTTATGCTTGCAATAGTTTTGTAAGTGTTTCCGCATAAAAATTTAAAATCTGTGTTTAAAAAAGGTTTTTAAAATTTTAATGTTAAAAATGTCATATAAAATAAAACTCCAAAGTCCGTAAGGCAACAAAAGAAGTTGTTGAATTGCTCTTATATAATAAAAGACCTAAAATAAGTAATACGAGTGAAGTTTCAACCAGGCTCAGTCAGATTAGTTCCGAAATTGAATGAAAATTTGGATGCAAATCTATAAGAAATATTCCAAGTTGTGAAGATAATGTGGATACTGACTAAACTTCTCGGATTCATTTGTTAGTTATATAAAGCCTATTCCTCTCCTATTTTCATTTTTTTGTATCCACATGTAAAGGAGCACAAAAGTCGGAAGGCGGAAGTTATTAATGAATGAAATAGTAGAAAATTTATGTTTAAAAATATATAAAAATATATAAAACAAAAAAAGTTATTATTTTTATTGAGTTTCTAAGCTTATAAAAATAGTACGAAAATAAGCTTACTTCAATCATGTTTTACTTTTGAGCTTTTTATATACTTTAACTAAAAATATTACCGCAAGGGTTCAATTTTATTAATAAACTAATTGTTAAGAAGTGTTTCACAACAATTAGCATAACACTTTTGCAAACCTCACGCTTATCTTAGTAAGTTTATTACAAACTTATTTTAAAGCAAAATTTTGCTAGAGAAACCTTAATTCTGGTTGGGTTTTATACACTTTATACAAAAGGATTTAGTATCTGTGAAAACATTAGAACATAAAGATTAATAATTGGTTAAGAAAAAGTTTGGTGAAAAGTCAAAATAATAAAATTATGTACCAAACTTCATAATACCCCATTAACCTTTGGTGGTGTAGGGTATAAAAGTAAGTTGTTCTTAACATCTCTTAAACTATAAAAATGACAAGGACCATCTATATACAAAATTTCTTTTGTCTTATATGATAAATTCTTTACGATTTTTCCCAAAATTTAACATTTTTTAAAGTTCACCCACTTCCCTTTCAGATTTGGAAACCCTCCAAACCAACTCATATGCACCTCATCTATACTCACATAAAATATTATTAAAATATATCTCACGGTTTTAAATTCACATTATTATTTCTAAAACAAAATCATTTTATAACCACTGTGCATCCTTTGTTTAAAACACATGCATGACCAAAGATGGTGCTAAGACCTTTTGAGATGCCACGTAAAAATTGTTGTTTTTATTGTAAAAAAGTAGAAAATGCGAATTTATATTTACAATGACAAAAACAAACGTATTAGTAGAAGTATGAAACATGTTCTTTAGGAAAATTACACACAGACACACATTCATACACTCATATTAATATAGACATGCACTTACTTCAACACAACAACCATAAAAGAGAAGGAATGTTGGAATAAGCAAAAAACAAAAAAAAAAGAGAATTAAACCCTAATGGCGGAAATGTGACATTCAACATTGAGCAACGGAAACTTAAATTGAAAAGCACGTACTTTTACTATTACATACAAATACGTTATAATATAAGTATGAACAATGGGACAGAATTAAAATGAAATATTTGAAAGTATTAAAATGATCAGACATTTGGTGATGATTTTATAAGAAAGTCTGAGTTAACATTATAGTCCAGACTATAGTTAACACTATAGTCCAGACTATAGTTAACACTATAGTCCAGACTATAGTTAACTATAGCCAGACTATAGTAACTAGTCCAGACTATAGTTAACACTATAGTCCAGACTATAGTTAACACTATAGTCCAGACTATAGTTAACACTATAGTCCAGACTATAGTTAACACTATAGTCCAGACTTAGTAACACATAGTCCAGACTATAGTTAACACTATAGTCCAGACTATAGTTAACACTATAGTCCAGACTATAGTTAACACTATAGTCCAGACTATAGTTAACACTATAGTCCAGACTATAGTTAACACTATAGTCCAGACTATAGTTAACACTATAGTCCAGACTATAGTTAACACTATAGTCCAGACTATAGTTAACACTATAGTCCAGACTATAGTTAACACTATAGTCCAGACTATAGTTAACACTATAGTCCAGACTATAGTTAACACTATAGTCCAGACTATAGTTAACACTATAGTCCAGACTATAGTTAACACTATAGTCCAGACTATAGTTAACACTATAGTCCAGACTATAGTTAACACTATAGTCCAGACTATAGTTAACACTATAGTCCAGACTATAGTTAACACTATAGTCCAGACTATAGTTAACACTATAGTCCAGACTATAGTTAACACTATAGTCCAGACTATAGTTAACACTATAGTCCAGACTATAGTTAACACTATAGTCCAGACTATAGTTAACACTATAGTCCAGACTATAGTTAACACTATAGTCCAGACTATAGTTAACACTATAGTCCAGACTATAGTTAACACTATAGTCCAGACTATAGTTAACACTATAGTCCAGACTATAGTTAACACTATAGTCCAGACTATAGTTAACACTATAGTCCAGACTATAGTTAACACTATAGTCCAGACTATAGTTAACACTATAGTCCAGACTATAGTTAACACTATAGTCCAGACTATAGTTAACACTATAGTCCAGACTATAGTTAACACTATAGTCCAGACTATAGTTAACACTATAGTCCAGACTATAGTTAACACTATAGTCCAGACTATAGTTAACACTATAGTCCAGACTATAGTTAACACTATAGTCCAGACTATAGTTAACACTATAGTCCAGACTATAGTTAACACTATAGTCCAGACTATAGTTAACACTATAGTCCAGACTATAGTTAACACTATAGTCCAGACTATAGTTAACACTATAGTCCAGACTATAGTTAACACTATAGTCCAGACTATAGTTAACACTATAGTCCAGACTATAGTTTACACTATGTCCAGACTATAGTTCAACCTATATTTTACACTATAGTTTAGGTTACAGTGTAGCCTAAAAACAACCTTAAACTTCTAAAACTTGAAATATTTTCTTGATTCCGTCCCGCAGTCTTAGGTAATGTAACAAAAGTAGCATAGAGGGAGAAAGCAAATATATTTACTACTCACTCACATGAGTAATAGTCATAGAGTGTAACCAAATGTATGAATGGCCATCCATTAACGAGCACAAATGCAATTTAATTGCAGTCTTAACTTCACAGAAAAAGTACAAAAATCTTATAAAAATGTAACAAAAATTGAACTGAAATTATATGTAAAAGTATGTGTGTATTTTTAATATAAAACGAAATATATGTAAGTAAAAAATAGAGAGTCTTTTGTTAAAGTTTCGTTAAGGATTTTTTATGAGATGAAAGGATTTTATGAGGCGATTTTTTGAAGGGTTTATTTTCAACAAATTTATTTTTATGACATTTTATGATGATGTGATTTTTGGAATTTGACATTTTAAAAAGGAGTTTTAAATATGTGAACATCAATATGGATACTTATATATGATATGAAGTGATTCAATTATCAGAAACTAGTATGAAAGACAGATATATAATGAATCACACCAATTTCTGACAGCCTGTTCTGAAGTAAATTTTATTTTAAAAGGTCGTTTTGCATCGATCGCAACAAGTGGTTGCCATAATGAACAATATCAGGATAATATGGTGGATAAGGTCAGACTTTCCATTCTCAGTTTTTCCAAATAGTTTTTGATCGGTCTTGAAGATTAGGATCACATATCTGATGAAATGTTCTGGTGGTTTTTCGCTGATTTTCATATCTCATATTAAAAACACTCTTCCGAACACTTCAAATACAGAGCATTACTTTGGCGATATTGACAGACGGCATAGGCGTTGATTTGGCTGCTATTAAAAGCTCTATAATATGACTTACTGTCCTTTTGTTTTCAGTAATGTATACATATTACATTACCACACAGTGTTTCAATGTGCAAGAGCACAAGTTCTGGTGAGTCAAAAGCTCAAAAGTGGTAGAAATACAAACTTGGCCGAATTAACCGAATTAATCGAAAAGCTTTATTTGCGATGTAATTTACTGTAGAAAAATCTTGATTTGACATTACAAAAGCAACGTTAATTTGTTACGAAAAGTTTAAGCCAGAAACAGAGGACAGATATTGAAATCAAGTTTTCTAAAAAATATTCTTAATCCATAATAGACGATGAAAGGTATGTGCTGGCAGATTTTTTGCAACTTCCTTATCAAAAATTTTATGTTGCTGATGCTCGAGGAAATTTGAAGAAATGTTAAGGACTTAGGTCCTCTCTCCAAAAAGTTATTGGTATGACAAGCAAAAGGCAGTTGCCGCAAAATAATTCAATCATTTGTTACAACGGGCTCTATAAAAAGGAATATTTACAGAAAAGCCTACTTCCATGACTTCATAATGTGTCCACTTATTTTTGGCCTGTCATTTAATATATTGAACCGGTTTTGCTGGTTTTTTTAATTGGAAACTTTTCAGGACTATAGTGAATATTTAGGCCAAATTTCATTGAGCTCTGTCAATTTTTTTGGATGTAAGCATGCCAACAAGAAACAGACGGACATAGTTAAATCAACTCAGATTTTGACTTGATGCAAGAATATATACATTATGTGGTCTAAGATAATACCTTCTTAGCGTTGCACATGGAAACACAAAATTAATATACCCTCTTCACCACTTGTGGTGGTGGAGGTTATAAAAAGATTCTTAAATTCAAAATTAATAATTCAATATTTCCCTTTTGACATTTTCTTTAAAATCTTATTGATTGTAATCCATCAAGAAACGTCTAAATCTTGATTGATTACAATCAATAACTAACTTATTAACTGTAATAATTTCTGTCAAACTAAACATTATTTGTATTAAATAAAATCAATATAAAAAAATCGTTGAATTATTCAAAAGTTTCTAAAGACTTTTTGACGCCTTAATACCAACAGACATAGTAACACAGTAACAGAAACAAAATAAACTTAACTAGAAGAAGAGCAGAGAACTGAATATTATATAAGAAATTGTCATATCAATTTACTTTCATCAACATTATCAAATTTATACACACAGACAGACAGAATTTGTAACAAACTATTTAAATATGACTTGAATATTATAAGAGTAAAAGACACTGACATAAACAAAACAAAGTTTCAAAACAGGATATGACACACTCTCATCTTATACATATACACAAATACACAGTTATAGCTATACATTCGCAAAAGCTTAAAATCTTCCCTTTTATCCTTCCAAAGTCATTTGATAGTGAAGCAACAAGAGAAATAAATAAATAAATAAAGAAATAGTTTTATTAAAAAAAGCAACAACAACAAATACAAAAAAGTTTAATATTCAATTCACTCCTCTGGCTTATTCCTCTTACTCTTACTCTTCTTGTTTCTTTTGTTTTTATTTCTTTTGGTGGGTGTAACATTTGAGTAGCAAAAAAAATGAAACGAATATTTTATTGCATACTTTTGTGCGATTTATACGTAAGAGAATGTGAGCAATGCCATGTGAAGGTTCCCCAACACATACAAAGTTATAGTAAGTAATAATAGAATACAAGACAATATAAAAGCAATAGAATATAAATAAATAAATGAATATATATGTATGTGTACGGTACCACACCACAGGAGCCAAAGAACTTTTTCCATTTCTTCCACAAGACACAGAGAAATTGCAAAAGATAACGCAACAAAAACAATGTTAAGAAATAAATTCTGTTACATTCCTTTGTTGTCAAGTGTTTGAAAGAAATGAATTGAAGTAAAAGTAACAAATGAAGAAATGTGACCAAAGGGTTTTCCAAAAGGGGATGTAGAACTTAAAAAAAAAAACTACTCAATAAGGATCTCAAAAAATATTCGAAACTAAAATGCAAATTTAATCCTGAACATGTATCAGGAGTGGAATCTGAACTTAAACTTGAAGTGAAAATTGTTTAAATAAAAATCTGATCTGTAAACTGAACTAGAATCGGGAAAATGATCTAGACTACACAGCAAATATATCTGCACGAATATATAAATTGGAATATAAACTTAAATCTGCACAAGAATGCAGATTAAATAGAAAAATCTTAAGTAGAAGACGAATTAGAATCTGAACTAGAAATTTAACTGAAAAATAAATGAGAACCTTAATTTGAATACCAGAATCTAAGCCAAAATCCAGAATTGGAATATGAATTAAAATCTTAGAAAGAACATGAATGAATTTCTTAACTAGAAAATAAAATAAAATCTGCTGTAGAATAATAAATGAGACTTTTAAATAGAAACTGAATTAAAATCTGAACTAGAATCTAAACTATAGTCTGAATTGGAGTCTGAACATGAATCCCAACCGTAATTTTAACTACAATTTGAACCTTAAACAGGAGTAGAGTTGTAACTAGAATCAAAACTGGAATCTTAACTTGATTCTAAACCATAATCTGAACAAGATTCTGAACAAAAATCTGAAGTAGAATCTGAACTGAAATCTAAATTTGAATATGAACCGGATTATATACTAGAATCTTACTTAAGATCTGAACTAAAATTTAAAGAAGAATCAAAAGTATAAACCGAACAAGAATCTAATTAGAATCTTAACCAAAACCTGATTCAGAATTAGAACCAGGACTAGAGGTTTGAATTATTATCTGAACTAGAAATTAAACCACAATATAAACTTGTTTCTAAACTATAATCAGTCTCAGAAACTGGACTACAATCTAAACTTGAAACTAGAATCTGAATTAGTATCTAAAACAAAATCTGAATTAGAATCACAACTAACTAGAATCTGGATTATGGTATAAACAGGAATCTGAACAAGAATCAAAAGCAAAATCTGAACCAAAATCTAAAATAAAAGCTGTCTGAAATGGAATCTGAATTTAAATTAAGTTAAAACCAGAACCTGAATCTGAATACGAATTTGAAATATAATTTAAACTTTAAACTTAAATTTTATCTGAATTATGCACTAAATCAGAATCTCAAATAGAATCTAAAACACGATGTGAAGTAGAATCTGAATCAAAATCTGAATTAGAATCTAGAGGTGAGTTAGAAGTGAACTAGAACTGAACTATAACTAAACTATAACTGAACTACAACTGAACTAGAACTGTACCAGAACTGAACTGGAACTGAAGTAGAATTGAATTAAAACTGAACTAGAACTGAACTGGAACTAAAGTAAAACGGAACTGGAACTGAACCAAAACTGTACTATAACTGAACTAGAACTGAACTAAAACTGTACTATAACTGAACTAGAACTGAACTAAAACTGAACTAAAACTAAACTAGAACTGAACTGGAACTGAAGTAGAATTGAATCAGAACTGAACTAGAACTGAACTGGAACTAAAGTAGAACGGAACTGGAACTGAACTAAAACTGTACTATAACTGAACTAGAACTGAACTAAAACTGAATTAGAACTGAACTGGAACTGAAGTAGAATTGAATTAGAACTGAACTAGACTTGAACTAGAACTGAACTAAAACTGTACCATAACTGAACTAGAACTGAACTAAAACTGAATTAGAACTGAACTGGAACTGAAGTAGAATTGAATTAGAACTGAACTAGACCTGAACTAGAACTGAACTAAAACTGTACTATAACTAAACTAGAACTGAACTAAAACTGAATTAGAACTGAACTGGAACTGAAGTAGTAGAACTAGAATTGAACTAGAATTGAACTAGAATTGAACTAGAACTGAACTTGAACCGAACTAGAACTGAACTAGAATTGAATTAGACCTGAACTAAAACTGTACTATAACTGAACTAGAACTGAACCGGAACTGAAGTAGAATTGAATTAGAACTGAACTAGAACTGAACTAAAACTGAACTAGAACTGAACTGTAACTGAAGTAGAACTGAACTAGAATTGAACTAGAACTGAACTTGAACCGATCTAGAACTGAACTAGAATTGAATTAGACCTGAACTAAAACTGTACTATAACTGAACTAGAACTGAAGTAGAATTAAACTGGAACTGTACTTGAAATGAAGTTGAACTGAACTAGAACTAAACTCAATCTGAAATAGAACTGCATCATAGATCGTAAACAATTTTTCTTCATTTTTAATTTTAAGTTTAAATATTTTCAGTGTTAATATTTCGCGTTTTTCACAATTCAATAAATATTGATTGATTTTCTAATTTTATCCCTTTTTGAAAAACCCCTTAAGATACACATTTTTGTCAAGTATTGTGACATGTGTGATTATGAGTATATCTGTCTGAATGTATATGTATGTCACATGAATACAAATTTGGTAAGAAAAATTATTAGAGGGGTTAATAATATAAAAGAAAATAAATCGCAAATAACTTAGAATTATTTTGAAAGGAGAAATCTTATAGAACCCATCTAATGAATTCATCTTCAAAAAATATATCTGAACAAATTTATTCTTTAGAAAAAATTGCATAAATGATTATATTTATTTATGCACACATACTTAACTTTGTGTATGTATTTATGGCTACGTATGTGGGATTGTGTGTGTGAGTGTTTATGAATGATATAAAATCATTTATGAAAATTGTCATTTCATATTCTCAAGAAACGTTTGTATTTATGAACAGACAGACAGACAAAGAGACAAAGACATTATTATGACTTAAAATTTATAGATATTGTACAACAACAACGACAACAAAAGGCAAAGAAACATAAAAACAGCAACAAAGTCAAATAAAAATATAAAAGTGTTTACATAAATATTTATGTTCCTAAAATTTTCTACTACAAAAAATTCAATTTGTTTATCAATTGTTGAAATCTGAAATTTAAATTTTATTAAATAAAATTTGAAAGCATTTTTTTTGGTAAAAAACTTAAAGGATTTAAAACCCTCCAATTAAGGAAATAAGTAAAATATGTGAATACTTTAAGAAGTATTAATAATTTGTAAAAAAAAACTTAAAATATGGTTATAGTTTCTTAAATAAGTCAGCAATCAAGAATATAAGCGAAATCTGTGATCACCGATTTCGGAATCACCGATTTCGGAAGTTATAGCTGAATTTTTAATGTAATTTGAATTTAGAGGCTCAGATAGCGGTCTATATCTTTTAATAAACTAAACCAATTTTGCTCGTTTTGATTAGGAAACTTCTCATGACAATAACAAATACTCAGACCAAATTTCATAGAGCTCTGTCAATTATTGTGGATATGAGAGTGCCAACAACAGACAGACGGACAGACGGATATAGCTAAATTGACTCTGATTTTGATTTTATACTAGAATATATACATTATGTAGTCTGGGATGATTCCTTCTTAGCGTTACACATGGAATGACAAAGTTAATACAACCTCTTTACCACTTGTTGTGGTGGAGGGTATAAAAACCTTAAATTGGCTTTAATTCATTAAATAAACCTCTAATCGGGATATTTAAATATTTCAAAATTTAATATTTTTTTCGTTCAATTTAATTTGATGTCTCTACATGTTATATTTATCGTATTAAAGTGATTTTCAAACTGTTATATAATATTACAAATGATATTTTCTTATTCCTGCAACTGACATTTGACGTGAAAATTTCATAAAATATTTAAACAATTTCTACGAATATCTATGAATGTATGTACTACTGACATATTTTAATGAAATTCTATATACAAAGGATTTGAGTATACATATAGAGATACATATATACATATTCTAAAATATATAGATACATAATGTATACAATGTCTATGTGTTATGTATTCAAACAGATGTTTTTTAACATCCCTACATTCTTTGGCATCAATCAAGTAACATTTCAGACTATACATCACAAGAGGTGAAACTGATCTGAACTAGAACCGAACTAGAACTGAACTTGAGCCAGAACTAGAACCGAACCAGAATTGAATTAGAATTTATCTTAAAATGAACTAGTACTAAACTATAACTAGAAACTAGAACTGTATTAGAACTAAGCAAGAACTGAACTCGAACTGTACTAAAACTAAGCCATAACTGAACTAGAACTGGAACTAAACTAGAACTGAACTAGAATTTTAAGAGAATTGAACTAGAACTTAATTAGAATTATACTAGAACTGAACTAAAAATGAACTACAACTGAACTAAAACTGAACTAGAATTTTACCAAAACTGAACTAAAACTGAACTAGGGTTTAACTAACACTGAACTAGAACTGGAACTGAACTTAAAATGAACAAGAACTAAACTAGAACTAAACTAGAATTGAAATAGAACTGAACTATAACTGAAATAGAACTGAAGTAGAACTGAACTAGAATTGAACTAGAAAACTAGAACAGAACCAGAACTTAACTAGAACTGAATTAGAACTGAACTTGAACTAAACTAGAACTGAAGTAGAACTGAAATAAGATTTAATTAAAACTGAATTAGAACTGAAGTAAAACTGAAGTAGAACTGAACTAAAACTGAACTAGAACTGAACTTGAACTGAACTAGAACTAATCTTGAACTGAACTAAAACTGAACTAGAACTGAACTAGAACTGAAATAGAACTGAACTAGAATTGAACAAGAAAACTAGAACAGAACCAGAACTTAACTAGAACTGAATTAGAACTGAACTTGAACTAAACTAGAACTGAAATAAGATTAAACTAAAACTGAATTAGAACTGAAGTAAATCTGAAGTAGAACTGAACTAAAACTGAACTTAAACCAAACTAAAACTGAACTAGAACTGAAATAGAACTGAAGTAGAACTGAACTAGAACTGAAGTAGAACTGAAATAAGATTAAATTAAAACTGAATTAGAACTGAACTAAAACTGAACCAGAAATAAACTAGAACTGAACAAGAACTGAACTAGAATTGCACTAAAAATGCTCCATATCACGAAATTATAATTATGACTTCCATTCGTGTAGTGGACATAATCTTTTCTCCTCTTCCATCACATTGCATAAGTTAATTTGTCTGTCTATAATTTTTGCTACATAACGAAATAACAAAATAACAACACCAGCTGGCGCAACAGCAACAACAAAAACAAAAACAAACAAAAAAGAGACGAAAATTTATTTTAACAATTTTGTTGCAAACATTGTAACCAAATACAAATTTGTTGAAATAATAAAATTTAAAATGTGGTTTTTTAGAATTTCATTGGAGAATCCAACAAAGAACAGTTGTAAAATGTGAATTTTTATTAACAACAAAATGGCTGAATTTTTATCAGTAGAACGTAAATGAATCGTTGTTGGCAATAAAATGTGAAAAAAATTATAGTGATATTAAAAAAGAAATTTGCTATTTTTGTAGTTTAGGTCTAAATTTTAGAGTAATAATAAGAAAAATGTGGGTTAATAGTTTTTGGCGTTGAAATTATGTTTAAAAAAGGGAGATCTGAGATTCAAATCAAAATAGTTAGATTCAAATTGCGGTTCAAGTAAATTCTAATTCAGCTCTAGTTCAATTTAAGTGCAGTTCTAATTCAATTCTAGTTTAATTTTAATACATTCTTAATACAAGTTTTAGTTCAGATTCTAGTTTAGATTACAGTCCATTTCCAGTTCAGTGCTTGTTCTGATCTAGGTTAGTTCTCGTTCATTTGGAGTTCAGTTCTACACGTGTAGAAAAGTGATTCTACCAATAAGTTCGCCGCAATATTTCTACTTTCATGACAAACATTTCTAATCGCCAGCATGTCAATTATTGAAATGACTTTATTTTTAGGTTAATTTTTTTGCAATAAAATTATTGTTAACAAATTTACAATAATAATATTGCAATATCTTTAGATATGTCCAACTGAGCAACATATTATTGCTAATAGAGACTAAGTTACAACAAAAGTATAATTATGACAAACATAAATTTTTGGGTATTTCAATCAAGAATTTTTATTGGATCAAAATATTGTTTTCAATTTATTTTGATAATTTGATAAGATTGTTGGTTTTGGGTATGAATCAGCATTAATAGTAATTTAGTAATTTATAAATATCAACAAATATTCAGTAAAGACCACAAGTTTAGTTATACATGAAATATTCGCATTTAAAAACAAACGTTCAAAAGTTTTATGATGGATTATGATAGTGTCTTAAAAAAACTATTAACAACAATATTTTTTAGCACCACAATCATATTTCATAGTCTCAACCATATTATGGTCGACAACATGGGTATGACAGCGTTCACAACCATAATATTATTGTGCAACAATCGTATTTTGTTGTGGAATAACCATATTTTATGCTGGTTAATTTTGAAAATATTATGATGAAGCGACAACCACAAAAGTTATTCATATTTTTTCCATGGGTACTGTTGAGTTCTAGTTCAATTGCAGTTCAGTTCTAGTAGAGTTCTAGTAGAGTTCTAGTTCAAATTATAGTTCAGATTCTAGTTTGAAATATAATTCAGATTCTAGTTTAGATTATTTTAAGACTCTAGATCGTATTCTAGTTGAGTTTCTTGTTCAGTTCTTGTTCGGATTCCAGTTCAGAATCTAGTTTAGATTTTAATTCAGTTTCTAGTTCAGATTTTAGCTTTAGATTTCATTTCTGTTTATAATTCAAATTCCAAATCCAAATTCCAATTCTAGTTCATATCGTATTTCAGACTCGTGTTATTATTATCGTTCAGATTGTAGTTAAGATTCCAATTAAATTCTAGTTCAATTGCTAATTTAGAATTTAGTTTAGATTTTAGTTTAGATTTCAGTTCAGTTTCCAGATCAGATTCAGATTATAGTTCTGGTTCAGATTCTAACTCATCTCATATTCTCAGATTCAATTACAGCTTCTAATTAAGATTCTATTTCCAGTTCTAGTTAAGATTCTGGTTCAGATTCTACTTAAAATTCTGGTTTCGATTACAGTTCAGATTCTGGTTCGATTTTCAGTTCAGATTTAAGTATGATTCTGGTTAAACTTCTAATTTGATTCTTTTTCAGATTTTAATTGAGACTCTAATTATGATACTAGATCGGATTCTAATTCGAAGTCTAGTTTAGATTCTTATTTCGATCCTTGTTCAGATTTTAGTTCAGATATGAGTCAGGTTCTAGTTCAACTACCGGTTCAGACTCTTGTTAAGATTCTAGTTCAGATTTTAGTTCACATTTCAGTTCCGATTTTAGTTCAGATTTTAATTGAGACTCTAGTTCTGGTCCTATATCAGATTCTAATTCAAGGTTGAGCTCAGTTTAAATTCTAATTCAATTTCCAGTTTTGATTCTGGTTCTAATTCTAATTTGGATTCTTATTTAGATTTTAATTCGGATTTTATATCAGATTTAAGTTCAAATTCTGTTTAAAATTTTATTTCAAATTCTAGTTCAGATTCCAGTTCATATTTTAGTCCAGTTTTCTCTTCAGAATTTAGTTCAGAATTTACTTCTGATTCTAGTTCAGTTTCTAGTTCAGGTTGTAATTAAAATTCTACTTCAGATTCCAGTTTGTATTCCCATTCAGAACTTAGTTCAGATTCAGGTTTTGGTGATGTTCCAGAATTATATCTAAATCTAATCACTTTAGAATTTCAGTGTCTGAAGTCCCTCTAAATGTTTTGCTGTATAAAATGTAGATATTTTCGGATCATACAATAATTTTAAAAGCAGGGATTATTAATCAAATTAAATTAAAACTCGATTTTGCAAAATGGTTTTCATACAAAAAAATTAAATTCTTTAATAAATTTTTAATTAATGATTCTGTTATCTGTATTACTTTTGAGTACTTTTGGCAACAATAACATTTTGACCTGAACATAATAATGTCAAATAATGACATGACATACTTGCGATAATATTTATGTCAAGTAAATTATTTCGCCCCACAAAAATGAAGAAAAAAGAATTATATGCCTTTAATAAATCTCATCTCATAGCATGAAGTTTTCTTAAATAAGTCCTTAACTTATATTATAAACACAATCAATAGTTTCTTTATTATATTCTTTCAGCATTATAAAAATACGATAACGAAAAAATAAATAAACTTTTTACAAGCTGAAAATTAAATTTTCATGTTTTTATAAGAAAACTGTATATTTTTTTCATGTACATCTTAATTTTTGCAGCTCTTAAGGGGAGAAAGAGAAAAAATAAATCAAGAAAATATTGTCTGCTAGAAGTGAAAAATTAAAGTAAATAGAAAAAATAAAAAAAATCAAATAAGAAGTTTTAGTTGGTCAAGTCCGAATAGATAATACCCTACACCATATTGTTCGTTATAAGTAACAGCTAGCAAAAATTAATGAACCACCCTCGTATAAAGGTATTATTTAATTTATGCTCAAGAGTATTGTATATTATACTGCTACTAACATCCTATGGGATTAGTGCGTTCTAAAAGTAGTTTTCCTGTTGGCATTGCATGGGAGCTAGAAAAAATGATAGACCGACCCTCGTAAAACATATTTGTCTTGATTTCAACCATTATTATTACAATACCAACATATATGTGAGATTTTAGCTCTTCAAAGTGATATTTGGATTTAGATGGGACCTAAGGGAGATAATGAACCGATTCTCGTATAATTTGGCACATCGTTTTAGAATATTTGTTCTAAAATCGCTTTATATTTAATTCTTTTATGACCTTAAATCTTCATTCCGGCAGGATCATTTGTACGGGGGATAAGTGAATAATGGATCCATTATCACTAATTTTTATATAGGCATCGTCCTTGGACCAAATTAACGACACATGTCAAATTTCATTTAATTTTATCTTTATCCGGGAGGATCATTTGTACGGGAGATAGATAAATAATGGACCCATTATCACTAATTTTTATATAGGCATCGTCCTTGGACCAAAATAACGACACATGTCAAATTTCATTTAATTTCATTTTATTTTTAAAACTGCACTGGTCTGCATTTTTTCACAAGGTAAATATGGACAGCCTGTAGTGTATTCAAAAAAAAATACATTTTAAGAAAACCGGTTTTCGACTTATTCGAAAATACCGAAGTGTTTTCGGTATCGTATTGTATTTCAGTATCGTATCTAAAAAATGTATATTACTGATCAAAAAAAACTTGCAGAACATACGGACATAGCAAAATCGATCCAGAATATGATGTCTAAGAATGCATACAACACTTTGATCGTGTAACACATGGAATGAAAAATTGTGTATATTTATTTAGTCATGGAGGAATAAAAAAAAATGAAGCTGAATATAATTGTGAAAAGTTTTGGAGTGATTTCCATTAAAAACCAGTTAACCGACTGAAAAACAGGCATGTCGAATTATTCGAAAATAGAAAATCTTCGAGTCTGATCGGTGCAAAAAACCGGTTAACCGATTTCCGTTTTCGGTTTTTGAATACACCAATTAAGCGGCCAGACGGGTGGGCATCGTTAAATCGACTCAGAAAGTAATTTGAGGCAAACGAAAAAAGGTAGCAGGATATTTTCAGTCCTTTTAAATTTTTTACACAAACGCATAATACCTTAACCAGCTAAGGTGGTGTAGGGTATAAATATATTTAAGTAAACAATGAATAAAAGACTAAAAATGAAGTAACAAAAATCTTCATCTTAAAAGTCACTTTCATTACACCAACAATAAGATGACTCAACTAAAGGGAAAAGGAAATACAGGACATACTTTTTTGTTATTCGCTTTACAGTAAATAAAGTGAAAAGAGTGGTTTTGATAGACAATGTCTCTGTGTATGTGTGTGTGTTTGTAAAACTCGAGCAAGTATTAGTTCTTTATTTAATACAATTTTTCATCATTGCATGTGCAGCTGAAAAATAACATGAAGAAAATAAGGATTTTTTTTTAGGGTAAGGACATCTTTGTATTTAAAGGTATAAGTATGTGTTTATATAAATGTATGTTTATACTTTAATACTATTATATACAACAATATCTTTATCTCCTTGAGGGAGAAGATGAAGGAGGAAATAAAAAGTAAAGAAAAGAGTTATTTAAACAACGTGACGTTGATGTATTGAAATTGCTTTTGGCGCTGTATCAATTTAAGTTAATTTACAAGAAAATATTGAAAACAAATAATGAAGTTAAGAGACAAGAAGACAAGAGATAAAAATATAAATAAATAAAAGAAGTAATTATTAAAGTTTATAACTGATAAATAATAAACTCTTAATCAAGGTGTTAATAATGTTAAAAATTTTAAAAATTAAGAGGATGAAATTAATAAAGTATGAGACTAACAAAACTGGAATTTGAATTTCAAGCTGAACTAAAATTTAATTCTTAATCTGAACTAAAACCGGAATTAAAATAAGGATCTGATGTACATTTATCAAATCAACGAAACATTTTCGTAGAACTTTAACGAAAAAAAAGGTGTTAAATAAACAGTTTATTATTCAAATTAAAAAATCTTTCTTCAAATTGAAGATTTTTTTCAAATATACGAAATAAATTTAATTAAAATAATTTGTTTATATAAAAGAAGTTAAATTGAAAAAAAAAAAATATTGAAAGATTAACGAAAAATATTTTATATCAACAGATATTCAGTAAAAACGGCTGTTAGTACGTAAAATAACACACAAATTTATTCAATTCTACGTAATAAAATGAAATTAATTTCAATAAAATTTTTGTTTATTTAACAATTTTTTTCGTGAAATAATTTTGTATATTTTCTTTGTCATATTAAATGAAATATAACAAAGAAAATGTAAATTCATGAAAATGCAATTGTGAGATCAGCTGATCAACAAACATATAAATAAATTTTCATCAGAAATACAACGATTTTCCTCAACTCAACTAAAATTTCGTAAATATAACTTAAAAATAGTATTTAAATTGAATAATATTCATCAATATAAAGAATTATTTTTTGTCAATTTCAATAATGTATTATTCAAATTAAATAATATTTATTCAAATTAATTGCATTTTAATTAACGAATTCAAATAGTCATATTGAAAATTTTTTTCAATTTGAAGAATTTACGAAAAATTAACGAAAATTTTCGTTATAACAACTTACTCTTCTTCAATCCTACACACTTTTTCGTTGTATTTACTACCTTTTTTGCTTCAGCATAGGATTTAAAATGGAAATTGAACTTTAATTTGAAGCAGAGTTTAAATAAGGATCTGATGTGCGTACTAAATTATTTAATATTTTTAACAAACACCAACTCCGTCCAACAAAAATTGGTGAAGCATTCAGTGGTCTGCCGTCGAACTGTTTTCAATGTTATTAAACAATAGCGGGAGAACTTGTCCGTTGAATGAAAATATGATTCATATTTCTAAAGCAAAAAAGTAGAAATCATTATCTAAAGAGCTCTCAGCACATTCGATAGGAAATCAATGAAGTAAAGTTTTCTTAAAAAAATATTCTTGTTGCATGGATGACGAAACGTATGTTCTGATAGATTTTTCGTAACATGTTGGTTAACAGTTTTATGTTCCTGATGCTAAGGGAATTTTGAAGAAAAGTTGTGAACCAAAATCAGTCAAAATTTCCCAAATTGTTCTGGGTATGCCAGCAATGTACAGTTGCTGCAAAAGAAGCCATTAATTTATTACAACGTACTTTATAAATACCGAAATTTACATCAAGAAAAAAAAGCTGATTCCATTAAATTTTGGCCACTTGTTTTTGGCCTGTCTTGGCATCCTGTCACTACTGTAAACAAGTCCTTGAGTAGTACAAAAACAATGATGTGATATTTTTTCAATTCTCCAAACTGCCCGCAATTAATGCAATTAAAGAGCACAAAAGGGTTCCCAAAAGTGCGGTAGATTTTGAACGGTTATAAAAAACTTGTTCGAGCCAAGTGACAGAAAGCATAATAAAAATGATCGTTCCCACGACAATTGGATCTTCGTTCCAGAACAACCCGAATCACACTCGGCCAAAGACTGTCAACCCAGTGACAGCTGTTTCGAACGAAAGTTTTTTCTCCAAGAAAGAATTATCGGATATGGCTGAACTGTTACTACAAAAACAACTATAAAAATGGTAGTGAGAGGTTTTCCGAAAAAAGGTTCAAAATTTCATCACTAGTGATTTATTAATAATTTCAATAAATTATAAAAATAAAACTGTAAGTTTTGTAGTTTCGTTACATATCTATGTTAACATTTTTTTCGATCTCACTCCTTACGTAAATCCAATTAATTTTTTTTTAATTAGAAAAGTTAACGGTTGTCTCAGATATTGGGGTATTACTTGTTTGCTGTTCTTGGTTTTATATGAAACTATTTACGATAATAAAAATCAATCTGGACAAATTTTACTGAATTCGGTCAC
The DNA here is from genome assembly GCA_004302925.2 of Cochliomyia hominivorax. NCBI lineage: Eukaryota > Metazoa > Arthropoda > Insecta > Diptera > Calliphoridae > Cochliomyia > Cochliomyia hominivorax. Next base: position 79,417,185 of record PYHX02000158.1, on the reverse strand, counting down.
TAATTCTAGGTGACAGAATGTTTCCAACAGATATATAAACAGACAGACGAAAATGGCTTAATCGATTAATATTTTGATTTCACGCAAGAATATATAATTTATAGGGTCTTAGATGAATTCTTGGCATTAAACACAGAATCACGAAGTTAAAATAACAGTCGGAATGACAAAACTAAACAAAATGACAAAATTAAATAAACTTACCTTCCATTATTGTCCGTCCATTTGGACAAATTAGATTGTATGACGATATTAAATGTAAACGCCCCATTACTTCACATTCGGTTTTAAAAAACTGAGATAAACAAAAATTTAAATTTTTTATAATTTCTGGCACACTTTTCTTTTAAATTTTACGAGGGTCGGATTATAATTTTCATTACTTACCACATAAATAAATTATTACTTTTTGGAAGAAAATATGAAACTTTAGACAAGCAAGTCTGATCAAAGTGGTAAACCTTCCATACTGCATTCCAAAATATTTCACTTCCAATCCGGTTCTAAGGACCATAAAAGTTACTAAAATTAAAAGAAAAAAATAATAATTTTAAATTACAATTGTTGTTTCCCTTTGCTAAAACTCATTTTGTGTTGGTGAAATGTGTCGTAAATGAGGTAAATTCACACACTTTAATTATTTTCAATTTACATCAATTGAATGTAATTTTAATGAATATAATTCACACAAAATAACAGAAAGAATTACTTCAAGCGAAAGTCTTAATTTCCTTGTTAAGAAAAAAACATATAAAAACTTTTGTCTATAAAATTCTTCCCTGAAATATGATGGCGAGATGGCGTTAGAGAAATAATAACAAATAAATTAATAAAACCAAAACTAAACGAAATCAAATGACAATGAATAGTGATAGTCATATTCATACCCTACACCATAAATAGGGTTGGAATATTGTGGAATTGTTCAGATGTCACTTACATTATCGATGAACTCAGAATGACTTTTTGATTTAACGATATCCGTCCATCATGAAATGTTGTGAACACTCTACAGGTCGCATAAATATTTTTTGGGTCAAGAACGATCCTATTGAAATCGGTGATAATCGGACTTGGTATCATGGTTTTTTATCGACGTCAAAATCGCAATTCAGTCCCTTACGGGCGTCTATATGACATCGAAACTTGTACAGGAATTCCGTATATCATTTAATAGAATGACAGAGGTTTATTCGAACATTGCAATGGTATGTTTGCAAGGACATGGTACATACCAAGGCAACCTGATGGCTAAAGCCCTAGTGAAAAATAATCTAACCTCACGTTTAGTGACACTGATTGTCTGTGTGGCTTGAAGGAAGAACTCTACGCTAAGGCGCAACACCGTTGGATAAACGAACCGTCATATTTGATGACCAGGATGATATGGCCCCGAAGAGACAGGGTAAGGACATTATTTCTGATCAATATCTCAAAATTAGACAGATTAAGATACAGTAAGATATCTGAATATTGTCGCTTCAGAGTTTACGCATCAAGAATGAGTCTACTTTCGAATAACTTTTGCAGAAGCTGCATGAATAAAAAGGAAGTGGAAACTATTATTTATCCTCTTTGCCAGTGCCTTACGAATGTGCTTCTTTGGAAGCGGCTCGTTACAATCTCTGACGGATTTGGCGACAGCTGATGTATGAGATATTTAGAGCTTTGTCCAGAATTGCGGCTGGTTTGGCAATGTGAATGCTTCACGTTTCTTTCTTTTTCAGTTCTTATTCTTTCAGGTAACACAAAGGGACCTTCAGGACCCAAGTCAGCCATATATGTTGCTGCAATATTTCGTGGAAGTCTGATGACCTGATAAAATATAATACATTAATATGAAGATTAATTTAAGGAGTGAGATCAACAAGTTCATAACACACGTTAAAGCTTTTCAACCTGACTTGACATTCTGTCACTATGGTAAACAAGCCCTTGAGTGGTACAAGGCAAATCTTCTAAACAATGATTCTGATCTAATTAACATATATGTATGTTAAGAACTTTTCAATCTCACTTCTAATTAAGATTAATGCAATCAGAATTGGATTCATAAGAATGTTTTATTCAAACGCAAAATTGGAATATTACGAGGGTCGGTTCATAATTTTTAATGCCTTCATCAATGTGTAGGGTATTGTATAACCAGCTTATTTGTTTGTTTTAATGTTGCTCCCCTAAAAATATACAAAGGATTTGCTTTTTCCTCTTAAACTAAATACAATAATTCTGGTGGGTCCATGTTCTATTATTATTTAGTTTTATTCTTCTCTCTTTTATTTTTTGGTCAAATTCTAAAGAATCTTTGTTGTTGTTGTTGGTTTTGTTTTTAATTCCTTCTTTTTTGGTGGCATACCGGAAACTAAAAGAAAACAATGATGATACAAAACAATATGAAAATGAAAAATAAGTTTTGGGGGCTAAAATAAATACATATATTTATTCTAAAGAACTAAAAAAAGAAGAAGAAGAAGAAGCGGCAGCAGAAATAGTAACCTAATTAACTGAAAGTGTAAAAAGAAAATAAGAATTGAAATAAAACAGGAAAGGGATTGTGGCTACTAGAAACAATAATACAAACAACAAATAAAATAGAAAAGAGAAACGAAATTCCATTGTTCTAAATAAAGTTAATGAAACTTAATACTTAAACAAGGGAAGGAGAACTAAGGACTAACTAACAACTCCTATCACTCTTGTTTTGGATAAGTCTGGGAAAATTAAAAAGTTTTCAAGTAGTTGAGTGGTTAGTGAAGTTGAAATTAAATAGAATTCTATAGAATTCGCTTAGTAACTAACTGAGTTTTGTATGAAGGGGAAAATAATTTCTAAGAATTCTAGCGATGTACAGGGGTCTCAAAACGATATTTTTTTAGAAATAATTCTGTAACTTTTGAGTCTTTGGAGATATCGTAAAATAATTTAATTTAATTATAGCAAAATTTGAGTTTTGGGAACCAGGGCCACAGTTAGTTTGAGGAATACGAAGTGACATTCCAAAAGTTGGCCAACTGGGTTATGTTAACTTCTTGAAAATTCGCACTGTGGTTGGAAATAACACTATAACTTTTGAATCCTTACAGATATCTTAATTAAATTTGTCAAGGTTATAGCAGAAATGCTTTCAAGTTGATTTGCAGAAGTACAAGTTCACAGCCTGTTTGGCGTATATAATGGGTGACCTTTCAAAGTTGCCTATTTCGGATATAAAATAAACTTTCTTTTGTCTCATAACATAAATAATGAAATAATCAAATTTGAAAGTGGCCCTTGACCTCAGCTTGAATCCTATAATTTATTATAAAAATATCTTAAACGATTGAAAAGTTACATAAATATTTTCAAAAAAGAAATAATTTTGAAACCACAGTGTAATGATATTAAACTACAGACAGTTGATTTGTATGTCTCTGTGTGAGTATGTGTGTAAATATGTGTTTGTGTATTGTAATTAAGTGACTTTAAGTTGTAAGTTGATTTTAATTGTTTCAAATATTAAATTGACAAAAAACCACTTAATTAACATTTCAATAAACATCAAGATAAGTGAAAAGTTTAGTTTTGAATTTGTTTTTTTTTGTAAATAAGGGAAATTAAAGTGAAAGACTTGTGACAGTAACGTCTTAATAGGGGATAAAGTACAGAATTTTTATAAGATGATGCAAAATGTCTTGTGTATAAATTATTAGTAGATTTAAAAAAATCCTTTAAATCATCTTGAAAAAATTTTTAGCTAAAAACATGTTAAATTTTTATTTAAAGTTGTTTTGGAATCACAGCACTTTATTTATGGGTTGTTCACAAATGTTGTATGTCGCTGCCTGTACAGTTCTATTTGTAATCTATTAATTTAGAACCAAATGGATCCTCTGTTAAGGTAACTGCGCGTATATCATAAATTGAGACTGTCTTATGCTGAACTGGAATGATCAGATCATGCGTGATGCATTTAAGTGAACCGGACGTTAAGGCATTGAAGTCTCGATGAAACTGAGATGATGTTGCTCATGTGAAAATCATCTCATGGTCATCTCCCATTCATTTAGTATGGCAGCAATAGACTGAGACACGGTATCATGCCAAACATCTGGGAATAATGACGTATGCGCTTTTTGGCTTCTGCAAGGACAAGTTTAATATCAAAGTAGATATGATTAGGCGCATTCTTTTAAGTTAGTATAATCTAATCAGACGTAGTGTTCTTTCCATTTAAAGATGGCTTTCTATGGTCTGTGCAGAATTTTGTGCTGATTTTATTTCTATGAAGGGCATGTTCAATTTGGAGACAAGTTGTATACTTCAAGCAGGCAGAACCACATTGTTAATATACACAAGGGTATGAATTCATACGTGACACGGACTTAGAACATCGAAATTTGGACTTTGGCTTTGTCATAAGTCCGGTGTATTCACTTATGGGACACGGTATAATTAATGTATTTTTGCATTAAAATAGTCTATCTGACTCTCTGGATTGTGGGTGTGGATGATAATACGATGTGTTCGTACTGCAGGAAGTGACTTGGAATCCAACTTGCTATTGATTTCAAAAACAAGAAGGTACTACAATTTCCAGCACTTTATTTGATTTCTACAAAGAAAAGAGTAAAATAAGAGCGTAGTGGATAAAGAAAGACACTTTTGGAAGAGTGTCTCTTTACAAGGTGGCGGTCTCGCTGGACCAATATAGAAAAGGATATAATGTAAGCTTTGACTTTGCTTAAGTCTGGAATTTACACTTACTGGACATGGCACACTAAATGCGTTTTTGCAAAAAACAGCTCTGTCCAACTCTACGAATTGTGGTTGTGGGATTTGACCTAAATACATCATTATGGTGATGTTCATAATGGAATAGTTTATACTGACGCCCGACAGCGTTTAGAAATTTACAGAATTTGGCGATTTGGAATGAAAGTATTGCCAAGCCTAATAGTGGAGGCAACCTCTATATGTGATCACCTTTCGAAATGCTTCTTTCAGGTGCTTTCTCGCCATTGTCAGTCTCCATTTGATAGATAGTTTACTAATTGTCTATTTGTTGGACTGATATCTGCTGAATCTTCGGCTCCACCTTGATGTTTTTGTTTGTTGTCACTATCTTCGAATTGGAACTTCATCTGTCTGCCTTGCTACACATCACTGTCGCCGCCGACCTTGCTTCATGTGTGAAATGTAATTTTGTAACGTTGGTATTGTGCATTCTTGTTGTCGAACCAAGAAACACTTTGTCCGTGAGGGTGCTATGAGGGCTGTAATCAATTGGACTTTGAAATCTGATTAGAGATATAAAACTTGTACCAAGGGTGTCAGGAAATAGCTCAAGTTTCCATATTGTTATTGTTGCACCTTAAAGAGTACAGTGATGTCTGTAGTTAAGACTCAAATCTAGGGTAGTGTCTGGATTTTAAGGCATAGAGTTTTGTATTTTAACTAGGTGCTGTAACCAAGGAGATTATGGTTTAAAATTGGAATTGGAGATAATAGGGATGATTAAAATGAAAGCTTTTGTCATCTAAGAAACCTTATCTGAGACTTCTCATAAAAATCGATAATCAGCCACTCAAATTGCAGAGGCTTGATCAAATTTTGGTATTAAATCTTATTTATGTTCGGTGCTGTTAATCTTAGACTACTTATTGTAAAACTTTCACACTATTATTATCATATGTTAATGTGTTACCATGACCTTGATTGAAACTATCGATTTCTTATCACATAAATTGATATCACAGATTCCTCACATTCATAAGAAAACTATTGACTTTTTTATTTGAATATTATTTTAGCATATTTTACGGAAATATTTCTAGAATTTATATGTGTCATTGTCATCAAAAGAACCTCGAGAAAAAAAATCTTAAATATACTTGGAATATTTTCATACTCCTTCTATTGTTTCTCAACTCTGACCCAAATTTTGTTCCTTCCACTTCTACTTCATTTGTAAATGTGATGATGTTGATGAGAATGATCACAAACGGGGATGTTTACAAAAATGCATAACTACAAGTATGTTAGAGTGAGTGAGTGTGTGTGTTAGTGTATGTGGTGATAATATTGACTTTTTTCCATTCTAATGGTCTTTATGTTGAGTTCTGAACACTTGAAATATGGTTGTGATTTCCTTTTTTTGTGACACTCGAAATGAAACCCTTTAAGTCAGTTTTATCAACATTTACATATAAACACAATACAAATACACATACATTTATACAAATTTCTATGCATATTTGTATAAAATTCGACTGACTGTGATGGTGAATAAGGAGTAGAAGAGAGGAGAAAAGGAAACAACTGTATGTTGAGAAAAATTTTGAATAAATCATCAGGTACATGTACCCTATAAGCTTTTGTAGCCCAAGGCTAAATTATATGGCGTAATATTTGTTAGTGTGAGTATCTACACATACAATATCAAGTGTTTATGTGTGTGTGTGCGTTTTAAGGATAATATTTGCATACAAGTTAGTCACCTTTTTAAAAGAACAAATATTAAATATTTGTATTTTAGTTGTAAAATAAAACATAATAAAATATTCATTTGAACCCGCCCGAATTAATATACAAACTTGGGAATCTCTTATATATGCAAGTATGTGTATAAGTGTGTACACCAACAGGATTTAAATAACCACAGGACATACTAAATCACTATTGAGTATATGTATGTATGTGAATAATAAAGCTCAAAGCTATGCAACGCATTGAAACCATACAAATAAAACTAGGCAAAGTCCAGTGTAAATAAGGATTTTCCATTATGTTTATTTAGTGCGATTTAAGTTTTAAAGGATTTCTATATGTTTTTTGATTGAAAGAACATGCAAATAAATATTTGAACGATATCAAGGTAAATATTACATATGTATGTATATCGAATATAATGAAAAAACATTAAAGATGATATTTACTATGGATGTAGATTATAAAAATATGTATGAACTTTGACCTCCTTAAGTCATAATTCAAAATAAAGCCTACAAGAGAATTTCATGAACTTAATACATAATAATTTTGTAGAAAATCTAATCAAACCAATTGAACTGTAAACTGAACTGAAGTTGAATTTAAACAGAAATTTAATCAAGAATGGAAGCAAAAATCGAAATGGAATAATAAGAATCTGATACAGAATTTGAACCAGAATCCAGACTAGAATCTGAACTAAAACCAGAAATGGAATATGATTTAGAATAGAATGACAAGAATTTGGACTAGAAACTGAACTAGAATCAGAAATAAAATCTGAATTAGAATCTGAACTGTAAAATTTAAATTTGACCTAAAACTGAACTGAACAAGGACTAACTAGAATTGAACTAGAACAGAACTAGAACTGAACTAAAACTAAACTAGAACTGAATTAGAATTGAACTCGAACTGAACTAAAACTAAACTAGAACTGAACTAGAAATGAAATAAAACTGAACTAGAACTGAACCAGAACTGAACAAAAACTGCACTAGAGGTGAACTAGAACCTCAACTGAACTAGAACTATACTAGAACTGAAATAGAAATTAGGAAGTACTGAAATAGGACTGAACTAGAACTGAAGTAGAGCTTAACTAGAATTGAACAAGAACTGCAATAGAAATGAACTACAGCTGAACAAGAACTAAACCAGTACTAAACTGCAGCTGAATTTGAACTAAACTAAGGATCGATTTCTAATCTGAACTGGAATTTGCACCTCAAACTACAATCTGAACTGTATTCTGAACTTAAACTGGAATCAAATTAAAATCTGTACTGGAATCTAAACTGAGATTTAAAATCACCTTAGTAGAATATGAAGTAGAATCTAAACAAAATTTGAACCATAATCCGGTTCAGCATCTTAACTTTGAGACAGAATTAGAACTTAAAATTAAAACTGAATCAAGATCTTTAATTTAAATTCAAAAAAATTTTATCCAAATAAATTTAAATTGAATCCCTTTTTAAGAAACCCTTTATATACATATCAAGAAAACTAATCAATTTGTGATATTTAAAAATCATTTAATTACCCAGAAAAAAATGCCACTCAATACACAACAAAACATATTCAACCAAAATCCTTAAATTGTTGTTGTTTTTCTTTTCTATGGTATCTTTTGTTATCCGGTACCATTTGGTATAAAACATAGAAATGTCAAAAATTTTGATGTATAACATTTTCTTTTCTAATTGTAAAATACACAAATAAACATATAATACATACACACTCAAGCACACATAAGTTTGCATGTATGTGAATGTGGAAAGAACCAAAATACACAATTTAACTTAAAACTGGGTTAATGGAAGAGCAAATCGACGAAAGAATGTTAAAGTGAAAAAAAAAAAACAACTGTTAAATCCATTTTGTCTGAGTGTATTTGTATGTTAGTGGTGAAACAACATTTAAGGCCACATATTGACGCATTACTACTGATGCAACTGAAACAACATTCAACAACAAGAAGAAAAACATTAAGAAGAAACAAGCAAACAAACAGACGCTTTTAATGGCACCATAAATGTATCTCAAATTGAATGAGTACTTAAATCGGTTATAGAAGATTTGTTTTTAAGATCTGTTGGTTTCTAGGAATATTAAAAATTTTGGTTCATTTCGAGATTCTAACATTACAGATGTTTGGTTACAGATTTCTTTTGAAAGAGTTTAAGAAACTGTTGTACCCACCTCGTATGCCTTTATGTTGTTAAGTACTATTATGGGTACAACATGACTGGGTAATGTGATGAGTAGACACATTCAACACTACATATGCAACAACAGAAAAACCCATCAACACATCATGGCAGATACAGATTTTGTTTAACAACTACCAAACCCATAGACAACACACACATACTTATTCATTCATGGTTTTATAATGTCTGAACATGGGTAATGGTATGTTAGGAAGAAATAAGATAAATAAGAATGCTACACTTGGCATTAGTGATGTCGTCCACTAAATAGCAAAGAGGGCAAAACTAGAATCTGAATGTAAAGTACCGATATAATTCAAGTTTTAAGATCTTAAATGATTTCACCTTGAGTTACAAATGTTTCGAAAAATTAAAATACTTTCGTCTATCACTTGTTGTGATGGAGGTTATGAGAATTATACTAACAACTACAAATAATACGAATGACAACAATAAAATAATATGTGGTACACGCGTTTAAAACTGTTTTTAACCTAAAGTGGCATTTGCTGCATTATGGTTTAGAACTTTAGAACATGAAAATAAAATGGCAACATACAAGTTCCTTACACTTGAATACACTTGTCTGTCAAGTAAAAATACTTACACGTACGCTTCTTTAAACATACACTAGTACACACACACACATACATATACAGACAAACAAACATTTATATTCTTGTATTTAAAGTAGAAAGCTTTCATTTACACTCAATACATTAACTGACATGTGTTTTTGTGGTGATATGAACAATATTAACAACAACAAAAACAACAATAATAATAATAATACGACTAAAAAATATAAACATACAAACAAACAATTATAAGATCTTACTCACCCATTTTCACACACACTTTCGCACAATTATTTTTATCCTTGTAATCTTTGTTACATTCTTAAATATAATTCTCTCTTTCTCACTCTTTCTCTCTCTCTCTCTCTCTCTCTCTCATACCAAGTTTATTGTTGTCAACATCATATCATCATCGTTGTTGTTATTATTTGTTATCTTGTTGTAAGTATTTTCCAGATTTTTGTTGTTGTTAGTCGTCCTTGTTCTAATGTGTTTTGTAACAGTCTTAAGGTTGTCACTTTAACGATTTCACGAAGGGTTCATTGTTTATAAAATTTCAATCGATTTTATTTCAACTTGTGCGTTTATGCAACAAGATGTAATTGATAAATTTAAATGTTGTTGTTTTCATTAAAGCAGGAAATGGAAGTTAAAGAATCCTTGGGTTAAGATATCCGCTTTAGATTAGTTTTAAATTCAGATAATAAATCTTCCTTTATTTCATTTCAGGTCCTTTACTTTAGATCTAACTCTCTTATAGTTCAGTTGTAGTTTAGAATATAATTTGGATTCCACTTTACATCTTTATTTAGATTGTAGCTCAGTTCATGCTTAGTTCTTGATCAGTTCTAGTTCAGTTCTAGATCAGTTTTAGTTCAGTTCTAGATCAGTTGTAGTTCAGTTCAAGTTCAGTTCTAGTTCAGTTCTATTTCTGGTTCAGTTCTAGATTAGTCCTAGTTCAGTTCTAATTCAGTTGTAGTTCAGTTCAATTTTAATTACAGTTAAGTTCTAGTTTAGTTCTAGTTCAGTTCTAGTTCAGTTTAAGTTAAATTCTAGTTCATTTCTAGTTCATTTCTAGATCAGTTCTAGTTCAGTTCTAGTACAATTCTAGTACAGTTCTAGTACAGTTCTAGTTCAGTTCTAGTTCAATTCTAATTCAGTTCTAGTTCAGTTCTAGTTCACTTCTAGTACAGTTCAAGTTCAATTTATTTAAGTTCTATTTCAGTTCTACTTCAAGTTCAGTTCTAGTTCAGTTTTAGTTAAGTTCTAGTTCATTTCTAGCTCAGTTCTAGTTCAGTTTTAGTACAGTTCTAGTACAGTTCTAGTTCAGTTCTAGTTCAGTTCTAGTCCACTTCTAGTACAGTTCAAGTTCAATTTATTTAAATTCTATTTCAGTTCTACTTCAAGTTCAGTTCTAGTTCAGTTTAAGTTAAGTTCTAGTTCATTTCTAGTTCATTTCTAGTTCATTTCTAGTTCAGTTCTACTTCAGTTCTAAGGAATAATAAGAAATTATTCCTTTAATTAATATTAATATCCTCCATATATTTTTTTCATTATTACAAATTTTCTTTTCAATTTCAAATTGTTTGAACACCTTTCAATAAGAACTAATGTAAATTTAAATTGTGTCTTTATTATGTTTTTATTGTATTGTATTCTCATAAGATCTGTTCTACATTTATTTGGTTGATTGATTGATGTATTTATTACATTGACCAAAATGAGAATTTATTTGAATGAACATCATGCAACATAAAAGATGGATTGGACAACAATTACTTACAATACACTCATATATAATCAAAAATACACACACTTAAACAAACAAACATACATATACTCAAGCTTAAGTATATAATGTAAAATATACATAAATATAAATGTAAATGTATATTACAATTGTATATGAATGAAGAAGAGTATAAATATAATTGTTTTGCATGTGAATGCAAAATAACCGACCACATTTAGTGTAGAATACAATATTAAAATGATACTTTTTAGTATTTATGTTTTATGGTATTTTTGTTTAATGATACATATATACCCGATAGATCGAGGATAAATTTTATTGCTTATAGAGTTTCTTTTTTCGAAATAAGAATTTTGTGATTAAAATAGATTTTTAAAATATTTGCAAATTTTATGCCAGAATTATGTAATTGTCTCAGAACTGCAGGGTCTTACTCATACATTTGGACATTTTCCAACAATAACAATAAGTATAATAGCAACTGGCATTTCTAATTGTATACAATGGTGTCAAGTGTAAATGTATGAAGCATTTATGCTATAAAATACATTTGTGTTTGTTAAACACACAGTGGTGTAAAATTCATACACTTAGTGTAAAAAATTCCATAGCAACTGAACGGCCTGTGTAAATAACATAAAATTTTACATGAACTGACCAAACAAATGTACCATTATATGTATGAAAGGAATTTCCCTTTAGATTGCTCTGGAACAGAGCTATGAGAGCTCGAAATGTGTTATATCAAATACATTAATTACTTTTTCTTCTTATTCCATACCCACTGTCTCTTACAATTATTTTACATACAAATGTTATATAATATTTGTATTCATATTCATAACAATACATACACATATGTATGCAAGTATGCCTATGTGTATGCTAAGTTATTCATGTGTATTAGGCCCATAAGGTGACTAATAAATTTAAATTTTAAATATGTATAAAATGTCCTTTCATTTGTTTTTTTTTTTTTTGTTTTTGCTTGAAAGCGACAAATGTATAGAGAATATTTGTATTTTATAAATTTCAGTTAAAGAAAGTATTCAAATTTTCAAAAATCGTATAATAACAACAAGAAAAGTTATAATATATATTAAAAAATACAACTAAACAACAATTCTTTAAATAACTACAAATGTAGATGTGTTTTTTTTGTGTGTGTTAGTTATATAAACTTTATATGTTTTAATGATGTAGAATATTTTTGTTATATTAACAGAAACGTTGCTGACAACAGAAGTAATTAATTGAAAAAAAGCTTAAATTCGTGTTTAACCTTTCAAGACAGTTTAGAGGTCTCTTGGCACAAATATCACATTATGGTTCTAATATGGATGCCAAGTCAAGCAAAAAATGAGTGAAACGTTATAAACATTCTTTGATGTAAATTTCGTTATTTATAGAGCCCGTTGTACAAATTATTAGCTTCTTTTGACGCAAGTGCATATTGCTTGTCATTCCGAGTACCTTTTGGTACATTTCCACTGTTTTTGGCTTTTAAACTTTTCTTCAACATTCTCTCGAGCACCAATATTATAAAATTTTTGACCAGGAAGTTGCGAAAAATCTGCTAGAACATACGTTCCGTCATCAGGAACTTTTTGAGCTTTGTAGGTCTTTAAACCTGCATTAGCTTTAATTTTTCATACCAAATATTTCAAGTACTAAGCTAAATGGGCTGCTTTTCTACCGGATGTGTTGGGGGCTCTTTAAAAAATCATTCGACTATTTGTCTTAGAAACATAATGTGGATAATGCTTTTAATGTAAATCGGGTTTTCTTTTAACAGATAAGTTCTCCGAGTAATGTTTAAGAACATTGGAAATAGTTTGACACAGACCCTTCAAAAATATTGGACAACTTTTTGTAGTACCAAAGGTTAATTGACAAAATAACTCTTGTGTACAAAGTCTTAAGACTTTTTCGATCTCAATCCTTAAAACTAGCTGAGACCTGGTGCGCAGGAAAAGTGTGGACTTTTTCTCTCCCAGATTCTATCCGTCATACATTTGGTTCATTAAAGCAGTTTCTTGAAAATGTAATGGGGAGAAATCTTAATACTCTCACTTCAATAGTTCTTTAGATATTTGATAAGTAATATTTGTTTTATATGAGGGCTACCTCTAGCCCTGATTCCATCCATCCTACATTGTCATTTTTTATTTAAAAAAGTAATTTGTAATTAAAAATGTAATTTTTATGTAAAAAATGTAATTTTCTTTGTGTGTAAAATGTAATTTTCTTGTGTAAAGAAGATTATTCCTTAATTATAATCCTTTTTAAAACTCTCGACTACGCTCCTGCCTTTTCGCTTAACCACAAAAATTCTATGACATAAAATATTATTGGCAAATTTAGAACAAATATATCATTATTTTGTAACCAAAATAATATTGTGTTTGCAACACACAGGTCGTGCAACATATACAAAGCGCACTTGCATACACACACACACATACAGAAATGCAGTTTTGTATTTGTCTTTACATGTGTGTGTGTGTATCAAGAAGAAACATGTTTTTCACATCGAGAAATCTTAAACCAAACACGTGTATATACGTGTTTATATATACATACCTTTGCAGACATGTGTATGTATGTGTGTGCTTTCACAGGCATACAAAATAAATAAATATACATGTTGTAGTTGCCGTAGTTATTTTGAATTGAAATACATGTGAAGAATATCAACTTCCGTTTCCTTTTTGTATTAAACCCATTTACTAACATGAATTTTACCATTTTTACTTAAAATTTGTTTTATGGAAAATTGTAGTTGTTGTTGCTGCTGCTATTTTAAGGTCTCCTAGATTTTAACTCTACCTTTTTGGTGATCACGATGATGATGTTGTAGATTTCCGTTTACTGTTTTTGCAAGTCTTTTTTAAGGCGAAATTCTTTGGTTCTGAACTCCTTTTTTATTTCTTTTGAATGGTAGAAAATTCAAAAAAGGTGTGAATACAAGAATTTAGTGAAAATATGAAATCAAATATTTCAAAAGGCCCCTTGAGGTAGGCTATAGTTTTAAGAAAGCAAAATCTAAGATTATTTACTTAAGGACTTTTTGTAAATTCCATTTCAAAAAGTGATTAAGACAACCTTCTTTATTTAAAATCCTTTTCGTGCCAACCCGATTAACACTTATAATTCTTAGATTTGTCGTTTTATTCGTGTATGTATGACAGTTTGACATTCAAATTGTGTTACACTTTATATACATTTATGTGAGTGTGTATGTATATGTGTCATATATGTATGTGTGTATGTTATTGTTGTTCTGAGATTTCGTGTAATGCGAAAATATTTCTAACCTCATTTCATTTGTTATCAAAGTTTACATTTGCACATATAAAGATCGTTATTGGAATTTCTATGATGATGATGAATACACGTACAACTCATACTTACACAACTCTTCTAATAAACATTACAAATATTATTGAGTTTAACCCTTTTTTTCTTGTGATTTTTAAAAAATATTTTAAAATTTTAAACATGATTTTTTATTCTACTTTCAACACAAATATCATCATCCTCAACATGAGCATATTTTACACTCTTTTCTCACATGCACACGCACACTTACGGGGTTTCATTTGAATTTGAATTTATTAAAACTGTTGATATCAACCTGAGGATATTTATTTATGTAACAAATACATGCATATTAAAAAATATATCCTTTCACCTGGCCAACTGTAAGTTTTGTTGTTCCACTTACATATTTATGAAAATTTTATTCGAACTATTTTATTCGTAAAAGCCTTGAATAGTTGTGTTGAGTGTTTGAACTAAAAATTTAAAATTTTTAATCAGGCAAAACAAATTTACAAAAATATTTAAGAAATTAATTAAAGTAATAAAATGTTTCAGAATTGAATAAGAACTGAAGCAAAGGTGAATAAGAACTGTAAGGGAACTGATTTAGAACTGTACTGAAACTGAATTAGAACTGAAGTAGAACTAAACTAGAACTAAACAAGAACTTAACTGAAATAGAACTGAGATGGAACTGAAATAGAACTGAGATAGAACTGAAACAGAACTGAACTAGAACTGAAATAGAACTTAACTAGAATTGAAATAGAACTTAGATGGAACTGAAATAGAACTGAGATAGAACTGAAATAGAACTGAATTGGAACTAAACTACAACTTAACTAGAAATGATCTAAAACTGAACTGGGACTCAACTAGAACTGAACTAGAACTGAAATAGAACTGAGATAGAACTGAACTAGAACTGAAATAGAACTGAACTAGTACTGAACTAGAACTAAATGTGATAAGAACTAACTAGAACTGATCTAAAACAGAACTACAAAGGAAGTAGAACTGAACTGGAACTTAACTAGAACTGAACTAGAATTGATCTAAAACTGAACTGGAACTCAACTAGAGCTGAACTAGAACTGAATTAGAACTGAACTACAACTTAACTAGAACTGAACTAAATCTAAACTTGAATCTGAACTGGAATTTTAAATAAAATTAAAATCAGAAAGTGAATTAAAATCAGAAAGTGAACTAGAGTATAATTTTTAATCAGACAAGAAACTGAACCTGAATCTGAATTAAAAATTAAATATGAACTAAAATTTAAAACAGAATCTGCACTAAAAGCTAATCTAGACCACTAGGTGGAATTAAATTAAGACTATATAATTTAATAACCTCCAAAAACGTATGTCAATACTTTAAAATTCTTGAAGAATTGATATTTATTTCAAATATTCTTAAAAAGAAAAACTTTACACTTGATTTAAATTCAGTTTGTATTTATATAGAATACTTTTACTATTTTCACCTTATCTTTTCGATTTTAAAACTATTTTCTTTTAAGAAACTTTAACTTTCTTGCTAAATGACCTTTTACGTTTTGTAAGCCAAATGTGCCATCATCCTTTGCTGCGATTATAACAATATTACTTACATTCAAATAAATTTTAGTTCCCCTACGTAAAAGAAATCATTGCAATTTAACACAAAAAAACGTATAAAACAACGTAACGTAATCCCTACAAATACAAATAAATACAAACACACACGAATACAAATATATAAAGTCAAAAAGATAAGCAGACAAATAGTCGAGAATAGAAAGTAGAAAAAGCGTAAGACAATAGAAAAAAGGGCAAAGAAGCGAAATTCTAGTAAAGGAGACGTGACATTACAAACGATAAAATCACTAAGAAGGAATACAAGCATACACACGTACATACATTACATAAACGAATCAGGAGTTAAACAAAAGGATCCTAAAATCCAACAACAAATATATATCAAACGAGATTCAAAGTAAAATATAAAGAAAACTCGAATTCACACACAAACTCGTAAAGAAAACAAAAACTAAAAACACATTAAAACTTAAAATGCAAAAAGTATAAATGAACGAAACGAATACCAAAAATCAGTTAAACCCCCTAAAAGTAGACTTTAATAAAAAAATGTACAGAAAGCAGATGAACTGAAAGCAACGTACAATCCTACACAAGGATAAAACTGCAAATAACATTCTAAGGATTTCTTTAAAAATGGAAGAGGTAAAGAAATGTTAGAAAATAAAAGCAAAATAGAAAAAGAAGTTAAACCAATAAACCGGATGTGTGTTGAATTCTTAAAGAACTTTACAAATAAAACACATAATCACGCACAATGATATTCAGCTACACTAATACATATAAACACACATACGCACTTGCATTTGAAGAAAGCAACAATAAAAAATAAAGGATTTTGGTTCATTGACGCATGAAACAAACATTCTCTCACTCATTCTTTCTTTCAGTCAGTCATTACAATCAAATTGCTCGTGCAAAGAAGACAAAACAATTTTTTAAAGAAAATGCAAAAAATCTCTCAATAGAAAATACTCAGGTTTTTTTTTGACAGAAAATTGTATCTAAAGACAGAATATTCTTCAGAAATACAAACTTGGATAATAAATCTCGATTATACATCACGATCAAAATACCGATTACAAATTGAGATAAAATTGTCGATTATAAATCGAGATACAAATATAAATTATAAATCGATTACAAATCGATATAAAAATCTCGATTATAAATCAAAATAAAAATCAGGATTTTCAATCGAGATATAAATTTCAATTACATATCGAGATACAAATCACGATTACAAATCGAGATACAAATCTCGGTTATAAATCGAGATACAAATCTCGTTTACAAATTGAGATAGATATCTCGATTATAAATTAAGACATAAATCTTTATTATAAATCGCTATACAAATCTCGATTTTAAATCGAGATACAAATCTCGTTTACAAATTGAGATTTAAAACTCACAACAATAACAATAAGATGCAAATGTCTTATATAAATCGAAATACAAATCTCGATTATAAATTAAGACATAAATCTTTATTATAAATCCAGATAGAAATCTCGATTACAAATCGAGATACAAATCTCGATAACAAATCGAGATACAAATCCTGATTACAAATCACGATTACAAATCGAGATTCAAATCTCGATTATAAATCGAGATACAAATCTCGATTATAAATCGATTGGAAAACTTGATTACAAATCGAGATACAATCAAGATTATATATCGAATCAAAATTTTCTATAGAAAATTGTTATATCAATTTTAAATCGAGTCACTATTCTCTCCAGTAAATACAAGTTTAGGTTTAATCATAGTAACAGCAACTAATTTCTCTTCATGACAAAATACTTAATTCATTATTTTAGCATTTTTAGTATTTATGTGCATTTTTCACTTTCACTTTCAAGGTTGAATACACTACATGCCACCATATTTTCGTACCATAAAAAAGGAAAAACTTGATTATAATAATTTTCTTGTCTTGTTCCTATTTTCGAGGTATAAAAATAATGACTTGTGTAAGCAATGAAGTGAGAAAAAATCGTTTTCTTTTCTATTATAATTATGATGTTCATAGAATGCGAAACAATATTTAACATTTACCATTATTTTTTTAAAGAAACGATAATATTTTCTGAAGGAGTTAAGGGGAAAAACTCAAAGTAAATTTATTTTATATGGGCATGTAAAATATTGTAAAGTGTAATAATACACAACCAGTATTGAAGTGAATTTTGGTGTGAAGCACTTGAAATTATTAATAAAGTATTTATGTTAAAGATTGATAAGAACTTAATGGATTTTTGAAATAATAAAAAATTTATAGAAGATTATAAAAATAGAATATTATTTGAAGAAATAAAAATAAAAAATAATTAAACAAAACGATGTTCTTCGAAATAATTGTGCAATCTTTGAATTTTTGGATATAAGGATGCAGAACACATGTTTTTCAAAAAGAAGGAAATATCCACATGACGTTTCTAAAAAAAGAAAGCATTTTAAAAAAAGTTCCCAATACATCCTGTTGAAAAACAGCCTGGTTAGCTCAGTGCTCGGTTTATTGGTACCAAAAATTAAAGTTAATGAAGGTTTAAAAACATTCATGGCCCAAACGCTGCTAAAAATTTAGAGGCCAAAAACAGAGCATACAAATTGAAGGTATGTTTTCTAAAAAATATTGCATAATGGATGACGAAACGTATGTTTTGACTGGTGTTTCGCAATTTCTTGATCAACAATTTTATGTTGCTGATGCGGGGGGGGGGGAATGTTAAAGAAAATTTTAGAACCCAAATGCAGTCAAAATTTCCGTAAAATTCTTGGTATGGTAACCATAATGTAGTTCTGGCAAAATAAACCAGTAATTTTTATATAAAAAATGTTTACAAGAAAAACTGTTTCCATTCATAAGCCTCATTCTCTTATTTATAGTTAGAATTGACATCCCAACAAGCCCTTGAATGGCACATGAACAATAATGTAGTATTTATACCACGAGAGGCAAATCCTGGCGGAGTAATGTCAGTTGAGAGACATTGGGCTTCTCTTAAAAGAGAATTAAAAAGCACAAAACAGGTGTCTAAAAGTGACATTGATTTAATACGGAAGAGGAATACCCTTTCGAGTCATGACAATTGGATCTCCATTCCAGAATGACTGGAGTCACAGTTGGCCAAAAATTTTAAACTTAGTGAAAGCTTTATCAATTGGATTTTTTCTATAAGAGGTGAACTATTAAAACAACAAAAATCCTTTCGATCAGAGTGAAAGAGAGTACTATAAAGATGTTAATAGAAGGGTTTCCGATAAAGGTTTAAAAACTCCATTACTAGATTAAAACTATGAGAATGGATTATAAATTGTTTGAAAGCTATAAGCATTATTAGCATAAAATCCAATTCCGTGAGAACAATTGTATAGGACTACCTGAAATGTTTATCAAAAAAGTGAGCTACACCAAATAAACTGAGATCTGTAGAACGTTTACAACATTTACATAGAGAGAGAACCAGTAGTACGAACAAATGGGTGAATTGACATAGTAAAATCGACTTAAGGAACATTGATATGTCCAACGATGTACTTAAAAGTGGGGCAAGTACTTTCAATAATGCCCAATACGTTCCCACGATAATTGGAGTCATACTCGGTCAAAGATTGTCTATCCGGTGACAGCTGTATTAATCGGATGTTTTTTTACACAAGAGAGAATAACCAGATAAGGTGAACTGTTACAATAACTACATTCCCCCAATAACCTGTGGCAGGTGGTGCAGAGCAAAAAGTAAAGTCAATCGAACAAAAGTAATTAAATGCTATAAAGGGCAATTTATATCATGCCGGAATTATGCATTATTAATTATACCTGTTGTTGCAGCTTTACGGTAATTTATCCTTTGGGGAATTTATAGTTTCCATTCAATTTTCATTCATCGTTTGTTACCAAAAAAGTTAAAGAAGTTGAAGAGACACTTGAAAATGAATTAACTAGTACTCAAAAATGCTACAAATGATAAATTTGATAAATTTATTCGGTTAATACACATTTTTATTTTTTAATTTTTTTAATAATTCAAATAACTACCACTGTCATTTAAATAACACTTTAAAGCAAAAAATGTCAAACGTTTTCCAACACTTAAAAACTTCAAAATCAAATATTGTTTACAAAATTTTTTATTTATAATGTTAACTCTTTTTTTCCTATAACAACCTGCTATCAGTTGTAATAAACTAATCTATCTATCTCTGTTTTACACCTGCTGTTAAGTCTTATAAAAGAACTGATTGCGATGTAAATAAAAAAACACAGTATAAGAAAATTTACTCAAACAAAATAAAAAACACACACAAAGAGAGTCAAAAGAGAGATGAACATTTTTCTTACAAAATGAGTTTATGAGAGAGAGAGACTAAAAAACAACGAATGAGTTTTTAAAACGGAGACGAAAAAGAATAAGAAGACTGTTTTGTTATTGTTGTTTGTGTGGCTACTGTTTTTATCTCAAACAAGTTTTAGCAACATTGGATAAAAGAAAAAGCGCTCAGTTGCTGCGGAAATTTTAAAGCGTACGTTTGGTGTTTTTGGTGTGATTTTTTTGTTTTGTATATGATTGACGAATGACTAAACATTTGAATGCTGGATTTAATTAAATAAAATTCTGTTATTATTTTTTTCTTAAAAGTGTGGAATAATAATAACAATTTTAAAAACGTGTGACGGTCGAATTAATTAACAAAAAACCAAAATTTTAATACAATTTGAAAGAAAAAAATATAGAATTTGTGATGTGTTATTTTAGTTCCCTGGCGCTAATTGTTTAAAAAAAGGTGAAAAAAATTTACGAGGGAATAAAATGGTTTTTATTAGTGAAAATTGAAAAAAGTGTTAATTAAAGATTTGAAGGTGAATAAAAGGAATTAAAAATATAATTTTTTAATTAAAAAAATATTTTTTGAAAAAGGGCCCAACCGTAAACGTTTGGCCAGGAAGTTTTTCTTTGTGTGTGGAATTTCTAATAAAGTAGAAGGAAAAAATTTAAATAAAAGGAAAAAATGTATAATGAAGTTTTCAAGTGTTTTTGTTAAAGCAAATTCGAAAAAATAATAAAAAAGTAATTAAAATCAAAAAATCTTTGCTTTAATTGTCTAAACCAATAAAACCTAATTTCCTTAAAAAATTGTAAAAAAATTTAAAAAAACCTAAAAAAAGTTCTAATTTCTTATTTAATGGGATTTTTTTTTCCAATTTTCCGGTCCAAATTAAAAGTAAGTTTTTAATTTATTATTTTCTATTTCTCTTTTCGTTTTAAATTTTTAAGCATCTTTTATTGTATTTTGTTATGGCAATTACCCGTCTTCTGTCTTATAAAATCTTAAATTTTTTTGTTGTATTTGTTATTAACTGCTGTTTACCTTTTGCGTTGATTTTTGTTGCTTTTTTATTCTTTTTTAATTCTTCCATAAATTTGTTTAGTTGATTTTGTTTATTTTGCATTTTTTATTAGGTTTTTTTCTCTACGTATTTTTCTTGGTGTTTAATTTCAATTTGTTACGCTCTCTCTCACTCTCTTTGTCTTTACGGGTTTTTATAACTCTCTTTGTATCTAATGGGAAATGCATTGCAAAATCATTAATAATATTAGGAAAAACTACGAGAAAAATATATAAATAATTTATTTATTAACAAATAATTAAATTTTATGGAATTTTTTCATCGTTTTCTGTAATAAAATTCAATATTTTGAAGTTTTAATATAAGACAGACATGTTTGTTTTGACTCATTTCCTTTGTGTGTTTGTCAGTTTTTTAATGCTCTTTTCGTAAAGAGTATGAGTTTTTTATGTATTTGAGTGGTTTTTTGTTTTTGTATTTATGTTATTTTGGTTTTCAATGTTTTATTAGAGTTACCGGACATAATTTGTATTATAATCATAGACTTTTCTCCGTTTAACGGAATTTACAACATAAAACTATTCTTTCAATAAATTTAGATAAAGTATTAATTGAGATAATAACTACAAAATATTTTTTGTAGTTTAATCACCAGTGATAAAATTTGGAACCTCTTTCGGAAGCGTTAACGTTCTTATAGCGCTTTCTATAACTTTGCTCGATCAGGTAGTTCATTTCTGTTTAAAATCTACCACACAATCTTTTGGTACAAATACTACATTATTGTTCTAGTAAAACTCAAGGACTTATTTACCGTAGTTATGGATTGCGAAGTCATAGTCCATAAATAACTGGACTAATCAATGCCAATTAGCCTTTTTGTAAACATTCCTTGATGTAAATTTCAATATTTATAGAGCTGATTGTCTACTTTTACCACAACTGCATATTGAAAGGTAATGAAAAGAATATTTTGGTAAATTCTAACTGCTTTTTCTTTAACATTCCTTCAAGCACTAGCAACATAAAATTGATGATCAGGAAGTTTCGAAAAATTTGCCGGAACATATGTTTTTTTTATCCATTATGCAGCAAACATATATTTAAAAAAAACTTGCATTCCATTTCCGTGCTCTGTTTTTGGCCTCTAAATTTTTAGCATTTAAGCCTTGGGCCGCTTTACTACAGGATATATTGGGAGCTAAATGTAACTGACATCATCATCGCTCATATTCATTTTCTCTAAGTGCTGCCGTTTCTCATACCATTATTAAGCTTTGGCAAAAATAACGTTGATACTAGATATTTTCTCCTTTGTCGTTTATGTTGTAACCTATTTATGATGCACTTCATTATCTTTATAATGAAGTATTCTGTAGAATTATTCTTAGCATTCCGTTCAAAGCCAGTTCAAGTCAATACTTCGTTATCAGGAATGTCACAATGACCTGACACTTCGGCCAATCTAATGACATAGATGAACATTTCTTTAATAATCAACCTTTTTAAAATTCCTGAATGGCCACATTCCCTCCTTGCTCTAGCTCTAAGTCTAAGTAGGCTCTTAGCACCGTTTCTAACTTTCTTTCCTTGGAGGAGTTTATTATGGAAATCGTCGCAAGCCATAAAAGTGGACTGGTTCTAAAGAGTCCTAGGAGATTTCTCTAAATGCAAAAGGTTTAGAATAATGTTAAGAGCCGTTTGATGTGTGCTTTTTAAGGCACCGCTAAAAACCAATTTAAAGGCGTTCATACTATTGCTAAATCTCTCCTCTGTTTTCCTCTCGCAAATACCACAATTTCCAACAGAAAAATTCATGCTCCCTAGTACTAGGGGTCTGCTTCGGTTTACACTAAACCTTACATAATTTCAAAATTTAAAAGTAAAAAATTCACAAGAAGTACTTTAATACCTTAAAACTATGTACCAAATTTGATAAAGATCATACCATTTTTTCACCCAATGGAAACAGAATTGAAATCGCTAATATGTTTTAAAACTTCAACCTTTTTGCAGATCTCTAATAAATGTGTTATATTTTGATCAAAATGAAAAAAGACATTTCAAGATTTTTCTCCCATAGAATTCAAAAAATATTGTTTCTGGAAAATGAAAAAATGCGGGCTATAACTTCGGTTATATGTAAAAAGAATTTATTCAAGATCTTTGAAAATTTTGTTGAAAATTCAAAACTAAAAAATATAATATATAATGTAGATATGAAAGCAAACTATTCAAAGGTCACGTCAAGGTAAACATTTTTTGAAATGGAATGAGAAAGAAAATGTTAACTATTAAAAATTCACTTTAGTCCAATAGAATACTAAGATTTCCCAATTAGTTTTGTTTTTAGAAAAGCTATCTGGCAACATTGTTTATGTTTTTTTCAGCAGACAACTTACAGACATTTTTCCAAGTAAATAATGAATTACAATAAATACTAAACTAAATATTATTTAAAATAATTAACTACTTTACCAACAAGTTATTAAATTAAAAAAGTTTTAATTTAATGTTTGTTTTCATTAACAAAAACCCAAAAATATGATTTTCTTAATAGAAACTGAGTACATATAAACAAACAAGAGCATGAGTATTTTTTTGTTTGCTTTTTTTTGGCATTTCCTTTTTCTCTTAGTTTTACAGCTCTTCTTTGTGTGTGTTGTTGCTGTTTTTTTTTGTTTTTCAAAATCAATATGACTGCCATTTAACTCATGTATAGAGCTCTCTCTTTAAAATGTATATGATTTTAAGTTTATGGAAGGGCTTACTCAAAAGAGTAAAAGAGATGACTATAGTGATATTAGAAAAATAAAATTTATAGAAAGTAAAGAATGAAAGAAAAATTACATTTTTTAATGCATTCTTATAGAAATTTTCAAATTGAACACAACAACGCTTGAAATTAATTGAAAATTAATAGAAAAAAGCAACGAATTTGTTATAAATAATAAAATTAAATAGAACGAAATTGTTTAAAGAACGAACATAAAGAAATTTGTTTGGTTACCAATAGAAAAAAGTGAAACTTTTGTGTGCGTGTGTTTAGTTTTTGGTGTTGCAACAACGATGACAGCAGAAGTGGAAATTTATAATCAGAAAAAGGAAATACATTTACGTTCCTTAAAACAATCGGGACATGTGGGTTTTGATAGTCTACCCGATCAATTGGTGAATAAAAGTGTACAAAATGGTTTTGTTTTTAATGTCATGTGTATTGGTGAAACGGGCTTGGGAAAATCCACTTTAATGGACACTCTCTTCAATACCAGCTTTGAGTCCACACCCAGTTCTCATACATTACCAAATGTTAAATTGAAGGCCCACACTTATGAGTTGCAGGAGAGTAATGTACGCCTAAAGTTAACTATATGCGACACTGTGGGTTATGGTGATCAAATCAACAAAGATGACTCATTCAAGGCAGTAGTGGATTATATAGATGCTCAATTTGAAGCTTATCTACAAGAGGAACTAAAAATAAAACGTTCTCTGGTGGCTTGTCATGATTCACGCATACATGTATGTTTATATTTCATATGTCCCACAGGTCATGGCTTAAAGAGTTTGGATTTGGTGTGCATGAAAAAATTGGATAGTAAAGTTAATATTATACCCATTATAGCCAAGGCTGATACCATATCCAAGGCTGAATTACAAAGGTTTAAATCGAAGATAATGCAGGAGTTATCCAATAATGGTGTCCATATTTATCAATTCCCTACAGAAGATGAGACAGTGGCTGAAACAAATGCTGCTATGAATGATCATGTCCCTTTTGCTGTTGTAGGTTCTACTGAGTTCATTAAAGTGGGCAATAAGCTAATCAGGGCACGTCAATATCCTTGGGGTACCGTACAAGTGGAAAATGAAACTCATTGTGATTTCGTTAAGTTAAGGGAAATGTTAATACGCACCAATATGGAAGATATGCGTGAGAAAACCCATACTAAACACTACGAGTTGTATAGACAAAAGCGTTTAGAAGAAATGGGCTTTTCTGATGTGGATTCGGACAACAAACCCATTTCATTCCAACAAACATTCGAGGCTAAACGTTCGAATCATCTTGCTGAATTGCAGGCCAAAGAAGAAGAGGTTCGTCAAATGTTTGTACAAAGAGTTAAGGAAAAAGAAGCCGAACTAAAAGAGTCCGAAAAAGAATTACATGCCAAATTTGAAAAGCTTAAACGGGATCATGCAGAGGAAAAACGCAAACTAGAGGAATCTCGAAAGAAATTGGAAGAAGAATTTATGGAATTTTCTAGACGTAAATCACAATTGGCAGCCTCACACCACACCCTCACATTGGGTAAAAGCAAAAAGAAGTAATTTTCTTTTTTTTATGAAATAAAAAGCTACAAGTTTAACTACAACATTCGCTTAGAAATAACAAAACAAAAAGAAATTTAAATATTTTGTTTAATTTTTTTATTATTTTCTAAAAACAAAATGCAATTTTTTTAATTAACATTAAACATGCAAAACACGTAAAACGATACAACAAAAAAAAACGTCATCATTTAAGAAAATAAAAGGCGTCAAAGGGGGCTTTTAACAAGAAGACATTATTCTACCCTTGACTCCCCTACACCTTTCCCTAATTCCAAGACATGTTTTCATCATACTTATATTTTTTGTCATTTCATTTAAGCCTAAAATTCTCATTTCTTTATTATTTCAATTGCTAAGACATAAATAAAGAAAAGAAATCTAAAATATTTTTTATAATTAAATTGAACTTAATTGTTTTTCCATTTTTAAAATTACAATAACAAACCGAAAGAAATTTCAATTTCATTTGCTTTTTTCCATATAAAAAAACCAACGAAATTTGTACATTTCTTTAATAAAATAATAATAAAAATTTTTAATTGCTTTCTATTTTTTGTTTTATTAATTTCTTTTCTTCATTTTATTTTTTAAAAAATATATATTTTTTAAACTTTAATTTTTAATTTAAAGTTTTTTTTTTCATTTATTTCATTTTCGAATTTCATTAATTTTTTGATACTAAAATCGATTTTGTTTAAAAACTAAAAAAAATTTGCTTTTATTTTTTTTAATAAACTCGTACTAAAAACAACAACAAGAAGAACAAAAATGTATTATTATATTCCAAAATATTATTATGACAAAAAATATTATAAAATAAATAAAAAATAATAAAAACAAATGATTCTTTTTCAAAAGTTTAATTTTTTTGGGGGAATAAAAAGGGAATTGTTATTACAATACCAACGTATATCAAAGATTTTTGCCATTACAAGTGTTATTTCAAGGATATTTTGTATGGGACCTATGAGAAATAATGGACCGATCCTCGTATATTTTGGCACAACATTTTAGAATATTAAAAGATTTGTCTAAATGAATTTATATTTGGGACTTATATGGCATTAAATCCCATTCCGGGAAAAAATTTGTATGGAAGGTACCTGAAATATTGACTCGAACGTGGCCATTTTCAGTAGACATCATCCTTAGGCAAAAAATAATATATATTACATTTAATGGAGATATTTCAAAAATTGCGACCTGTAGACTGTTCACAACGTTAACATAGAGAGATAGTCGGACGGACGAACGGAGAGCGTTAAATCGACTCAGAAAGTGATTCTGATTCAATTATTACACAATTGAAGTTGTCACCGAGGCACCAAAAAAAGTATATTCCAGTATATAAAAGTATATTCTCCACACTTTCATCTAATACAAAATTGTTTTCTTATAAAAATTTCAAATTTTTTTTTGGTAAATTTTTAAATATATTTAAAATTTTATTAATTTAGATAAAACGAACTTACAAATAGTCAAAATCAACTGTTTTATGATGTTCGAAAATTTTCGAACTTAATTTCGAATTTTCTATAATGATAAAAATATGTAAAATTACGAAATTGATTTATAAAAATTCCATAAATTTTGTAATTTAAGAATTTTTATTAGATTTTAACAAGCAAATTATGATTTCATTACAACAGACTGAAAAATTTGAGAATCTCATTTTCGAAAATATTACGAGTTTTAAATTAACAATAAATATTGATGTAAATACATTTGTAACAGATGAAATTGATTAATTCGATTCTTTCCTTTTTGAAATTTTGATTTTAGACATAAAATAAATAAAATTTTAAAACATCACGACAAACAGTGGTCCAAATCGTTTTTTTTTTTCATAATTCTGTAACTTTAGAACTACTGAATATTTTTATCGTTATTTCACATGGACATTTCAATTGTTTCTAGTGGGTCCTGGGTCGGAAAAAATCAAAAATTTCATTTACGATTTGATTGAAAAACTATTTTACATTCGTATAACCCTTATACAAAATATGACCAATTGTAAACACCAAGTCGCAGTTTTGAAGATATCTCTATGAAATTTGGCATGTATTATTTTGGCCCAAGGATGATGCCTACTGAAATTGATTTTTAAAGGTCCATTACTTCATATAGGCCCCATACAAATGTCCCCTTAAAATAGGGGTTTGAGGCATAAAATTCTCAAACATAATCGTTTTATACCAAAAATAAGTCTTATATTATTCTACGAGGATCGACTCATTATTTCACATAGATCCCATACAACCACTTTTCCAAATATTACTTTGGAACTCATAAATCGCATAAATAAGTGGATATTTTGTAATAATTTTTAGTTAATTAAAGTGAATTTTTAAAACAAATTTTCCCCGTATTGGAATTTTGGCTGTTTTGGAATGAAAAAATGGGAATATATGTGTAGTCCTTACACTCCAGAAGAGAGTGGGATTGCCATAGCACTTGAATATACATTTATAGTTTGTAGATGATCAATGGTTTAGGGGCTGGTTTCTTTTCGGAAGACATTGGTATACGCACTTCATATCGGCTTCCTAATGAATGCAGTGTATTTCAGTCTGCAATTTTTCGATATCTACACTGAGGGCTCACGTTACACTAGCTTGGATCCCTGCGCATAGGGAGCACTTCAATAATGAACAGGCTGATGATCTACCCAGGGAAGGTTTTGCATCTAATATATCCAACATGGAGGCAATCGCAATTCCACTTGGCCATATTAGAAGCAATATTTTTAAATACTTTCTCGAACATGCCGGGGATAGATGGTCTGGACTGGACACATGCAAGGTCGCCAAGGAAATGTAACCTGCTTTCAATCTAGGACGCTCGAAACAACTCCTGAGCCTGAGGCGCAGGGATATGTCTAGGCTGCTATCAGTAATCATGGGTCACTGTGATACCTCACAAAGAGAGCCCAGTATGTAGTTACCCAGAATTTTTTTCCTTTGACCGCTAACGCCGGACACTCACAAAGTAGCTGATAAATGCTTTTCTCCATCTTCAAATCATCACAGCTGCGACAATGTTCATTAAAGGGTAATCCGAATCTGCTTGAGTAATTCGCATCTGCCCGCAAGCCTTGCGCAGTTGTGATTATTTGGAGACGAAATTCCTGGGACGATATTCCTGGGCAACTACATACTGGACTCTCTTTGTGAGGTATCACAGGACAAATTAAATGACCTTCTTAGATACCTTCCAGAGACGGGATGGGTCTAGTACTTCCACCTTGTGGCGGAAATACGAACTAGCATTGTCTTAAGTGTTGTATGGTCATGTCAAACCGAAGCCATTCTAACTACTTGACAGTTCTTGAGCTTATTGAAATACCTAACTTAAATTATGTATAGTCCAATGTTAAGAACAACCTTGTCCATATATTCTAATTTCATTAAAATATCTTTATTCTTATAGAATTTATTTAATGCCAAATCTGAATTTTTGTACAATTAATTAAAGATATTTACCTTATGTACTTTATTATTAAAATATTATTATTTTCCAAGTATTTACTTTTCAAATGATACTAAACACTTATATCAAAATTTTACACCACCCCTGAAAATATTGTCTGAAAGTTGGCCTCCTCCCCAGTAATGTGTACATTTCCCATTGAATAGCAATTCAATATGTCTTTAAATAATGTTACATAACTTTAAAACCGTTAAACATATTCAAGTGAAATTTGGTACAGTTATTTCTAAGGTGTTTGTGGACTGACATGGAAGAGCATAAATTTCTAGCTCCTCTTGGGGCAGGGGAATGTGCAATTGAAATTTCGATGATTTCCAAATTTGCATTATTAATTCCAAAAAAAGCGTTTCGGGGCCACTGTGTGACATAGAAAAGAGTTGGAAAAAGGTTAAATATCAACAGTTGTTAAACATGACACTAAAAAATTGAATTTTTCCCAATTTCACAAAATTTTTATCAAAAATCACTGTAAAAAAATATGTAAAAATCAAAAATATTTTCCCCCTCCTTTTTAAAAATTTCCCCTGTTCTTCTCTTAGAATATTCCCCCTTTTTGGTAACAATTCAATTTATTTTTTATTTTTATTTTTTTTTCAATTTCTTTTAGAAAATTAAAACACTTAAGAATTCATTGAAATCATTTTTTATTGTTTTCTCTGTAAAATATGATAAGAAATACAAAATCATTAAGATCAATTGGAACTCGTAAAAATATAAACCAGCATAATGGATGGATTGTGTTTTTTTCTTTTAATTTATTTTCGAGGGTTTTGAGTTTTCGAAATGAATTATGATTGAAAATGAATGAATGAATGAATGATAAGAGAAGGGGTGTTAATGTAAATGTCTGGTATTTTATGTCACTTTATTATGAGGGATTTTTGTTTGAAACTCAAGTAAATATTTAGAAATTTTTATGGAGTCGCAATATGACCTCAAAGTTGGGAAACAAATAAAATTAATCAAGAAAAATGATTTTTGAATTTGTTGAAGAGAAAATATGTATTTTTGTTAAGAAATATAGAAAAAATATAAATTTTATTCTGGATTCTCTAATGCTCAATAGTTCCTTTATTTCACATGGGTGCCATACAAGTGTCCACCGTGGAATGGAGTTTTTAGTCTATAAAATTCTTAAATATAAAATGATTTTAGTGAAATTTTCCAAACATAAGTGCTATAATATTCTAAAACTATCTGCCACATTAAAGGAGGTTCTCTATTTCTCATAGATCCTATACAACCTCCTTAAAATAACACGCTGAAATGCATAAATCTCTTAAATTGTAATAATATTTGGTAAATTAAGATAAATATAAAAAAAAACTCGGTATACGAAATTATACGAGGGTCGGTCCATAATTTTTTTTTAACCCATATAATCCTTTAGAAAAAAAATTCCATTTAAATCGCCAAGAACATGTTGTAGGGTATTATGTAGTCCCACTAGACCACCTCAAACATGTTTACTTTATTTTTTTGTGACAAATTTTTTTGATACCCAATAGAAATTTAACACAGTTCAAGTTCCAAGCTTGTTCAGTTCTAGTTTTAGTTGTAGTGTTGTTCTAGTACAGTTCTAAATCAGATCTAGTTCGGTTATAGAACTTTTTTAGTTCAGTTGTAGATAAGTTTTAGTTAATTTCTAGTTCAGTTCTAGTTCAGTTGTAGCTCTGTTCAAGTATTGTTTTAGTTCAGGTCTTGTTCTGTTTTAGTTCTAGGTCTGTTCTAGTTTTAGTTCTGTTTTAGTTTTATTTTAATTCTCTTCTAGTTCTTTTCTAGTTCTGTTCTAGTTTTGTTCTAGTTTTGTTCTAGTTCTGTTCTAGTTTTTTCTAGTTCTGTTTTAGTTTTGTTCCAATTCTCTTCTAGTTCTGTTCTAGTTCTGTTCTAGTTCTGTTCTAATTCTCTTCTAGTTCTATTCTAGTTCTATTTTAGTTCTGTTCTAATTCTGTTTTAGTTCTGCTCTAGTTCAGTTCGAGTTCAGTTCTTGTTCTATTTTAGTTCTGTTCTTGTTCAGTTATAGTTCTGTTCTAGATTTATTTTAGTTCTGTTCTAGATTTATTTTAGTTCTGTTCTAGTTCGAGTTCTGTTCTAGTTCAGTTCTAATTGAGTTCTAGTTCTATTCTAGTTCTATTATAGTTCTGTTCTAGTTCAGTTCTAGTTAAGCTCCAGTTCCGTTCTTGTTCTGTTTTTGTTTATTTCTAGTTCAGTTCAGTTCTCCAAAATTTAAAAAATTTTTTTCTTGCAAAAAAACCTAAAATTTTTATCATTAATAATTAATACATATTTTTCCTTTTTCCTCTCTTTTCAGATTTCTTTTATAATTTTCGGAAATCAAAACCTACATAAAACCCAAAATGGCCACCTAAAATTGTATTAAAAACAAAACGATTACGAAAAACGAAACCGCACAAAAAGTTTAAAACTCAGAAAAAAATATAAAAAAAGCAAAAATAACCAAAAGTATTTTTATGCTAAATATTGGTTAGTGTTCAATTAATGTTTGTTTGTTTATATAAACAAATCGTCAGAAAAAAATTGTATCTTTTAAATACGTTTTTTTTTCTACTTTCAAACCATAATACTCTTTTGTCTCTATGGCATTTTGCTCTATGGATTTTTTCTCCAATCAACCAATTGTTTTTTAGACAATATTGATTGGAAACTATTTTTGTCATTGCCAAATTCAGCATAAATCTCTACAATTTACAACAATTTTTCTTATTTTGTTTTATTTTTTATTTCTTTTTTCTCGGTTTGTAAACTTTGATGAAACAATTTTAGGCTGAAATATTGGAAAAAAAATAACAGAATTTTTTTCACTGCTCGATAAAGGAAAAATCTCATTTAAAATAACTGCCAGTAGAATATAAATACAACAAAACAAAAGTACGACAAAAAAAAAAAAAAAAAAGAATCGAAAAATAAAACAAACCGATTTTATGTTACACATCTCGGAAAGCATTTAAAACAGGATCTGTTTCATTGCCGGTCGCTCAATTAAAACGAAAAATAAAATTCCAAAACTTCAATAATCTATTCGTGTTCGTTCGTTATGCATCATTGTTTCTATGGAAAACTAAAAACAAAATCATCTCCAGTAACAAACAATTGAGGGCTAAAACTATTTTTGTAGCCAAATAGTTTTTTCTTTTTTTTCCATCCGACCATCATCAACCATCCAGTCACCACAACCATCAACTGTAACATTTAAATCTAAATAAAGTATTTTTGTTTGGTTGTGTGTTTCATTTGGTCATCCACTATTTCCTGCTATTTAATTTCCTTACTCCTCCACTCCACCCCCTTCAACCAAAAACAACATGGTGAAATTTTTAAACAAATAACAACAACAAACAACGTCGAAAACGAGAGAGAGCAAAAAAGAAAATACAGATTTGAATTTTAAGCTACAAAATTATACAAAATAGTAAATTTTACAATTCTTTTGCTGTTACATCGTCATATTTGCAACAACAAAAAAAGCAACAAAAAAACAAAAAACTATCAAAAATTTATGCTCAAAAAAGTCATTAATTGAAAAACGCATTTTCTCTTTAGGAATTAAATACTCAAATTGTTTTGTGTGTGTGTGTGATAAGTGTGTTCTATATGGGATTTGATTTGTCATACAACTGCTATTAAATACTACGAATAATCATTGGAAGCAGCAAAATTCAAATCATCATAATTGCCATCAAAATTTTTGGCCCATTACGAGACAAAGAATGTCATCAACAAAATGTGGCCTAAAATGATTTTTATAGCGATCATTTTTGTCATCATCGTAAATGGTAAGTGTTTGTAAAAATGTTATTAAAAGAATATTTACATTTCAGTAGCATTTAAATTGCTTTAACATTATTGGAAAACGTTTAGTTTTTAGTTTAGTTTAAGATCAGCTTGAGATCAGTTGTAGTTGTTTCAATACAATATCAGTTCATTTTCAGTTCTAGTTCTAATTCAGTTCTATTTCAGTTTTAGGTTAAGTCTATTAAAGTTCTAGTTCAGTTCAATTTCAGTTCTATTTCAGTTCCAGTTCAGTTATAGTTAAGTGCTAATTCAGATTCTAGTCCAGTTCTAGTTTTGTTCTAGTTCAGTTTTAGTTCAATTCTAGTTAAGATCTAGTTCAGTTTAGTTCAGTTCTAGTTATTCTAGTTCAGTTAGTTCAGTTCAAGTTCAGTTATAGTTCAGTTCTAGTTTAGTTCTAGTTCAGATCTAGTTCAGTTCTAGTTTAGTTCAGTTCAAGTTCAGTTCTAGTACAGCTCTAGTTCAGTTTAATTCTAGTTCAGATCTTGTTCAGTTCTTGTGCAGTTGTAGTTCAGTTCTAGTTCAGTTTAATTCTAGTTCAGATCTTGTTCAGTTCTAGTTCAGTTCTAGTTCAGATCTTGTTCACATCTGGTTCAGTTCTAGTTCAGTTATATTTTAGTTCAATTTTAGGTTATTTCTAGTTCGATTCTAGTTCTTGTTCAGTTCTTGTGCAGTTGTAGTTTAGTTCAGTTCAAGTTCAATTCTAGTTTAATTCTAGTTTAATTCTAGTTCATATTCTAGTTCATATTCTAGTTCAGATTCTAGTTCATATTCAAGTTCATATTCTAGTTCATATTCAAGTTCAGATTCTAGTTCAGATTCTAGTTCATATTCAAGTTCATATTCTAGTACAGATTCTAACTCAGATTCTAGTTCATATTCTAGTTCAGATTCTAGTTCATATTCTAGTTCATATTCTAGTTCAAATTCTAACTCAGATTCTAGTTCAGATTCTAGTTCAGATTCCAGTTCAGATTCATATTCTAGTTCATATTCTAGTTCAGATTCAAGTTCAGATTCTAGTTCATATTCTAGTTCAGATTCTAGTTCATATTCTAGTTCAGATTTTAGTTCAGATTCTAGTTCATATTCTAGTTCAGATTCTAGTTCATATTCTAGTTCAGATTCTAGTTCATATTCTAGTTCATATTCTAGTTCATATTCTAGTTCATATTCTAGTTCATATTCTAGTTCAGATTCTAACTCAGATTCTAGTTCATATTCTAGTTCATATTGTAGTTCATATTCTAGTTCAGATTCCATTTCAGATTCTAATTTAGATTATATTTAAATTCTTGTTCAGATTTTATTTCAAATTCCAGTTGAGTTTCTAGTTTGGATTCTATTTCAATTTTGTTTCAGTTCCTAATCTCTTCTGAACAAGTTTAAGTTTAATTTAATAACAAATCTATTTTAGTTTTAGCACAGTTCTTGTACAATTTTATTTGAGTTTCAGTTCAGTTCTTTAGTGCGATTACAGTATAAAATATTGATTTATTGTAGGTCTATATTTCAGACTGTGGTCTGAAATAAACAATAGATTATACAGTAATCTGTGTTGTTGCTTTTCAATTAAAGTCTAGACATCATGTTTTTTTATTTTGTTATTACAAAAAATCATTATCTGACTTTAAATATTTTCTCTTTTAAATTCTTTTTATTTCCATTTTTACTTTGTCCCTTCAAAACTATGAAAACTGTAACGAAGGTGAAGAAAGAAGAAGAAGAATATCTAACCTTTAACACACTAATGATTGGCATTCTATTTTAATTAAGTTACATTTATTACATTTTGTTCCTCTTCTATTCATGTGTGTGTGTATGTGTGTGTGGGTTTCTTTATGTCTCTTCCATTTAAAAGGTTTTTTTCTCATTACCTTTTGTATCTGTATTTTTTTATTTCCTTTTTCATTGGCATTATAAAGAGAGAGAGACAAGTAAACGGAAAAAAATATATCGTAAATCAGATCAGAGCAATCAATATTATTGCTACAATGAATACATAAATAAATGATTGAATGAAGTACGTAAATAAGAGAAAAAGGTAAAAGGTCAGTTAATTTTTCTTACTTTAGTTTCATACAAATTGTGACTGGAGAAATGTATGATTGAAGGAAGGATTTAGGGAGAAATGAGGTTTTTAATACTTTAAAATTTAGTAACTAAATTTATTGGTTTTTATTTAACTTAAGTCACCACAGTGACCCTTATTTGATTTCAGTAGTCTCAAGTATTCACATGTGGCAATGCCCACTTTTCTATACCCTCAACCATAAATGCTTGTGAAGTAAATATGTTATATTTCGTACATACACGCTCATACATGCAATTATAGACATTGTAAACGTATATTAATATATATTTTTCTCAACTGAATCGATTTTAATAATTTTGGGATTCTAGTTCAGATTCCAGTTCAGGTTCTACTTCAGATTCATTTAATTTAGTTCAGATTTATTTAATCTAGTTCAGATTCCAGTTCAAGTTCTACATCAGATTCATTTAATTTAGTTCAGTTTCTAGTTCAGTTCGAGTTCAGTTATAGTTCTGTTTTAGTTCAGTTATAGTTCTGTTTTAGTTCAGTTCTATTTCAGTCCTTTTTCAGTTCTAGTTTAGATCTACTTCAGTTTTAGTTCAGTTCGAGTTCAGTTTTAGTTCAGTTCTATTTCAGTCCTTTTTCAGTTCGTGTTCTAAATTCATTTCGAGTTGATTCCAAATTTTGTTCAGATCTTAGTTTAAAATAGTTCATTCTAGAATAGAATAAAAGTTTAAGAATCTCTGTGTTTTAATGTTTTTTATCTGCTGGTCATTACTGTTGTTTAATGCAGCTTAATTTTATGGCAAAATTTAATTCTAATTAATAGATTTGTTATTGAATATTTGATGAAAGGTTGTCCCAGATATCGGTCTATATATACAGAACTGATGCGGCTGTTTTTGAAATAGAAATCTTTTCAGCACTGTAACAAATATCAGGCTAAATTTAATTGGGATTTGTTAATGCCAACTACACAGAGAAAGGTGGACAGGGAGCGTCAGATGGACATAGCTAAGTCGACTAAAATTTTAGTTTGTGAAGTCTGAGATTATTCCTTTTTAGTGTTACACACACAACGACATAATTAATATACCCTCTACACCACTTGTGGTGGTGGCGGGAGGGTATAGAAATATTTTTTTATAAAAAAAAAAAAAACTAAAATTTCTTTACTCCCAGCAGTTTTTTTATAATTCACTTAATTTCATTTAAGTTCAAGGTTAAGGTTCAACAATTAATGAAATTTCAAGGAATTTTCTTTTGAATAAAAAACATTCATTCCAAATGGGGGTGGATTCCATGTTGAAATCATGCAACTCTAAAGATTAATTCCAAAAATTATTTTAACAAAAATGTTATGAACATGAATGTGTTAAAATTAAATAAAAAACTAATTAAATATTTTCTTTTTTATTTTTATTTTCTTGCAAATTTCTTATTTTTAATCTCATAAATATTAATGAGTTTTCGTAGGTGCTGTGAATTGAGTTTTAAAAATAAAAAAAATTTAATTTATCTTTAACTGTTTTGTATTTCAAGTGCGTTTAAACAAAATTTAAATAAATTTTTTTGCTAGAAACCTCAATGTTTCTTTTCTCTCTCTCTCTCATTATTCTCTCCTTCTCTTTGTTTTGTGAAACATGTAAATGTAATCTTTAAGACATTGACCTCATCTCATCTTAAACCAAAAGAAGTACAGAAGACGAAATGAAAATAAATATAAAATCACACAAACAACAATAATGACCAACAGCTGAAAACATAAAAACACAGTGATTCTTAAACTTTTTGTCTACAGTAAAGACGAGATTCTAGACCAAACTGTAATACTATAAGAGATTAAATAAAGACTTTATAGTAGACAACCTTGTGACTAATTCTATTAAATAAACTGTAGTTTAAACTAAAGATAAAAGCATAACTAACATAATTCACTATTTTATAGTCAAATCAATTACTGAACTAATATTGAGTAAAGAATAGACAAAAATTTAACCTAAAATTTAAACTAAACTATAATTAGGAATATGTACTATAAAGAGTGAGGTCGAAAAATGCTTAAAATACATACATTTAAATAACAAAAAAATACTTGGGTAAAAATTTTTATAAAAACTTTGTGTTATGAATTTTTGGGATCTCACTCCTTTGCCAGCTGAGTCAAATTTAAAATCTGAAATGAACTACAATTGAACAAGAACTAAACTACAACTGAACTGAACTAGAACTGAAATACAACTGAACTAGAAATAAAGTAGAACTGAATTAGAATTGAACTAAAACTGAACTGGAACTGAAATATAATTAAATCAGAACTGAACTAGAACTGAATTAGAACTAAACTAGAACTGAACTACACCTGAACTAGAATGGAACCAGAGCTGAACTAGAATTAAATTACAACTGAACTAGAACTAAACTAGAACTGAATTTGAACTGGACTAGAATTGAACTGTAACTGATTTAGAACTGAACTAGAATCAAACAAGAACTGAACTGGAAGTAAATTAGAACTGAACTGGAATTTGAACCAGAATCTGAACTGGAGTCTGAACTACATTCTGAAGTAAATTTTTAATCAGATTCTGAACTAGAATCTGAACTAGAATTTGGAATAGAACTGAACCATTATTAAATAGAATCAGAGTGTTAATCTGAACATGAATTTCGACTTAAATCTTATTTAGAGTTTAATTAGAATCTGAAGCAGATTCTGAGTTAAAATGTGAACTGGAATTTGAGTTTAAATTTGCTTTAGAATCTAAATTATAGTCTGAACTAGAGTTCGAACTTAAATCTGAAATTCAATTTGATTAAGAATTTGAACTGCAGCTGAACTATAATCTGTAATAGAATTAATTAAACTCTAGTTTTTTTAACAAGAATCTAAATTAGGAACGTGAACTAGGAACTAGAGTAGGAATTCGAAACTGAACAAAAATTTGTAAAAATGTCTGATCTAGAATCTGTAGAAGAATCCGAATGGAAATTTTTATAAAAATCTAAATCACAAGGGGAGATTGAATATAAACTAGAATTTAAATTAGAGTGTGAATTATAATCTGAACTACATTTGGAATGTGAATTTAAAACTAAAATGAAATTTGAACAAGATTCTTGAATCTGATCTTAAACTGATCTGAAGTAGATTCAGTACAAGAAACAACTTTAGAATTTAAACTTTAAACTGAATTAGAATGTGAATAAGAAACTGAACTGTAACTGGGGTCACCATTAGGGAATCCCTACCTTTATATTTATAAACCCTAAGTTGGACTATAAAAAATCACAAAATGTACGCAAATATATATTTCCATACACCATTAAAATTAACTTTATTTCAGTTTTTTTTTTTTTGGACTTCACAAATTTTGGTCTGTTTGTGAATAATTCCAATTTCTTGAAATCCATTCTATTTTTCTTTTGTTTTAGTTGTGAGTGAAGTTTATATTATTCTTGCACATTTCTTTCAACAATTGTTGTTGTTATTGTTGTTGTTGTTGTTATTTAAGAATAGTTTTTTTCTCTTCATGACTGAATCTTTTCATGCGTCAGAAACTTGTTAAATTGGGCCATAATCACACTTTTTTGTTGTTTAAATAAATTCTATTCCCTACAATTTCGTATTTTGTAGATTTTTAGTTAATTTTTCAGTGTAAATAAAATTATTTGGTGTGATGAAAACAAAGATGTAAGAATGTTATGGTCGGTAAAGACCGACTATTCAATAACCTACACCACAATATAAATTATAAATTTTATATAATGTACTGCAATGCTTATATGTGCAGTACATTATAGTGACACTTACATTTATGTCAAATTTATACGTTTAAACGTAAATTTTTCTGTGCGGTTATATGAGAGCTAGAAGAAATTATGGACCGAACCTTCTTTACAAAACCAACGTATACATGAGATTTATGCCCTTCAAAGTGATATTTAAAAAAGGGATCTATGAGAAGGAATGGGCCGACCCTCGCGAATTTGGCAAATTCTTATTTTTGCAAAACTTTCGTTTAAATTACTTTATATTAAGGACTTCTATGAGTTTAAAACCTTATTCTGCAAGGACATTTGTAAAGAAGGTACCTGAAATATTGAAATAAACATGGCCTATTTCAATAGGCTTCGTCCTTGGGCCAAAATAATAAAACGTACTAAATTTCATAAAGATATTTCAATAATTGAAACCTGCAGAATGTTCACAACGTTTACATGGACACCCAGCCGGCAGGACAGACAGACGGACGGACGATAGGACATCGTTAGCTTGACTCTTTAAGTGAGCCTGACTGGAACGGTATACTAAAAGGAGGGTGCAAAACATTTTTGTGTATGTTACAAACATCAGCACAAATGCATCAAACCCCAGTCACCTTTGGTAGTGTTCGTTTATTTTGATATTTTTGAACAACCATTTTCACGGGTTTATGTCATTATTGTGTCAGCAAGATGATATCGGAAGTATTTTTGGAAAAATCATTAGGCTGGAAAATAACTTGAATTATCATTTCCTAAAATTCTAATTAACATTTTTTTATTTTAATAAGTTTTAATTTAATTAGTTTCTTTTGAAAATCTAAACAATATTTTGCAACATTTTTTACATTTTTTTATTTATGTTGTTTTTCCTTTTTACTTTCAAAACTTTAAATTTTCTAGTTTTTCTATTTCATATTTCATTTATTCATAAGTAATTTTCTGAAAAACTGTAAAAAAATAATAAAATTTATTAAAAACTTTTATAATTTCATTATAAAAACATAAAATAAAACAAACATTTCCGTTGAATCGTATGCAAAATAGAAAAGATGATAAAAATTTGAATTTAAAATCAAGGAGTGAGATTAAAAGGAACTTAACACACATTTTTTGTTAAAAACTTAACACAAGAATTATTTGATATTCTTTTTTGGATCAAGTTACCTTCGTAAAACATGACAGTTATGATGTGAATATGAAATGAGTGACCATGAAAGGGCGTGCCTAAAATGGGCGTTTTTTCACATTATTTAATATTTTCAACAGAAACCAACTTGGTACTACAAGAAGTTGGCTAAACAGAAGTGAAAGGAAAACCTGTTTCAGGTGGTATAGGAAGTATTTCCAAAAGAGCTTGCCATATAAGCAGCCTTGTCAGCTAATTGCTCGGACCATTTGGTACGAAAAGTTAAAGCTAATTCGGGTTTAAAAACAGACAAGGCTTAAAAAGGATCCTGACAGTTACGCTGCTAAAAATTAGAAGACAAAAACAGATCATTGAAGTGAAGTTTTCTGAAAAAAAATATATTGT
The DNA here is from genome assembly GCA_004302925.2 of Cochliomyia hominivorax. NCBI lineage: Eukaryota > Metazoa > Arthropoda > Insecta > Diptera > Calliphoridae > Cochliomyia > Cochliomyia hominivorax. The sequence goes on along the minus strand of PYHX02000158.1, from coordinate 79,376,933 downwards.
TGCTTTATAAAGAAACGTATATTTTGGCAGATTTTTCAAAACTCCCTGGTCAACAATTTTATGTTGCTAATGCTGGAAGGGATGTTGAAGAAAGTTTTGGATCCAAAAGCTGTTAAAATTGCCAATCATTTTGTTATAACAGTCTTTAGACGGCTGCTTCCATTCTTTAGACTTCATAATGTGTCTACTTATTTTTTGTCAACCTGTCATTATTGTAAACAAGCCCTTAACAATAATATGGCATTTGTACCAATCTCCCCGAGGCTAAAGCCATAGTGGGGAAATAATTAAAGACCATAAAAATGGTGTTCCAAAGTGTGGTAAATTCTAAACGAAGATGGACAACCTGTTCAAGCAAAGTGATAGAAAGCACTATAACGACATTAATAAATTTCATTTTTATTATGATAAGAATTTTTCGATTTCACTCCTTATGAATTCACCATAAAATCTAAACAGCAGCTCATTTTTTAATGTTTTTTTTTCTGAAACTTTAGTAATAAAATAAAAATTTATGAATAATTAAATTTTCTCTAGAATTTTTACACATAATGACCCTCATACACCCATACCCATACCCACACACAAACACACTCATACACTTCCAACCCCTTTGGCTGGCATGTGTTTATGATAAATTTAGTTTTGAAATTAAAAAAAAAGATCTTAAATCAGACCACTTGAAAATAATCAATGGAAACCTCCTTTTTTCCCCCAAAAAAGCAAAACAATTTTCCATTTGTGAAACAAAACAAAAAAAGCGTTTTTCAAATTGAAAGCAAAAACTCTATAAACCATTTTTAGTAATTCACCATATTTTCAGAATATATGAATGTCTGAGAGTTTTGTGCGGTTTTTATTTGATAGGTGTCATGTTATGTATGAGTGTGTATTTTTTTGTTTGTTTGATTCCGGCGTAATGAATGTTTAAACAAGAGGAGTGAGTGCAAAAAAATTTTGAGAATTTAAAACGAATTACAGAGGGGAACTAAAAGAGGAATGAGATAAAGAACTATTTAATAAAGTGGGGTTCGAACAAAGACTAAATTAAAAAAAAAAAAAAAAAAATTGAACGAATCGCTTCATCGATTAATCAAAAAATCGGTTAATTGAATAATAACTAACTTTACCATATACCAAACTGTAGTTTAGACAATAGACTGAACTATAGTCCAGACTATACACTGCACTATAGTCCAGACTATACACTGAACTATAGTCCAGACTATACACTGAACTATAGTCCAGACTATACACTGAACTATAGTCCAGACTATACACTGAACTATAGTCCAGACTATAGACTGAACCTACAGTGCAGACTATAGACTGAACCTACAGTGCAGACTATAGACTGAACCTACAGTGCAGACTATAGACTGAACCTATAGTCCAGACTATAGACTGAACCTATAGTCCAGACTATAGACTGAACCTATAGTCCAGACTATAGACTGAACCTATAGTCCAGACTATAGACTGAACCTATAGTCCAGACTATAGACTGAACCTATAGTCCAGACTATAGACTGAACCTATAGTCCAGACTATAGACTGAACCTATAGTCCAGACTATAGACTGAACCTATAGTCCAGACTATAGACTGAACCTATAGTCCAGACTATAGACTGAACCTATAGTCCAGATTATAGACTGAACTGGACTATAGTCCAGACTATAGACTGAACTGGACTATAGTCCAGACTATAGACTGAACTGGACTATAGTCCAGACTATAGACTGAACTGGACTATAGTCCAGACTATAGACTGAACTGGACTATAGTCCAGACTATAGACTGAACTGGACTATAGTCCAGACTATAGACTGAACTGGACTATAGTCCAGACTATAGACTGAACTGGACTATAGTCCAGACTATAGACTGAACTGGACTATAGTCCAGACTATAGACTGAACTGGACTATAGTCCAGACTATAGACTGAACTGGACTATAGTCCAGACTATAGACTGAACTGGACTATAGTCCAGACTATAGACTGAACTGGACTATAGTCCAGACTATAGACTGAACTGGACTATAGTCCAGACTATAGACTGAACTGGACTATAGTCCAGACTATAGACTGAACTGGACTATAGTCCAGACTATAGACTGAACTGGACTATAGTCCAGACTATAGACTGAACTGGACTATAGTCCAGACTATAGACTGAACTGGACTATAGTCCAGACTATAGACTGAACTGGACTATAGTCCAGACTATAGACTGAACTGGACTATAGTCCAGACTATAGACTGAACTGGACTATAGTCCAGACTATAGACTGAACTGGACTATAGTCCAGACTATAGACTGAACTGGACTATAGTCCAGACTATAGACTGAAGTGGACTATAGTCCAGACTATAGACTGAACTGGACTATAGTCCAGACTATAGACTGAACTGGACTATAGTCCAGACTATAGACTGAAGTGGACTATAGTCCAGACTATAGACTGAACTGGACTATAGTCCAGACTATAGACTGAACTATTATTCGGTCAATAGATTGGATTATAGTTTTGTCTACAGTCTGGAGGTTTTTTCTTTTATTCATTCATTCTGACAGCTTTAACCGCATGATGTCGTCCACGCTCCTTTTATATGAGTTTTTGTTTTGAGAAAAAATTTCTTAACGCATTTTTTTTGTATTTTGCTTTTTACAATTGTAATGTTTTTTCTGAACAACAAAAACATTTTTTTCAACTAAAAATTGTGTTTATACATGTTTTTTCTTCTTTTTTTTTTGTTATTGTTAAGGCTGACTGCTAAATTTGCTATGACTATTTTTTAGTTACCGCTTTTTTCTATTATTATTATTGTATTTGTTTTGATAAACAATATTTTCTGGCTTAAACTCTCGTAAATGACCTAAAATGTTAGCGAAGCTTAAAAATAATTATTTTCACATTTCTAATAATGAAAAAAATATTAAAAAAAAACTAAAACTGAGAAAAATTAATTCAAAATAAAATGTAAGAAAAATCGTTGTAAAGAAAACATTAAATAAATATAAACAAAACATGAAGATACGAAAGAGAAAAATGTAATGAAAACACTTTAAAGATTCATATTCAGATTTAAGTCTTGATTCAACTTCATACTGCAGTTTAGAGTCTAACACAGAATCCAGCAAAGATCCTCGTTCAAATTCTAATTCTAGTTAAGATTCCAGGATTTAGTTCAGATTCTAGTTCATATTTTAGTTCAGTTCTAGTTCATTTTTAGTCCAGTCATAATTCAGTTCTAATTTAGTTCTAGTTCAGTTCTGGTTCAGTTGTAGTTCAGTTGTAGTTCAGTTCTAGTTTAGTTCTAGTACATTTCAAGTTCAGTCCAAGTTCAATTCTAGTTCAGTTTTTTTCAGTTCTCCTTCAGTTCTAGTTCAATTCTAGTTAAGTTGTTGATCGGTTCTAGTTCAGTTCTAGTTCAATTCTAGTTCATTTCTAGTTCAGTACTACTTCAGTTCTAGTTCAGTTCTAGTTCAGTTCTAGTTCACTTCTAGTTCAGTTTTAAATAAGTTTTGGATCTAATTTCAGAAGCGTGTTATACGAACAGACATATCAAATGTATCGTCCTAGAGAAAACTTAATAATATCATTTGCTTTTGGCATTAATCGCTATTTAAGACATTTACTATAAAATGCTGCTATTGTTGGATTTCAAAATATCTTGTTTTGTTTTTACACAGACCCTGATTTAAATAAAATCATGTGCGTGAATTATTGTAAATTTTTGTATACAAAATTTAAGAAATATTTTCAGTAACTAAATATTTCACAACTTTTTATTTTATTTAAATTTGTTTAAATGTTTTTTATTTATTTTTTTTTTTTAATAATTTATAAGATAAAATTTTTTATTAAGCGTTTAGTTTGGTTTCTTATCGCCAACAATGGAATTGTTTATTCGACCTTTTTTTTTAAACTTATTCCCACATTAATATCAATTCTAGATTTTGAGGTTTGAATAGAAACGTTTTAAATAAAAAGTAACGAATAACACAATTTCAGCAACTTAAAGTATGTAAACGAATGGATATGAAGTGAATTAATAACAACTGTGATTATTTTAAACTTTCATGAGATTATTTTATTTTAAAATTGTTATGAAATGGTTGTCAACACTGTTCACATCTTGTTGTTAAAATATAAGAAACGGAAATAAAGTTTTCATCAATTCAACATAATTTTTCTTCTCCCAGTGCTTTATCCTTGCAATTCCCCTTAAACATATTTTGATGACAGATTTATGATTTTGGAACACCAAACTCACATTTTGCCCGAAATAACATTTCAAAAAATTTTCTGTCATACAATTTCATCCATTCCAAGTGTCTGTACATTTGGAAATAGTTGTTTGGGTTTTCTTTTTTCTCTCACTCTTTAAAGTTGCTATTTTGGAAGTTGTAAATTGCGACAGATATCTTTGTATATAACTGAAGTTTTTTCTTTCTATTTTTCTTTTTTGGTTGTTGTTACAAACACATGTGAAGTACTTTATGATGGCGGCTGTGCTAATGTAAAGTCTGAGATCATATATAGTTCACACATAACTACAACTGCAATATTTGCTTGAAACGATGTTGTTGGAGTTCAGCAAATGTCATAACAATTTTTTTTGACAATTTCACAACATTAACAAAGTTTTAGGGGTTTATTTTGGGAATATAAATTGGATGTAAAATAAAAAGAAAACAGAAATTGGAAGGAAAATGGATTTTATTTCTTTTTGCGATATTCAAGAGTTAAAGATTTAAAGTTTCAATTTGATTCTAGAAAAGTTATAGTTCACTTTTTATTCCACCTTTTACTACCGCTCGTAGTTTAGCGTTTAAATTGGATGCTACATTAAATGCTAATTGATGTTATAAATTTGAATTTGTTTCATATTTTAGTTTTAATTACAGTTAAGATTCTTTATTATTCTCTTGTTCGAGTTCCTTTTGAGATTTTAGTTAATATTCTTTTTTCAGGTTCCGGTTCATATTATGGCTCAGATTCCAGTTCAGTTTTATTTTATATTCCAGATCCGTTTCAGTTCACATCTTACTCCTTATTTTAGTTCACGTTTTAGTTTGAATTTCTGTTCTAATTTTCCAGTTTGGATTCTACTAAAATTTTGTTCTTCTTTGGTTCAGTTCTAGTTTGTTCAGTTTCAGGTTTAGGCTTTTTTTACAATTCCTCTTCTGGTTCATTCTTGTATAGTTCAGATTTTAGTTTATCCTCTTGTTCAGGTTCCATTTCAAATTCTCGTTCAGGTTCTATTAGAAATTGTATTAAAGTTTCATTTCATGTTTTTTGTTAAGTTTTAGTTCATATTATAGTTCGTATTAAGTTTAGTTGTTGTTTAGCTCAGTATTTCTCCACGGGTCTTGGCTATTCTCAGTTTCGAGGATTTGCCTCTCGTGGTACAAAATCAAGAGCTTGTTTACCATAGTGACAGAATATTATGTCAGGCCATTATGTAGTATAGTATAGTATAGTATAGTATAGTATAGTATAGTATAGTATAGTATAGTATAGTATAGTATAGTATAGTTCAGTTCTGGTTCAGATTTTATTTCAGTTCCAGTTCTGGTTCAGTTAGGTTCTAGCTCAATATAAGTTCAGTTCTAGTTTTGATCTTTGTTCAAGTACTAGTTTGAAATCTGTATTTTTTCGGTTCATGTTATAGCTCGGATTGTAATTTAGATACTGAATCAGATTCATGTTTAAAATCAAGTTGAGATTAAAGTTCAGTTCAGTTTCAGTTCTAGTAATGTTCTTGTTCAGTTTTAGTTCAGTTCTAGTTCAGTTCTCTTTCAGTTCTTGTTCAGTTCTCTTTCAGTTCTTGTTCAATTCTAGTTTAGTTCTCTTTCAGTTCTAGTTCAGTTCTCTTTCAATTCAAGTTCAATTCTAATTCAGTTCTCTTTCAGTTCTAGTTCAGTTCTCTTTCAGTTCTTGTTCAGTTCTCTTTCAGTTCTTGTTCAATTCTAGTTTAGTTCTCTTTCAGTTCTAGTTCAGTTCTCTTTCAATTCAAGTTCAATTCTAGTTTAGTTCTCTTTCAGTTCTAGTTCAGTTCTCTTTCAGTTCTAGTTCAGTTCTCTTTCAGTTCTTGTTCAATTCTAGTTTAGTTCTCTTTCAGTTCTAGTTCAGTTCTCTTTCAATTCAAGTTCAATTCTAGTTCAGTTCTCTTTCAGTTCTAGTTTAGTTCTATTTCAGTTCTTGTTCAGTTCTCTTTCAGTTCTAGTTCAATTCTAGTTTAGTTCTCTTTCAGTTCTAGTTCAGTTCTCTTTCAGTTCTAGTTCAGTTCTTGTTCAGTTCTCTTTCAGTTCTAGTTCAATTCTAGTTCAATTCTAGTTTAGAGCTCTTTCAGTTCTAGTTCAGTTATGGTTCAGTTCTAGTTCAGTTCTCTTTCAGTTCTAGTTCAATTGTAGTTCAGTTCTAGTTAAGTTTTTGTTCAGTTCTAGTTCCGTTCTAATTCAGTTCTAGTTCTGTTCTAGTTTAGTCCTAATTTACTTCTAGTTCAGTTCTAATTTATTCCAAATTCAGTTCTAGTTCAGTTTTAGTTCTGTTCAGTTCTAGTTTACTTCTAGTTGAGTTCTAGTTCAGTTCTAGCTAATTTCTAGTTCAGTTATGGTTCAGTTCCAGTTCAATTCTAATTTAGTTCTAGTTTAGTTCTAGTTCTATTCTAGTTCTGTTTCAATTCTGCTCCAGTTCCGTTTAAGTTCTGTTTCAACTTTGATCCAGACCATTCTAGATTGTAGTTCAGCCTCTAGGGCACATTCCTTTTCAGATTTTGTTTTAGGCTCTTATTCAGATTTAATTGAGTTCCAATTTAAATATTCACCCTTTCAGTTTTTGTAATAAATGTGCTCCTTGTTCTACTTTTAATTTTATATTATTCAATTCACACACAACACAATCTCAAACAAATATTTGTTTAATATTATTAATATTACATTACAATTTTATATGATTTAATATTTTTATTTCATAAATTTATTTTGCTTTTATTTTCGTCGAAAAAAAGTCCACAACAATTTAATAACTTTTCTCAAATGTTAGTTTTTATTGTTATAAATTTTTTTAATATTATTTTACATTTATAGTGATATTAATATAATTTATTTAATAATTCTCAAGAGTATTATGCAATGTGTATATAGCAATATGTGTGTAGCAATATGTGTGTAGAGCAGCAGCATATATATTTATGCAATTTCTGAACTAAACACTCTCGTGCTCTTGTGGGCATTTTAAACAGTAACAAAAAATTCCATTAAACTGCTGATGAATTTAATCTTTAGTTAATATTTTATTTTTATAAACATCAGCTGCTGTGGCTGTTGCTGTTGCTGCTGCTACTGCTACAATATTGCAAAAATGCCACTGTGGTTGTCTATGAAATATTCAAACTCATTCATATGTATACCCTACATTAACATAGGTGGTTGGAGTATTATGCTTTTTTATTGATGTTTGTAACATACCGAAGAAATGGTGTTATACCCGCCTTTAAGTAGACCATTCGACTCAGAATTATTATCTGAATCAATTTGAGGATGTCCGTCCGTCTGTCTGTCTGTCTGTCCAGCTTGCTGCCCATGTGTATGATTTGATCACTCTACAGGTCACTCTCGATAAATTTGAACATGTTATTATTTTGGTCCAAGGATGAATCCTGTGAAATTGGTCATGTTCGGTCCAATAATTCGGGTAACTCCCATACAAATATCCTTCCAGAATGAGGTTTTAAACTTATAAATGTCCTTAATTTTAACGAAATCTGGCAAAAATAAGTATAATTCTAAAACGATGTGTCAAATTATGCAATGGTCGGTCCATTACTTCTGATAGGTCCCATACAAGCTTCCTTCCAAATATCACTTTGAAGGTCATTAATCTCACATATGCTTTGGTATTGTAATAATAACGTGTCAAATTAAAACAAATAAAAGCAAAAATAGATGTGCAAAATTATACGAGGATCGGTCTATAATTTCTTCTAGGTCCAACATATCCCCCCAGCAAATTCCTTTTTAAACTCCTAAATTTCACAAAAATGTTTCAAAATGTTCTGTACACTTGAGAATAAATCAAAAAATAAAGTTACACGAGGGTCGTTCATTTAGTTTTGGTAACTGATATATATAGCCAACACTGTGGTGTAGGGTAATACATTGACCGACTATAACATTTTTTACTTGTTTTCAATTAAATTTATTAAATATTATTTTTTTTTTGCTTTTTGTTTTTAGTTTTTTTCTTTTTTAATTTTCTATCAATTTTTTTATAACAGATTTTTTAATTAACTTTTTTCTATTTAGTTTATATGTTGTTTTTGTGTCATATTTTTGTGAAAAAAATATTAATTTTTTTTATAACAATTTTTAGTTTTATTTTGTTGTTGTGTAAATTTGTTAGATAAATTAAAAATTCTATTAAATATTTTTTATTGCTAAATAAAACCCTGAAACTCTATAAGCTGCAGGATTTCAGAGTGTTAATTTTCTAGATTTTAAATGGGAAAAAGTAAAACGATATTAAAATTACATTTTAGTTAACAAATTGTTAGGATTTTTTTTCATAAAAAAATCTTTGTTTTTCAACCAGAATATCAAAAACTATAAATTTTAGAGAATAAAATTAAAATTCAAATAAAATTTTATAAAAAACAAGTGATTAAAAGTTAAAAATATTTATTAACCTGATGAAAAATATATACAAATTTAAATATTTTTGTAAACTTTACACTTTAAGAAAAAACTGTTATAAAGTGTTATGAATTTAAAACTGAAAAATGTTAAACTAATTTTTCGATCGTGGGCGTTCGAACATCATAACAGAGGTCAGGAAGAAACAAGCTTTAGACATCATAACCATATCAAAGTAAGATGAATTAAAGGTTATATCTCACAAAATTACCAGAACAATTTCCATCGAGAACTTTCAGTGTTTATTAAAGTAGAAAAGCATGATATTGGCTCATAAGAACTTTGATCTCATTTTGAACTTCTATGGCGTAATACAGGAAGCGAAATCAGCTGGTTTGAAGACTAATGTATCAAAGACATAACGTTTATATAGCTGTACAAAATGCCATTGGACTAGACACTCCACTAAGGAGCAGACCTCACTAAATTGCCAAAAAAATTTAATTTGCAAGAGAACGTCATGTTTATTCATAAGTAAATTCTAGTTCAGTTCTAGTTCAGTTATAGTTCACTTCTAGTTCAGTTATAGTTCAGTTCTTGTTCAATTTTAGTTCAATTCGTGTTCAGTTCTAATTCAGTTCTAGCTCAGCTTAAGTTCAGTTCTAGTCCAGTTCTAGTTTAGTTCTAGTTTACTTCAAGTTCAATTCTAGTACAGTTCAAGTTTAAATCTTGTTCAATTCTAGTACAGTTTTAGTTCAGTTCTAGTTCACTTCTAGTTCAGTTCTTGTTCAATTTTAGTTCAGATTCTAGTTCAGTTCTTGTTTTGTTCTAGTTCAGTTTTAGTTCAGATTTTGTTCAGTTCTTGTACAGTTCTAGTTCAGTTCAGTTCTAGTTTAGTATAAATTCAGTTTAAGTTCAATTCTAGTTCAGTTCTAATTCAGTTCTAGCTCAGTTTAACTTCAGTTCTAGTTCAGATCATGTTCAATTCTAGTACAGTTCTAGTTCAGTTTTAGTTCAGTTCTAATTCAGTTCTAGTTCATTTCTAGTTCAATTCTAGTTTAATTCTAGTTCAGATCTTGTTCAGTTGTAGTACAGTTCAAGTTTAATTCTAGTACAGTTCTAGTTCAGTTCTAGTTTAATTCTAGTACAGTTCTAGTTTAATTCTAGTACAGTTATAGTTCAGTTCTAGTTAAATTCTAGTACAGTTCTAGTACAGTTTTAGTTTTGTTCTAATTCAGTTCTAGTTCATTTCTAGTTCAATTCTAGTTTAATTCTAGTTCAGATCTTGTTCAGTTGTAGTACAGTTCAAGTTTAATTCTAGTACAGTTCTAGTTTAATTCTAGTACAGTTCTAGTTTAATTCTAGTACAGTTTTAGTTCAGTTCTAGTTAAGTTCTAGTTCTAGTTCATTTTTAGATTAGTTCTAGTTCAGTTTCAAGTACAGATTTCAATTCATATTCTTGTTGAGTTTCTAGTTCAGCTGTAGTTAAAGTTTCTAATCTAAAATTTTTGTTAAGATTTGATTTTTTTCTAGTTTAAATTCCAGTTCAAATTCTTACTTAGATTTTAGTTCATATGATAGTTTATTTCAGGTTTATATTCTTGTTTAGATTATTATTTAAATTTAATTTGTGATTTTTATTTAGATTTTGATTAAAATTCTAGTTCTTTGTTTAGTTCAGGTTCTAGTTCAAACACAGATATCAGTGTTGATGCTGATTGAGGTTCTTGTTTAGATTTTTGTTCAGAATCAGAAGTTATGTTCTTCATGATCGTTATATCTTTCAAGATATATAGTTGCTTAGAGTATGGTTATTTAGGAGGGAATATAAAAGTGAAATTATTGTTGATCGTGCAATGTACTCAGGACAATTAGACTCAAAGAGTTGGATTGGTTGATACATGGCTAAAATCGGTCCAGATTCAAGTATTTTTTTAACTTAATGTTATTATGAATTAAATAGTTTTATAGAAAACAAAAGATATATTGAAGGAATGAAAGTTATTTTTGATCATACATTAATCTTAGATTAGAATTACTTGCATTAGATTTCCATGTCAATTAAACTAATTAATTAATTCAATCACTTTTTTATTATTTTGTTCAAATGAAATTGAAACGATCTAATCATGTAACTTTTTGTTTTTATTTTTTCTAAAATTATTTTTTTTAAATAGACAACACCAATTTGCTATTAATAATTAGTCATTGTCATTAAATTTAATTGTTAAATTGTGTTTCCTTTGTTCCAACATCATCGCAATTAGTTGATTAAACTTCATGTGTTTAAAATTTTGCGAAACAAGTCATGATAAAAATTTATCAACTTAACAATTTTCTAAAATTAACAATAATAAATTTCAAAATGAATCATAGTAAGGAGTGAGAGCGAAAAAATCTTAACATACATGTAATTTAATAAAAAGAAACACCACTAAACGTGTAGTTCTAGTATTTTTATTTGATTGTCCACCTCCGTTTAAAATCATCACACTTCTGGACTCCTTTCTTGTGCTCTTCAATTCTCTTTTAACAAGAACCCAATAAATCTCCACTGGCCTTAGCTCCGATCAGTGTAGAAGATTTATCTCTCTTGGTACAAATACCGCATTATTGTTCTTGCACCACTCAAGGGCTTGCTACTCATAGTGACAGAATCCTAAGTTCGGAAAATATAATTATACGAGGGTCGTTCATTACTTTTTCATAAAAGTCGTCTATAACCATCATAGTGTAGGGTATTTCATAGTCTAACTTGACCGATTGTAACATTCTTACTTTTTAAACCTGCATTAGCTTTGACTTTTCGTACCAAATAGTCCGAGTCTTTAGCTTACCGGGCTGCTTTACTAATGAAATTTTGGGCTTTAAAAACATCATGTGAACGATTTCATCTTTCTGAAACAGGTTTTCTATCTAAGAACAAGTTCTACCGGTACTGTTTAGTAACATTGGAAACAGTTATACGACAGACCTTAGAATGAATGACCAACTTTTTGTAGGACCAAGTTGGGTTTAGTGGTTAACTTACGCACTTTCTTCTGGTCAGTGATTTTAATCCGATTAACGTTATATTCATTTGTTTGACATTAAACATAATAACAGACATGTTCCACAAGGTTCACTTGATCAAAAAAATCAAATAATATTTGGGTTCAAAGCTTAAATGAAATAAGTTTGCTAATAACTTTTCGAACTCACTATTTAATTTAAAAAATATATATAATAATAGTTATAATAATAGTAATTATTATTTAATTACTTTAATAATTTATTAAGTTACAAATTTTATCAAATAAAACTTTACCTTGATCCCTTCAGGTTCCCCTGATCTAGACGCCTTCAACTTTGAACCCTTAATTTTTTATAATATTTAACTGTATTTAAACCCTCCACCACTACGTGTAGTAAAGAAGAGTATTAAATTTGTCATTCCATATGAAACGCTAGGAAGGAATAATCTTAGGAAATGTATATATATTCTTGCATCAAAAGAAATCTAAGTAGATATGGCACAATCTGTCTGTCCATCTGTTGTTGACACAATCAGACAGGGCTCTACGAAATTTGGTCTAAGTATTTATTGTAAAAGAGTTCATTGTGAAGTTTTCTATTTAAAAACTGCAAAATCTTTTAAGTAAATTAAAAGTTATAGATCGATATCTGAGGAAATCTTTCAAGTTTAAAGCAAAATACTTTTTGTGAAAACAATTCCTTGAGAAAGTTGTTGGGACCAAATTAAAGAATTTTCGCTGTTTTAGTTCTTTTAATATTCTATAAACAATATATATTTTGAATGGGGGGTACCCCTGCCCTGGTCTTAGCGGTCCTATATTATCTTTAGTTTCTGGTGAAAGTTGTCGGGAACAAATTGGTGAATTTTCATTATTATAGTTCTTTAGATATTTGATAATCAATATCTGCTTTGTATGAGGGGTATTTATCGCCCAAGTCCTATCGTAGCTTTTTATAGTTGGTGTTACTTTTGAGTACTTTGAGATCATTCTGTCAAAATTTCATCAAATCTGACTCAGCCGTTTTAGAGTCTATACGTTGCATACATACATACATACATACATACATACATACATACATACATACATACATACATACATGCATACATACATATAGACATATATACATACATGCATACATACATACATACATACATACATACATACATACATACCTTCATAGATACATAAATACAGACATACGTACATACATACATACATACATACATACATACATACATACATACATACATACATACATACATACATACACACATAATACTTCATACATACATACATACATACATACATACATACATACATACATACATACATACATACATACATACATACATACATACCTTCATACATACATACATACATACATACATTCATACATATATACATACATATCTTCATACAAACATAAATACATACATACATACATACATGCATGCATACTTTCACACATACATACATACATACATACATACATACATACATACATACATACATACATACATACATACATACACACTTCCTATTTTATACAGATATTTTCGAAAAACTTGTATTTATTGCATACATCTGTGGGTATATGTGTGAGTGTTGTAGAGGGTATTGAAATTCGGCATAGCCGAATGTAGCCTTCTTACTTATCTTTTATTATTTTTTTTACCTTGTGGAAATAAAGTCATTATTTTCTTCTTAAAACAAATACAAACAAACTCTTATATAATTATGTAAATCGGTTAATAAATATAAACATAAACAAAAGTTTAACTAACAAATGAATGTTAATAATAATAAACACATAATTATTTTATATGAAAAAATAAACGTCTTAATAGATACAATGAGAAAAAAAACATAAGTAACAAAGCAAAAGAAAATATGATAAAATTGAGGGAAAAAACGAAATAATAAAAATTTGTTACAAAAGTTTGATAATTTTCGCCATAAATAATAATGTGAAACTTCAAACAAAACACTTAAATAAGTTACTTAAGTCTGTAACTGTCTGTTATGTATGCTCTCTTTCACATAAACAGACACACATACATGTATCAAAGAGGATATTATCATTTACCGGAGAGTGGGTGAAGGATACTGTCAACTATTAACAATATTTGCTGTTGCGTTTCATTTACTCTATTAATAAAGAAACAAATTTGTTCAAAGAGAGAGAGAGAGAGAGAGAGAGTGAGTGAGTGAGTGAGAGGAAGATGTATACCAACCAGCAGACATGTCATAGAGAGAATAAATAATATACAAATATTACAATAAATATAATGAAAGGAAAACAAACAAAAGCAACTACATACACATGATTTTATTGCATACACATATAAACATGCACACGAGCGAAATGAAATGAAGTAAAAATACAATTACAGTTACTTTGAAGAAAGATAAATATAAAGAGATTTTTACACTGAAAGAAATTAAGGAATTAAACTAGAATTAAGAAACTAAACTCATATTTATTCTTAACTGTAATGTAAATTAGAATCTGAACTAGATTTAGAACCAGAAGCTAAAGTAGAAATAAATCTAAACCAGTAATACAATCAGCATCTGGACTTTTATCCAAAATCTGATGTAGAATACGAACAAGAATCAGATCTGGAATTTTAACTAAAACAATTAGAATCGGAAGTAGAATATGTACCAGACTTTATACTAGAATTTAAACTACAAAGTGAACAAGAATCTGAACTAAAAAATCCAATTTTTCACTAAAAATTGAATTTTTCACTAAAAAATCCAATTTTTCACTAAAAATTGAATTTTTCACTAAAAAATCCAATTTTTCACTAAAAATTGAATTTTTCACTAAAAAATCCAATTTTTCACTAAAAAATCCAATTTTTCACTAAAAAATTCAATTTTTCACTAAAAAATTCAATTTTTCACTAAAAAATTAAATTTTTCACTAAAAATTGAATTTTTCACCAAAAAGTTGAATTTTTACTTCAAAAATATATTTGAATTGAATTTTGTTTATTTTTCAAGTTATTTTTCTCAGTGTTTTTGTTGCTTTTATTCCACAAAAATATATATTAAGTGAAAATTTCCCAAAACAAAAGTATATATGAACATATGTATTGATATCTGAAGAAATAATACCACATTCAGACACATTAACCCGCACTTCTGCGCTGAGCCGTATCCACCTTAAAACAGACCAAAATAAATTAAAAAGTTTTACGCCGGTTTGGTTTTTCTTGTTTCTTTTGCAAACAAATAAACAAAAATTCAGTTAAATTACAAAACAACCGAAGACGTTATTTTATTATTAACTTTATTGTTTTTGTTGTTGTTTTATCAACGAAAACTCACAAACACATTTTGAACTTGATGCTTATTTTTGTTGAAGACAAATTTTATAAAAATTGTTTGGGATTTGAAGTTCAAGACAGAAGAACAGAAAGAATCTTGATTTAAAGGCAAAATGTCTTAAATACATGCACACATATGTGTTTGTGTGTACGTGTGTGGCAAATGAAATAAAATTAATAAAATAAAAAAAGAGAAAAAAATCTTGCTAAAATAATTACAGTTATTTTACAAAAAAGAAAAATTAAGAAGGCAAAATCTCTAAAGAAATCAAAATGAAATGAAAAGTTTTTTTTTCGTTTTGGGAGTGAAAATTTAAAAACAAAATTATTAATGAAGAGATGAATTTAAAACGAGCGACTGCTTTATTGGACTTTAATTAATCGACCAGGAATAATCAATATTTGAATCATGAAATATGAGAGAGTGAGAGAGAAGACAGAGCTCTTAACTCCCTCTCACATAAAAAATAATAAATATTACAAAAGGTACCACAACTTCCCTTGGTTCTAGCTTAAAATTTTCCGCAAATCACTTTAGGATATTTAAGCTCTAGAAAACTTATACTTCTGGCCCTGTAAAATACTCCACTTATGTTTTTACTAGTAGACCCGGTAAACTTCGTTAAAAAACATAGTGCGTTTAGTGTTATTTTATCCTACGACTTAAAGATATTATTAGTAATTTAAATTTGCTTTGTATGGGGGGTACCTCTCCCCCATGTCTTATCCGTCCTTCGTGTTGTCCGGTGAAACAAATCCAATTGTGGGGAACTCTCTCTCTCTCTCTCTGCTATAGTTCTTTAGATGTTTGATAATAAAAATATTTCCATTGTATAGTGGTTACCCTTCCCCCTGGTCCTATCCGTCCTTCGTTTTGTCCAGTAAAACAGTTCCTTGAGAATTTTTTTGGGAGCGAATTTGTTGTTATAGTTCTTTAGGTATTTCATAATCAATATTTGCTTTTTATAGAGGGTACCACTCCCCCTCGTCCTACCGAAATTTTTTATAGCCTATGCCAATTTCATTAGTACTGGGATCATACTGTGAAAATTTTATTCAAATTGGTCCAGCCGTTTTAGAGTCAATACGTCACATACATAAATACACACATACATAGAAGATGGAAGATATGTATCCAACGTTTTATAGAAAGCAAGATCATAATTAGCGAGATGTGAGACAAAAGATTGTCTCACCTATTGGTCCATGGCATTCGTTTAACGAAATAACGTTTTTTTGATGTTATCAACAATTTGCAAGAATTTCAATCATAAAAAATTTTTATTTTGGGCTTTAAAATATCAAGTACAGACCAATACCGATGGATATAGATAAATTGTTTTAGGTATATATATAGTTCAAATAAGGTCTAAAGCGTCAGTTTAACTGAACCGATCTTTTTAAAGTATTAAAGCCTTTCTGGAGTTATTAACCAATTAAACAAATTTCAGTGAATAAATATTTTTAGTGTGACCGTCAAAATACAAGGGAACTACTTATACCGATAGTTGTAGATAAATCGCTTCAGATTTTATAAAGTCATATTTTATGTTTTGTCTTAAATCAAAAACTTAAGATTATTATTTTGAGGATGACAGTTCCCAGTTATTAACAGACATAGATAACTCGGTACAGATTTTTACTTTATTCGCTCTTAAAGGTAAACTAAATATGTCTTCATTCAAAACTTATAAATCGGTACCGTTTAAGTCGCCCAAGTTTAAATTGAACCGTCTTTTTTAAGGACTGTCTGATCAAGTGTGATCGATTCAGGTTTAAATTAGGCCTACTTATACATATTTTTACGATTTCTGTAGTGGATGCGATAATGAGCAAGAGACTCTCCTATTGTCCCTCTTTCTTTGTTTTGATGAACAGTGTTCAAAACGCTGTTGTTTGTAAGATCATCCACTTCGTCATTGCTTTAGAAGCAAAAATAAGTTTTGATCCTAACAACGGGATCATGCTTTTCTAACCCATCCGAACTATAGATTTAAGTACAGCTGCCTATTAATCATGCCATTAGCTTAGACGGAATCATCTTTATAACATTTTAAGGATCAGTTTTAGATTATTTTGATGTTATTTCATATATCGATCTAAATCTTAGTCCTTGTGCGGCATATGAGCGATAATAGAGGCGCTAAGGAAACAAATATTTAGAAAAAGCTGTTTATATTTAAAGTATTTCTTCAAGGACTTACAAATATCTTGAACCTGTTTAAATCCCATATATAAATAAAAAAACTCGAAATTGTAATTTAGGGTTAATCCCTTACAAAAGAAATCCTTTTAAATGACACTTGTTCAGACACTAATAATTACTAGTTCTGCTTAAGAGCTTTTAGCGTCTAATGCAAGATTTCTAAAGATGTTTTATATTTACGCACTTCTCATTAGGTCTTTAATTAGAGCTTTGTCTAATCAAAAACATAATTATTAGGGCGAATTCATAAACCTTAATGTTCTTTGCTTAGAATATAGACAAATATTCAGTTTTAGTGAATCCCCCTAATTACAACGCACTTTTCAACGATTTCACTCACAAATCGCAGGGAGTTTAATTGGAAATATGAAACAAGTTATTTCTTTTTTTGTTTTGTTTTGTTTTCTTTCTTCGTTTGGTCTTTGTTTTTCTTTTATTTTTGCACTTCTTTTCTTAAAATACACACACGTTTTATTAATTGTCTGTTCAGTTCAGTTTATATATTTAAATGTCTGTCCTTCCGTCTGTCTTTCCTTTCCTTTTCTTCTGTCCGTCTGTTTGCTTTGGCTTTGTGTTTTTTTTTATATATATTTTTTCCTGTGTAACCATCTTAAAACAACAACAGCTGTATTCAATGTGTTGTTTTGTTTGTGACTGTGTATGTGTGTGTGTAATACCATCATCGCCACCATCAGATCCGTATATATACATCTTCTAGATGTCATCATACTTTCATTCACATCATAAAATTTTATCATTTTTTCTCAAAAATTTTCCTTTAGTTTTTATTAATATTCCTTTATCTGTCGTTTCTTTTGTTTTCTTTTTTGTTCTCCTTTCGTAAATAATATTCTTGCGTTGAATTTCTTTTTTTTTTCCTTTACCCGTTTTCAATTTATCTTGTATTTTTTCTTCTCTTGTCTCTGTTCATATTTATGGACTCTGAACATAATTTCTGTTTTCTTCAATCGGTGAAATGAATAATATTTTTGTGATTCAAGTCTTGACACCATGAATGGTGATGGAAGGCAGAATATTATATAAGAACATAAGGTTCCATAAAATATATATTTTTGGAAAATATCGAAATCGGAGTCGATTTAGCAATGTCCGTCTGTCTGCCCTTCCGTGTGTTTGATTTTGGCATACTCTTGACTTAACGCGTATTCTGAACAATCTGAAATTTATCTTATACTGTTACTGGTTATCTTCTCTATAAGACTATTTAAAATAATGAAAATCGGTTTAGTAGGAAAGAAGTTATATACCGATTTCTAAAGAAACATTGAAATTTCCACAATATATATTTTTTGTTTTTATTCTCTTGACGTCATAATTGGTGCTTTGTCCGTTGTAATATTTTCTCAATTTTATATATAACAGAAATTGATTCTTAAGGTTCCATAAAATATTTATATATAAATATAAATATCAAATTCGGAGTCGATTTAGCAATGTCCGTCTCTCTGTCCTTCCGTGTGTTTGATTTTTTATCTTATACTGTTACTGGTTATCTTCTCTATAAGACTATTTAAAATAATGAAAATCGGTTTAGTAGGAAGAAATTTATAGACCGATTTCTAAGGAAACCCTGAAATATTCAAAACTGTAAATCTCTTAACGCCATAAGTGCTGCTGGTTGATATAAAATGTTGGTTATTTTAGTCGTAACTACAAGAAGATTTTCTTAAGGTTCTATAAAATATATATTTTTAAAAAATATCGAATTCGGAATCGATTAAGCGCTGTACGCTTGTATGTCCTTCTTTGTTTCTGCTTTGGGAACGCTCATGACCATACAAGTAAACTGAATAAACAAAAATTTATTTATTATATTGTACTGGTTGTCTTCTTTATAGGGCTGTTCAGAGTCAGCGAAATCGGTTGAGTAAGATAAAAGCTATAGGCCTATTTCTGAAGCAGCCTTAACATTAAAACCAAATTTTTTGGCAAAAGTAAAAATTTTAAAAGAAAATTCATTAAATAGCATTTTTATCGAAAAATATTATAGAAGAGAATATTTTTCGGTAGGACCAAGATTCAGTAGTATTATCCCCGATAAATGAAGTCCGTCAGTCTGTCGCTACTTCCGTTTGCCAATTGTTGATTCGCTCACATTCAGTAAATTATTCAGAATAAAACGAAATTTATGACTTTTCAAAATCAGCAAAATCGGTTTAGTAGAAAACGAGTTATAGGTCCGCAAATAACCTCAAAATTTTGATAGAAATTAAACCAAGAATTCGTCTGCCAGTTGATGATTCACTCACATTCAATAAATTAATTAGAATAAAAAGAAATTTATCTCATTTTATTACTGGTGGTCATCCTCTTATGATTTTTCAAAATCAGCAAAATCGGTTTAGTAGGAGAAGAGTTATATGTCCGAAAATAACCTCAAAATTTTGAGAGAAATTAAACCATTAAATTTGACATTTTAAATGTATAATGTTATAGAGTAAAACATTTTTTCGGAAAGGGCAAAAGGAGTAGTATTACCCCATCAAAAATAGAATATATATATATATATATATATATATATATATATATATATATATATATATATATATATATATATATATATATATATATATATATATATATATATATATATATATATATATATATATATATATATATATATATATATATATATATATATATATATATATATATATATATATATCATCTTATATCGCTAGAACTATTAAAGGAAATGTTTCCGAAAGTTGTGTGGAAACATGTTGCAGTTCTTTTCTATTACTTCCAAATTCTTTCCTATGAAGGGTATTTATTAGTCATCATTGCCGTCTTCTCCATTCTCCCTTCTTTCATTTTGATTTTCTTTATTTTCATAATTTTTTCTCTATAACAACAATAATTTGTATGTCAATGTTTTTTAGGGGATTTTTTTTTCTTCTTCTTCTTCTTCATTCGTATTAATGTAAATTTGTAATAAAAGTCATCGATTGTTGCATTTTTGTTAACATATACAGATACTCTACAATGGTGTTAAATAAACTGATGAAGGCTAATTTGAGTGTCTGTCTCCAACAAAAAAAAAAAAAAATCGAGATGTATTTTTATGACTCAGTATTTATTATGGAGTTAATGTGAAAAATATATATATTTTTCAGTTACTAACTGATGTGAATAGCAATTAGTCAGTGTAAGATTTTAAATATTAATTTAAGTCATCTTTGAGATAAATTTAGGAGGCTCTTAATTCCAAGAAAAATGAAATGATTTTTGTCATATTTAAAATTTTATCCAAATCTGAAGGTGTCATTGAATCCCTCTATTGAATTTATTTTACGCAATTGATCTTAGTTCATTAAGGTTATTTGAGGTTTTCAGGCTATACAATGGGCATCACTTTGAAACTGACCTCCATTCGAATTATCAATTTCTTGTTTATTCACGTTATACTATGATCCTTCATAAAAGTCTTTTTTACTATTTTTCCAAGAAGTCTATTTTTATTCCCTCCACCACTGGATGTGGTGATGAGGGTTTATTAACTTCGTCATTCCGTGTGTAACGCCAAGAAGTTCTCAAGTCTGAAATAAATGTCCGAATTCAATAAATCTCAGGAACATTATATGTTATTGTCCTAAGCAGTTTCCTATTAAAAACCTGCTAAATCGAATCATCAGCAAAAAAGTAATAAACCGATATCTGAGATAACCTCAAAATTCCGAAAATTAACTTTTCTAATATTTTCAACAAAAGATAAATGGATTTAAACAAAAACTTAAAAGAGTTATAGGTGAAAATATGCAAAATTTTGATACACCCCCAAAAATCGGTGTGTGATATCGGTCGCAATTTTAAGATAATTTACTCAAATTTACATTATACATTTATTTTTACTCAAAAAAAAAAAACCCAAAGAAACAAGAATGTGCTGGGGTAATTATTAGACCCATATAACGCCCTTTCCCGGAATATGGTATAGCTTACAAAATTCTTAAATATGAACCAAATCTATTGAAATTTGACGAAATTAATTTTCTGACTGTTTTAAATATATGTTAATAATTTTATTTATATAAGTCCATATTTTGACAGAACTCCCAAATAAAGTCTCTACCCGGAAAACACTTAAATAAAGACCGATTCCATAGAAGTTTGGTACGATGATTTTTCTAACAATCTTTAATGTATATTATTAATATGAACAATCTCGGTCCACATTTTGCTGTAGCTCCCTTATCGAGCACCTTCCCGGGGTAAGAGTTTTGAATTTGTAAATAAAACCTAATTCGATTAAAGTTCAACACAATGATTTTTCTAACCATTTTTAATGTTTATAATTAATATAAACGATCTCGGTCCATATTTTGCTGTAGCTGCCATATAAGTCCCCTTCCCGGTAAATAGTTTTTAGCTTTCGAAACTAGTAAATAAAAATCAATTCTATTGAAATTTGGCACAATTATTTCTCTCACTGTATTTAATATAAATTATTTACTTGGACAATCTCCATATATTGCTATAGCTTCAATAAAAGGCCCTTTTTTTAATCTTCCAAAGTAGTATATATACCGACCGACCTCCCTTGTGGTGCTAATCTCCCCAAAAGTTTTCAAAACATAAGATTTATATGTATCTGATTTTTTTAACATCATATGACCTGCTTCGGGAAGATATCTAAATTAAATTCCAAAAATTCAGAGGTAAAAGGTTAAAATTTATAATACAGAGGAAAGAGTTTTTTTGTTTACATTTAATATGTTTATAATCATATCTTCAAGTTGAAACATTTCTAAGCTTTAACCCCTAAATTCCATGAGGGTCAATATGACCTTCATAATACTAAAATGCTTCTTGCAAGAACAAGGATTTGCATTTTAATTAAAATAAAAAGTGAAACGATTTGGCATTTTTTGAAACAGGAAGTTATTAAATTGAAGCTTTAAAATAAATGGGGTCAAAGGTTAAAGTTTATGTTTTTATCGATTAAAATTTTAAGTCAAAACAAAACTGTTTGAGGGGGTAAAAATGACTTCAGTTATTCTCGAATACCGATTTGGCATTTTTTGGAACAGGAAGTTATTAAATTGAAGCTTTAAAATAAAGGGGTCAAAGGTTACAATTTTTAGTTTAATTATTTATAGACTTTTATGTTTGTATCGAAGTAAACTGATTTCAGTTATTCTCGAATACCGATTTGGCATTTTTTGGAACAGGAAGTTATTAAATTGAAGCTTTAAAATAAAGGGGTCAAAGGTTACAATTTTTAGTTTAATTATTTATAGACTTTTATGTTTGTATCGATTAAAATTTTAAGTCGAGGTGTCATTTGACCCCAATTATTTTCGAATACCAAAAATTAAGCCTCTTTTTCAAGAGCAAAGTCATTCTGCAAATCACTTTCAATCATTTTAAATAATTTTACATAATTTCATTTAAATTACCAGCTGCTGTCTATAGTTTTTTAAAAAACTATTCAGTTTTTTTTTGTTTAATTTTAATTTTACTCAGATCTCTTGTTTTGTTGTTGTTATGTTTGCATGTTGTAAACAATTTAAAAATTTTATTGAGTGTAAAAAACAATTTTAAAATTATTTTCCAATCGCCAGACCCTTGAGGCAAATAACAACAGCTATTAACTATAGCTGTTATTGGGGTTTTTTTAAGTCTCTTTTTCTATATTCAAGACCACCTGTCAAAAGTCAATTTCCGTTATAGTTTTTTTCTCTCTTCCTCTGTTTTTCACCCTTCGCTGAGGCAAAACGCAAAAAAACCGAATTGCAATTACATTAAAGTTTGTCTGTTGGCAATTTTTAGTTCTCATGCAAAATAATAAAATCTAGAGAAAAACAAACGAAAAAAAAATGGAAAATTCAGAAAAAAACGTTTTTTCTTTTTGTGCGATTTCGCAGTAAATCTTGTTTTAACAACTTTTGCAATTAAATGATCATTACATGCAGCACATTTTTTTCCACTCTCCTCCTTTTCGATTTCGCGCTAAAAAAAACTCATGACGTTAGTTTTTAGTTCTTTTTTTAAATATTTTTTAACTTTTACTTTATTTTCTAACAGTGAAAAAAAATCATCGACTCAATAATGCTTTTTTGCCCTTTTCATATTGAAAAGTGCACAACTGAAATAACTGTAAAAAAAAGCGTAATAAAAAATTGAATCATACAGCAAAAGAAATGTTTAGTAAAAATTTTACTGCAAGTTTTTTTTTATTGCTACAAAGAGCTTTCAACTAACGTTACTGAAAAAAAAATAATAAATTATCATCATAAAATTACCAAAAGGGGAAATGTATTAAATTTAGAGGACTATAATGAATTTTGAGAACTATAGATATTCGAATACTGTAACGACTATAGCAAAACTATGAAGAAGACTATTGCATAAACTATAATGAAATCAGATTCAATATTAAAGCAAAATCTTCATTATAATAAAAGATTAAAGCATTAACTATAGAGAAGACTATAGTAAAAACTGTAGTCCGGACGATATAAGCCAGAACCATACAATACACAAAAGTGTCAAAAATTACAGTTCAAATATTTAAAATCACTTTTTTTTCAACTCATATTCGTGTGCAAAAGAGATAGCATTACAAAAACTATATGTAAAAGTAACTTGTTACTAATTTTATGATAGTCTTTCGTGACATTACTTATTGTATACATTAGTCAGAACTATAGTATAAATTGAGACTATACTATAAACTATAGTCTGGACTTTATTATAAACTATAGCCCATATTATGTTACAAAATAAAGTGAGGACTATAGTTAATACTATACAGTAGTAAAGATTACAGCACAAACTAATCTAAAACTATAGTACACACTATTGTCAAGGCTATAGTATAAACTGTACTCAAGACTATAGTACAAACTATAGTCAAGATTATAGTATCAACTATAGTCAAGATAATAGTGTAAATTCCAGTCAAAAAATAGTATAAACTATCGACAAGATTATAGTATAAGCAATAGTCTTCAGACTTGACTACTGTAGTAAGTTAAACTGTAGTAAAGATTATAGAATAGACTATGGTTAAGACTATAAGATTCAATCAAGATTATGCTATAAATTTTAGTCAAACTGTAGTATAAGCTATAAATTAAAGTCAAGACTGTTGCTTAAATCATGATCAGGACTATAGTATAGACTATAGTTCGAAATATAGTAAACTGCAAACAGAACTATTATATAAACTATACTCTTGGTTAAAGTCAGCATTATAGTATAAACTATAATCGTGATTATGGTATTAACTATAGTTAGGACTATAATATAAACTATAGTCAAAACTATTGCTTCAAATATAGTCCACACTATGGCTGTACCATACTTTATTATTCACTATAGTACAAATTAGAATGCAACCTCTAGTAAAGACTAGATTGGTCCATTTTAAAAACGATAGATTCATCTATGTTTTAGATTATAGATTCGTTTACATTATTTTTAATGGACTCAACAATATCATAGATCCGTTATATTATGGTTGATAGGCTCTTGAGTTATAGTTAATAGTATTAGAGAGTACAGTAGAGTGTATTAGTGATAATAGTTTTACTGCTTTCTGTTACTTTGCTCGAACAGGTAGTCCATCTTCGTTTCAAATCTGCCACACCTTTGGACACCATGTTTGTGCTCTTTAATTCTCTTTTAACAAGAGTGCCTTAGCTACAGGCAGGATTTGCTTTTCTTGGTACAAATGTCACATTATCGTTATTATTATTATTATTATTATTATTATTATTATTATTATTATTATTATTTTACCACTCAAAGACGTGTCCACTATAGTGACAGGATGTCAAATCTTGCCAAAATTAAGTTGATACAATTTGAAGTCTTATAAATGGAAGCAGCCTTTTTTGAAAACATTCCTCAATGTAAATTTCGTCATTTATAGAGCCTGTTGTAACAAATGTTGGGTTTCTTTTGTCGCAACTGCATATTGCTTCCATAGCAAGAACTTTTTGGGAAATTTTAACTGCTTTTGGTCTTAAGCATTTCCCTCGAGCATTAGCAACATAAAATTTCTGAAGAAGGAGCTGCCAGAATCTATATTTCGCCATCCATATTTTTAGAAAACTTGACATCAATTTCCATGCTCTAGAGCCCTGTATGTTTTAAAACTTACATTAGCTTTTATCAAATATTCATAGTACTGAGCTCTACCTGGGCTGCTTTCCTAACAGATTTGTTGGCAGCTCTTTAAAAAATGCTTTCTATTTTTTTTGATTTAGAAAGATTATGTGGACCATTCCTTTTACCTGAAGGAAAAGTGCTTTCGGTTTAGCAGATTTTTTGTAGGACCAAATTGGGTGTTGTAGGCACTTTGCTTCTCGTCACTTATTTTTATCAGATTAACTATTTAACGTAATTTATAGCTTATTGCCACAACTAAGACATTGTTTATCTCCTATGTCGCGTGTGTAATGTAGTTTACTGTCCGTAGGGTATCTGTTCATCAAATTATAATCTAGTGGAAAAAAGTATTTGTAAATTAATGAAAAATGCTGTCATGGTTGATTTGTTTATTGAGCAAATTGCACGTCTTAATGATGGAAAAAATTTACAAAAAAATATTTGAAAAATATAAAATAGAAAATTAAATTCCATCATTAGTTTTACAAAATATTTACAATGTAAAAAATTTTCTATAAAATTAAATTTTTTCCAATACAACAGGGTGTTTTATAATATTAAAAAGGGGGATTTATTTCACTGGAAGATTAAAAAATAAAATAAAAAATGTGAAAATCCAACAATTTTCCAAATAATTTTATTATCTTCAATATTTAAAGTCCTTTTACAAAAATTCAGTAAAATTCTCTTTGTTCATAAAAACAAATTTATTTATAATTCAGTTCAGATATTCTTATTGATTTATCTGAAATTATTTTTCCACGAAAAATATTTTCTTTGAATTTTAGTAATAAAAGAAATAAAGAATAATTCAAACCTCCGGGTTTTGTATTCAATTTAATTTATTCTTGTATTTATTTTTCGCTTTTTACGTGTTTTGCGCTTGAATGAATTTTCCTCGGGGTATTTTTTTATTTTTAAGTGACTAAAAAGACACACACTTAGGTGTTAAGAATGTGACTTAAAAATGTCACTAAAATCATTAAATATGGTGAGAGAGGAGGAGATTTTTTAAAGAAATTTTTAATTTCTAAGTAACATTTCTGTGGAATCTGCGTCTATTTTAAGTTTAGTTCTAGTTCCGTTTTAGTTTCATTCTAATTTCGTTCTAGTTCCGTTCTACTTTCTTTCTAGTTCAGTTCTAGATCAATTCTAGTTCAGTTTTAGTTCTGTTTCAATCAGTTCTAGTTCAGTTCTAGTACAGCTGTAGTTCAGTTCTAGTTCAGTTGTAGTTCAGTTCTAGTTCAGTTGTAGTTCAGTTAGAGTTCAGTTGTAGTTCAGTTTTAGTTCTGTTTCAATCAGTTCTAGTTCAATTCTAGTTCAGTTTTATTTTAGTTCTAGTTCGGTTCTAATCCTGTTCTAGCTCAATTCTGGTTCAGTTTCAGTTCAGTTTTAGTTCAATTATAGTTCAATTGTAGCTTAGTTCTCCTCCAGTTCTTATTCAGTTCTAGATCAATTCTAGTTTAGTTCTCGTTCAGTTTTAGTTTAGTTCTAGTTCAGTTTTAGTTATGTTTCAATTCAGTTCTACTTCAGTTCTATTTCAGTTCTAGTACAGTTTTAGTTCAGTTCTAGTTCAGTTTTAGTTCAGTTTTAGTTCAATTATACTTTAATTGTAGCTTAGTTCTCGTCCAGTTCTTATTCAGTTGTAGTTCAGTTTTAGTTCAGTTTTAGTTCAGTTTCAGTTCAATTATAGTTCAATTGTAGCTCAGTTCTCGTCCAGTTCTTACTCAATTCTAGTTTAGTTCTAGTTCAGTTTTAGTTATGTTTCAATTCAGTTCTACTTCAGTTCTATTTCAGTTCTAGTACAGTTGTAGTTCAGTTCTAGTTCAGTTCTATTTTAGTTCTAGTTCAATTCTAATCCTGTTCTAGCTCAATTCTTGTTCAGTTCTAGTTCCGTTCAAGTTCAGTTCAATTTCAATTCTTGTTTAGTTTTAGTTCAGTTCTAGTTCAGTTCGGTTCTAGTTCAACTTATAGTTCTTTAAGATTTTAGTTAAGACTTCAAACTCAAGTTCAGCTTCGAGTCCAAACTTAAGTAAAAATTCTATCTGAAATTCAAATTATAATTCAAACTCAGATTTGCTTCTCGGTCCAAATGCAATTCAAATCCTATTTCAGTTTTTAGTTCAGGTTCTATTTGTGATAATAGTGCTGCTAGAGTTCCATGAAGCTGGAAACCATCTATGCTTTACTTATGTGGAGTTGTTTATCATAGAAGAAATGTGGAAATACAGCT
This sequence comes from Cochliomyia hominivorax, assembly GCA_004302925.2. NCBI lineage: Eukaryota > Metazoa > Arthropoda > Insecta > Diptera > Calliphoridae > Cochliomyia > Cochliomyia hominivorax. The sequence goes on along the minus strand of PYHX02000158.1, from coordinate 79,349,355 downwards.
ACTGCAAAGCTACACTCCCTTACTGAAATCACTAACCGCAAGATACCAAACAAAAGATGTCTCTCAAACACATGCAACGTCTTTTTATTATTCTATTATTATTATTTTTTTCCGAAATCTTAAAATTCTAAGAATTAAATTCAATTAAAATTAGCACAAAGTAAAAAACATTTTAGCCCCCTTTTAAATATATGACACATAAAATGTATTTATCGCCACAAGTTGACTGAATAACTAAATGTCTGTCTGCAACACTCAAATTACTTTGTTTTTTCTGTAGGTTTCATAGAAAACCGAGAAACCCTAAATAAATTGACGCAAAAAAAAAACACAAACACACACAAAATATTTTTCAAGGTGAATAATTTTGAAAGTTTTTGACATTTTTTTCAGAGTGTAGAACACAAACAAAACAGGTGTCACCGTAAAGTTAAAATGTTGAGATTTTTTCACAAAAGGAAAAGGGAAGCTGTTAGGTTTCCTTTCATATATAAAATTTTAAATTAATTTGTCTTAAATAATTTTAAACTTTATGCTTTAAAAAGAAGACTTTCCAAAAAAAATTGGCCTTGAACTTATTTTTTGAATGATAATTAAGGAACATGAGAGAATTCTGGGTATGGAACTTTGGAATTTAAATTGTAAATATTTTTGTCTTATTTTTTGGTTGTTTTAAAATTTCTATGTCAATTATTTGTCAATAACTTTTGATAAACAATTTATGTGATCTGATGAAAAAGACAAAAATAAATAAGAAAATAAATTTGAAAGAGAAATAAGTGTCAAATATGTCAAAATATTATTGGTTGTTGAGACAAGAAATCAAATAGATATAAATTGTTAGAAAAAATGACTCTATAGGGGGGCAGTACGTAAAGTCATTCAGAAAAATTATTGAGATATTAATTTGTTAAGTTGTAGTTCAGGTTCTAATTCAGGATCTGTTTTATGTTCTTGTTCAGATTAAATTTTTAATACAAAAAATTCATTAATCTTTTTCAAATGAGGGACCAAATCCAAATTGTTTCGAAAAAAAGTTAGCCAAGCATTCACAGGCCTCGGAAAACTTGTACCTTGATAAAAAACCAGGTTTGGGTCCACATGATGTTTCTAAAATCAAAGAAATAGAAAGCATTTTCAAATGAGCTCCCAAGACATCCGGTAGGAAAGCAGCCTGATTAGCCTGATTAGAAGGCTCAAAGAGGGCTCAAAATGTTCTTGACAGGAACGCTGCTAAAAGTTAGAAGTTAAAAGCAGAGCAAGGAAATATTCTGATAGATCTTTTACAATATTTTATGTTGTAAGAGTCAAAATTTCTATAAGAGTTTTTGGATGCACAGTCAGTTATTTTTAACCTGACATGCCCATGAGTGGTACAAGAATTATATTTGGAGAAATTGAGGCAAATCTTCCAAACTGCCCAGAGCTAAGACCAGTGAAGAAATATTGGTCACTTTTTAAAAGAGAATTGAAATTTAGAGATTGCGATTTTATTAACAAATATGTATGTTAAGAACTTTTCTAGAACACATATTTTTCCATTTTCTACTTCAGATTCTGTGTCGATTTCTACTCCAGATTCTCATTCAGATTTAAGCTTAAGTTCTTTTTGCAGATTTTAATTCAGATTCCATTTAGTTTCACGTTCTAGTTCACATTTTCGACATTTATTTAGATTCTATTTCAGATTCTAAGTTTTTAGTTTAGATTCTTGTATAAATTTTAGCATATTTTCAAGTTCAGCTTCCAGTTCAGATTCTAGTTAAAATTCTTGTTTTGATTTTGGATTATATTCCAATTTCGAATCTACTTAGGATTCTTGTTCAGATTTAAGAATTTAGTTTAGATTCTGTTTCAGATTCTGCTTCAGATTCTAGTTTAGATTTTTGTTCAGATTCCAGATTGAATTCTAGTTAAAATTCGTGTTCAGTTTAGGTTTTATTTCAGATTCTAGATTAGATTCTGGTTCAGAATATAGATTAGATTTAAGTTTGGATTCTTGTTCAGATTCCAAATTGGATTCTCGTTAAAATTCTTGATCAGATTTTAGATTCATGTTAAGATTTCTATTCAGATTCTAGTTTAGATTCTGGTTCAGAATCTAGATTAGATTCTTGTTCAGAATCCGGATTAGATTCAAGTTTGAATTCTTGATCAGATTCCAGATTGGATTCTAGTTAAAATTCTTGATCAGATATTAGATTCATGTTAAGATTCTGATTCAGATTCTAGTTTAGATTCTGGTTCAGAATATAGATTATATTCTTGTTCAGATTCCAGATTTCAGTTCAAATTTTCAGATTTTATAGTTTAAATTTTTTATGTTCTGGTGTACAATCTGTTTCGGATTTTTAATAAAATTTCAATTCTAATTTAGATTTTGGTGCAAATTCTAGTTCACATTAAAAAAGAGATTTCAGTCCAGATTCAATTTCAGTTTAAGTTTCAGTTTTACTTACATTTCACAATTTGTGGTTTTTATTAAGGTTTTATACATTTTTTTACTAATTAAAGGTTTTATTTTAAGTCTTTTTTTAATAATTATAAAATCTTTGCGGTTTTTGCTCATTTTCAAAAGAATTTATCTAAATTTTCCTGTATTTTCTCTGTCTTATTTTCTTACAGGTTACGCAAAAGATATTTCTGGAGTTGAAAGAGGTACGTAAAATCTTATCTAATCGTTCGTTATGTTTTGCTTTTTTTTTAATCTGTAACAAGTTTAACTCATTATGATAATGTTAAATTACATTATTAAAGTACTTTAACAGTTTTTTCGAACATAATTTTTTTAAAAAACTAAAAAAAGAAAATGTTCAAATATTGTGTAGCAAAAACGCTGTAACGTATAAAACTCATTTGAAATATATTTTTCATCCCGTTTTTTTGTGAAACTCTCGGGATACAAAACAAACATTAAGTAAATGATTAAAAGTAATGTTATATAGTACAAACTTTGTTATGGGGCAAAAAATAGGAAAAAAAGGGATGAAATTTTTATACAAAAAAAAGAATAAAATAAACGTGGAAGGGAAAGATAAAAATCAACAAAGTAAGTAAACCACACTTTAGAGAGAAAATCAAAATGAAAAAAAAGAGTAAAAATACAGAAGAATATGATAAAAATATTACACATAACAGCGAAATGAAAACTTCCTTTTTTTGGTTTTGTTGAGCAAAAAAAAAATCCACAATTGGCAAAAAGGATAAGGACCTTTTAGAAACGTTAACACAACTCTACACACAGCTGAGTCGCAATAAAAATTTCAAATAGAAGAATTCAGGAGAATGAAAATGATGATGGCAACACCATTGCACAGTGTTTCAAATGAAGAGTGAAATGGAAAGACATCTATAACTTATGAACGACTTGTCCGATTTCAATGAAATTGAACATAGTGACATAAAAAGTTTAGGCGAGTTAAAGTTTTGAGCTTGGACTTTATACACCTAATGAGGGTTGGTCCACAGGGTTCTTAATTTGGTCACCTTCGGTCATTAAAATATTTAAAATTATCTAGATTCCTTATATCTGAAACGATTTTAAAAATTTCATGTTCTAGGCCACTTGGTTCTTGTTCAGTTTCAGTTCTTTTCTGTGAATGGATATTTTTCTATATTGTAGTTCAGATTATGTGCAGTTTTCTACTCCGGCTTCTCGTTCAGATTATAGATCTAGTTCTGTCCAGGTTTCAGTTATAGTGGAAGTTTAGGCGAATTTAAATTTTGAGCTAAGAATTTGAAGACCTAAAGGGGCTCGGTCCAAAGGATCCCAAATTTGTTCATTGATATATTTAAAATGATCCAGTTTCTTTATATATATGTACCGATTTTAAAGATTGGTTCTAATTTAGTTTTAGTTCTGTTCTATGAACGAATATTTTTCCATATTCTAGTTCAGATTATGTGCGGTTTTCTAGTTTAGGTTCTCATTCAGATTACAAATCAAGTTCTTTTTTAGGTTTCAGTTTAAGTAGGAGTGTAAGTTCTGAACTTGGACTTTGTGAACCTAACGGGAGTCGGTTCACAGGGTACCAAAGTTGGTCACCTCTATTCAAAAACAAATTTGTAACGATCCAATTTATTTATAACTGAAACGATTTTAAAGTGGATACGTGAGTGGTATCTCTTAAAGACATATCAAAGTTTTTATGCTACAACTAATGGCAAACACTTTACAAAGAACTATTTTTTGAAAATATCTTTATGGAATTAAAAGTTATAAGCTTTCAAATTTGTATTTCCGAAAAATTTCAATTTTCCCCGATTTTTTTTCCAACAAATTAGTTAAACTCTTTTTGAGTTATAAACAAATTTTCTTAAATAACTTATTCCGTTTTTATGATATAAAAAAAAATCGAAAACTTTAATTTTGTCATAATCAGAATTTAAATTCATAGAAATTTTTGATCCCTGATATCGGTAGAAAAGTTAAAGCAAAAATTTTGGAAAAAAATAGATTTGGGAATTTTGGAAAATTTTTGGAAAGGTAAAGGCGGCAGATAAATTATATATCAATGTATAGGAAATTATGTCTACCTTTCAAACCATATACATTATTAAAAACAATAAAATTTATTTGCGCACTCTTTCCGGAAAAGTGCCATGAAAGTGTTGAACGGGTTCTTCACAAATCATTAAATTGAATTCGGACTGACTGTTCGCAAATTATAGCTTAATTTCCATTCTATTTTCAATTTGAAACACTGTATGTTGGTTGCTATAGATTTTATGGCAATTCTAACACATACAATTGCAATGAAGTATATGAGTATGTAAATATATCAAAAAAACGCAATAGAATAGAGTATGGAACAAATAAAACAAATCGCACAATTTTGATGGCAGTGGCTCCTTGGTGTCGTTGGTTTTTTAGTTGGTCGCATTGGTAAAGCTGTGGTGGCATCTGAAAAAAAAAACAAATTTTCTTGTAATAGATTTTTAAAAAAAAAAAATATATTTTACTCATATGATTTTTTCCATAAAATGCTGCTGCTACATTGTTTTCTAGTTACATTAACAATTCTCCTCCCATTTAATAAAAATTTCCCTAAAGGCCAATCTATAATGTGGACTATATAAAGAAAAAAATATATATAAATAATCGCAGGAAGGCAACATTGTTGGGAATTTTAAAATACCTCACGAAAAAGAGTGGAACAGATTATTATTATTTTGAATAATTCTGAAACAAGGGAGAGTTGGACTTAAAAATGGAGTTTACATTAGGAACAGAATGTTAATTAATATAGAAACAAAAAAGAGTGTAATTGTCGCTGGAGAATGACTATTTAATGTCCTGCACCATGGCAAAGCCTGAGAAACTATACATTTTAGATATAAAAAAGCTGACATTTATAAGCGTTTTATGCCTTTTGAGATAACTTTCAGAAGTGGCGGTTAAATGAAGGCAATTGGCCAAATACCTCAAAAAAATTTCAATGCCTTTCGGAGCTACAACCATATATGGATCGATACTCTTTGGCATGTAAATTTGAATAAACAATTTTGTTTGTGCCAACTGAGATTCAAATGTTTTCATTACAGTAGGACATTTGTATGGAAGCTAACTGAAATATTGGACCGATCTTCATCTATTTCAATAGGTTTCATCTGGGATTAAAAAAAATCATCTAAACCATTTCGGTATCTCCAAAACTATGACATGTATAGTGTATAGTGGGTGGCTGTCTGTGCATTGTACGTTCTGAATCCGATCTGAATTGATGGTTACGATTAGGTCATCAGGTTGCCACAATTTAAAAGAACAAGCTGTGGGGTATTATGACAAGTTACTGCAGCAAGTCATAGTTATTAATTCCCCTGTAATCTTATCGTAACGCGCAAATTGAACATATATTCGGATAATTCAATTTAATCAATTTTGTGAATTATCGCTTCAAACTCATCTAGAGACATTGGTCATGTCATGTTTAACTTTTGGTCTTTTGCAAAATTTAAAAGTTCTCTCTTCTTCAAAAATACTTCTATTAAACTTATTACTGTAAATGATTTTCTTCGAAGGGAATAAAGAAAACGCAAAAAAACATGACCTTTAACCTTTTTCCTAAAAATGGGTTAAAAAAACTGGACAAAAGTTAAATAATTTTGTTGGTTTAGGTTTACCATTGTTTAAGAAATCTATTTTTATAATTAGACCTTTTGGAAAATTGGATGTTAAATAACTACAAAAGAAAAAAATCTACGATTTACTTTAACTGAATTTTAAATATTTTGGTTTAACTTTAAGATGACTTTTTATAAAAATTTATTTATCCTTTAAATAAAAATCTGAAAAATAAAAATTATAATAAAAATCTAATGCCATCTAGCGGGTAGTAGAATCTTAGGAATAAACTCTCTAATCATTGCAGCTGTTCAAATGTACAGCTGCTCCAAACATTAAATTTTATTGCATGTAATCGTTTAAAGGAATAAAATCGGAAAGCGATTAAAAATCATTTAGTGTCGTTAAGGTATTGTTTAGAGTTCAACTGAAATTGGGAACTTTTGGTCGCAAATAAGTGAGACCAAAAAGCTTATAACTCGTTTAGTTTGTTAGACTGCTGATAAAGAATTTAAAAGAGATTCAAAAGTTTGTTTTCAAATTATATCAACATTTATTCAATATATTTGATTATTGGTTGGAAACCTGGTTCAAGCTGTTAGTTTAGTGTTTGATCTATTTGGAATAAAGTGTTAAATGTTTCAGAATGAATTGTAGTATTAAGCTGTTCTGATGTCTAAAATAACGTAATATGGGAAAAACGCTTTTTTGTTATAGAAATCAATAACTCTTATACGTGTAATAATATTTTTATTTGCGTTGCGAAGTTATTTCTGTGGGAGCTACCTTAAATGTGGGAGCTACCTTAATAGGCACCGTTTTTTGCTAACAAAAAATCATTTGTATCTCATTTCTTGTATATTTGTTAGCAGGACCATTTTTGAACCGATTTAAAATATGTCATGGAGATTAAAACATTTTCATATCTGTGAGCTTTATGAGCTCCTTGAAATTTTAGACTGATCACCACAATTTTCAACTCGTCCTTGACTCATAAAAAAATCGTTTTTACTAGTTTTATATTAAAATTTTTGAAGAATTTTTAAAGAAAGTCTGTATGAAATTTGCTGATGCTCTTTCTGGACTGTTCTTTTAGAAATTTGGCATGGAGATGTGGACTAATAAAAATATTATTTATTTGTTATTATAAGTTTAATACCTCTTTTCGGGAGGGACCTACTAACAATATTAAACTGATCATCATCTTATAGGCAACATCTTTGACAAAAAAAAAAAAAAAAAAAAAAAACAAATTAAGCGTTTACTGAAATATCTCAAAATTTCTATACTGTTTACAACGTTGCATCTACAGATCGTCAAGACGGACAAACATTTTTTTGTCCCAGTAAAGAACTTAGGGGAAAAATGGAACTGTTACAACAACAACGAAAATCCATCGACGCATTAGGTGATTCTAAAAAGATCGATACCAACATCTGTTTAACTCAAAAACTCACCGATAAATGGGCAGTACAAGTTGATTCTGTGCATAAGCTAAGTATTAAAGTGTTTTTAGAGAGGGCGGGGAAGGTATAGGGTGGAAATTCTTAAGCACAACACCTTAAAAACGCATAACATATTGTCTTGCTATTCTCAAAAAAACATCTCTAATTAAAGTTTTAAATCAAATATCAACCTGATATTTGCTATAATTTATTTTTTAGTCTTTTTTCTATAACTGCTATTTTTCGCTTCTCTTCTGTATAAGAAATATGAATATAATTACATTTTTTTCATAATATTTTTATAAAAATTTTTCTCCTTTTCCCTAAAAAAATTCTTTCCAGGTTTTTCCTGCCTACCACAAGGCAAAGCTTGTTAAAACCTACACACAAATATCAAAACATAACCTAAATTAAATTTATTTTTCTCTTGTTGTGAAATAAATAAAAAATCTTTTAAATATTTTATAAATTTTAAAAGTAATAAAATTAGAATCCAACTAGACATTCAAAGCTTTTGATTATAATTGGATTTTATGCAGTTTTTTTTTACTCTCCAACTAAAGTTGCTCAAATTTCAAGGATATTTTCACAAAAATAAATATGTATTTCATTTCTCTCGATTGTTATTGTTGCTACAGAAAAGAAAATCATTGTCGCCCTAAAATCGCCAAAAAAAAATAAATAAAGTTTTTTTTCGTTTGGACTTGCTATTTCGACAATGAGTTTATGTTTGGTTTAATGTTTGTGTGTGTGTGTTGGAGAGTGAGAGATTTTTAAATAAAATATCTGTCGTCTAGCAACTTTCTAATATAGACTCCTTCATAAAGCATTTCATTTCTATATATACAAACATATATTTTAGTCTTTTTTTAATGCTGCTGCCATTCAAAAAAATGTTTAATCTACATTTGTATTAAAATTGCCTTTGGCTTATAGACTCCTAGACTTGGTGACTGTCAGACAATAAAATACTATCACTAAATGTATATTGTGGATGCAATAACAACAAAAAAATCTTACTTGAAAATTTTATTCCTCTGCAGCATGTGTTTTTTGTTGTGGACTATTGATAACAAAAAAAAAATACTTGAAAATGCAACTTTTCGACTTTACGACAGACAGGATTTTTGGTAGCAATTTCTTTTTCAACTAACAACTATTATTTAGTTGATAGCCAATGTTAAGTTACTCTCTAATTTTCCACTACTTCTACTACCCCTTCAATAATTTTCTCCCTTTTTTCCCTTTAACACTCACATAAAATTGCATCCTTTTTGAGCCTCATTATATGCAGGAAGGAAAATGAAAGCAAACATGAGTCTTCTTTTTTTCCCCCATTTTTCTATTAATCCATACGAAAAACTTTCATAATTAACAATATTTTTTTTCTCATTGAAATACAGCAGCAACATCAGCAACATCAGCTTCAATAGCAGCAACAGCAACAAAAGAACACAATTTGCAAAATGTTGTTTTGGAACGTATTTTTCTATATGAAATTGTTCATTTCAGAAACATCAGACAGAAAAAGTTGGATTTTTTTTATTCAATAATGTTTGGTTTAATTTTTAATGGAAATTAATAATCGACTGAATTATGAAAATTGTTTGGGGGTTGGAAAAAACGTTTAAAAGGAAACTGTTAACAGGAAATAATGAAAGTTTTGCTATTAGAAAAAGTATTACAAAAAGCAGTTTAAAAGCGCTATTAAATTTTTAAACTTAAAGGTATTAAAAATGTAACAGGGAAAACTAAGGGTTTATAATCCAGAATATAGTTTAAGAACTTAAGGACCATAGTATAAAGTGCAGCATAGAGAATAGAAAAAAAACTATAGGTAACTCCAAGAATCCTGGATTTCAAAAAATTTTCATAAAACTCACAAACTCAATTCAGAAATTCCACTTCCACAAGCTAATCGTGCTGACCCTCGTAAGTATTCGCCATATGGTGATAGCCTAGGCGATGGTCTCATTTGGGCACACTGATTAAAATTCTCCATAAAATCCAGAATTGAGCAAAGATTTGTTACAACAATTTGTTTAATATCCATCAAACTCAATTTAGGAATTGCACTCCCAAGAGTGGCTCCCAATAGCTTCAAAATTATTCTCCATATAGTGGTATCCCATGCAATGGAACCATCAAAAAATCCATCATATTAACTTAAAGAATTCTAATTTAGGGATATGATAGCGCCTTCCCTCAAAAGTATTCTCTATTTTCGAATACACTTTTTAGTCCAGACTATAGTGTATACTATAGTCCAGACTACAGTGTATACTATAGTCCAGACTACAGTGTATACCAGACTACAGTGTATACTATAGTCCACACTACAGTGTATACTATAGTCCACACTACAGTGTATACTATAGTCCACACTACAGTGTATACTATAGTCCACACTACAGTGTATACTATAGTCCACACTACAGTGTATACTATAGTCCAGTCCAGACTACAGTGTATACTATAGTCCAGTCCAGACTACAGTGTATACTATAGTCCAGACTACAGTGTATACTATAGTCCAGACTACAGTGTATACTATAGTCCAGACTACAGTGTATACTATAGTCCAGACTACAGTGTATACTATAGTCCAGACTACAGTGTATACTATAGTCCAGACTACAGTGTATACTATAGTCCAGACTACAGTGTATACTATAGTCCAGACTACAGTGTGTACTATAGTCCAGACTACAGTGTATACTATAGTCCAGACTACAGTGTGTACTATAGTCCAGACTACAGTGTATACTATAGTCCAGACTACAGTGTATACTATAGTCCAGACTACAGTGTATACTATAGTCCAGACTACAGTGTATACTATAGTCCAGACTACAGTGTATACTATAGTCCAGACTACAGTGTATACTATAGTCCAGACTACAGTGTATACTATAGTCCAGACTACAGTGTATACTATAGTCCAGACTACAGTGTATACTATAGTCCAGACTACAGTGTATACTATAGTCCAGACTACAGTGTATACTATAGTCCAAACTACAGTGTATACTATAGTCCAGACTACAGTGTATACTATAGTCCAAACTACAGTGTATACTATAGTCCAGACTACAGTGTATACTATAGTCCAAACTACAGTGTATACTATAGTCCAAACTACAGTGTATACTATAGTCCAGACTACAGTGTATACTATAGTCCAAACTACAGTGTATACTATAGTCCAGACTACAGTGTATACTATAGTCCAAACTACAGTGTATACTATAGTCCAAACTACAGTGTATACTATAGTCCAAACTACAGTGTATACTATAGTCCAGACTACAGTGTATACTATAGTCCAGACTACAGTGTATACTATAGTCCAGACTAGACTACAGTGTATACTATAGTCCAGACTACAGTGTATACTATAGTCCAGACTACAGTGTATACTATAGTCCAGACTACAGTGTATACTATAGTCCAGACTACAGTGTATACTATAGTCCAGACTACAGTGTATACTATAGTCCAGACTACAGTGTATACTATAGTCCAGACTACAGTGTATACTATAGTCCAGACTACAGTGTATACTATAGTCCAGACTACAGTGTATACTATAGTCCAGACTACAGTGTATACTATAGTCCAGACTACAGTGTATACTATAGTCCAGACTACAGTGTATACTATAGTCCAGACTACAGTGTATACTATAGTCCAGACTACAGTGTATACTATAGTCCAGACTACAGTGTATACTATAGTCCAGTCCAGACTACAGTGTATATTATAGTCCAGTCCAGACTACAGTGTATATTATAGTCCAGTCCAGACTACAGAGTATACTATAGTCCGATAAAGCCTAGATTATAGATTACAATAAAAGCCTAGATTATAGATTACACTATAGTTTGCAGTTTAATCTTTAGTCCATACTCTGGTCCAGGCTATACTGTATTCCAAAATATATTTATCTTAATTAATAATTTTTAATATATATTTTTTCGAGAACACAATGTCCTTTTTATTACTCTCCTAATTAAATAAATTATCCATTTCTTGCAATATGTCTCCAGTAATTTATACTCGAATGCAACTCGCATGTAAATAATCGTTTTTATTTTCTCAACTGCCACTTAACATTTAAGTTGCAAGAAAGAGAGAGAGAAAAAAACATAAATTTATATGTAAAATGTGTCATACGATGCATAATTTAATTTTCTGCAGATTCCAAACTTAAGATTAATACACGCTACACTGGTCACTTATGCAAATAATCGTGCTTTTCTTTAGGCTGCTATATTTCACTTTTTGCTCATGTTTTTTTTAATTTTGCTGCTTAAAGAAATGAAAATATGAAATGAATTTATAAGAGAACAAAAGATTTTTTAAATAAATTTTTATAAATTTCAATTGTATGCAGCCGTATATTTTTTGTGCTTTAAATTAAATTTTTATGCTTTTTTTGCCTTTTTTGTCTATTCGGGAGCTCTGGGTTATTAAACTTATTTTTCTATAAAAGTATCTTTTAACATATAAAATAAACTATTCACGCGGTTGACAGTTCATTATTTTATAAAATATAAAAGAGAAAGAGAGAGAGAGAGAAAGTTTAAACTGGGAAGTATATACAGAAAAAGAGAGAATTAGTAATGGATGGAAATTTTTAACCCAATAGGAAATTTAGGGAAATAAGTAAACTTTATTTAAATGTAATGGAAACAAAAGAAGAGAGTTTGACATCTCAATCAAATAAACGATAGTCCAGATTAGCTAAACTATTGTCAAGTCTCTGGACTAAACTATAGTCTAGACTAAACTTAGCATCGTCCAGGCTTTGGCTAAACTATTGTCCAGTCTAGAGTAAACTTAAGACTAAAATATGTGCAGAATATGCTCTAAATTAAACAGATTATAGACTACACTACGATACAAACTATAAATAAAAGTTTCGTCCAGGTTTTAGCTAAACTATAGTCCAGATTATAAACAAAACTATAATGCCTATGGGCTAAACTATAGTCACTACTATTGATAAAACCATAGCACAGACTATAAATTAAACTATAGTTTGGACTTCAGACTACAGGCTAAACTATAGTCCCGATTACAGATTAGACTATTGTCTAGACTATAGATTAAACTATATTTCTGACCATACATAAAACTATAGTCCGGACTATGCTAAACTACATTCCAGATTACAGACGAAACTATAGACGAGTCCAGACTGTAGACTAAACTATAGTTCAGCTTACTATTGTCCAGACTAAACTTTAGTCTAGACTGTAGAGTAAACTAGTCCTGCCTACAGACTAACCTATGGTCCAGACTATAGATAAAGAGTCTAGAATACAGATTATACTATAGTCTAGACTATAGTTCAAACTATAGACTTAACTATTGTACAGAATATACTTCGTGCTAAATTATAGTCCAGACAATAGTTAAAACTATAGTACAGACTATAGACTAAACTATAATCCGGACTATAGATTAAACTATAGTACGGACTATAGAAAAAATTTTAAAAAACTATGGGTTAAATCGTAGTGCCGAAAACCATAGTCTAAACTATAGATTAAACTTTAGTCCGCCATCCAGACTATTAGTTAAACTATAGTCCAGACTATAGATTAAACTATATTCCAGAGTATAGATTAAACTGTAGTCACGACTATAGATTAAATTACACTCCAGATCATAGACGAAACTTTAGTCTCGACTGTAGACTTAACTACAGTCCAGATTATAGATGAAACTATCGTTAAGACTTAACTGTAGTCCTTACGATGGACTAAACTATGGTTCGGACAGTAGACTAAAGAATAGTCTAGGCTATAGATAATACTTTACTACAGAATACTGTTGTCCAAACTTGAGTCCAAATTGTGGACTAAACTATAGTCCTGACTACAGACTAAACTATGGTCCAGATTATAGATTAAACTATAGTCCTGACTTTAGAATAAACGTTATTCTAGAATACAGATTAAACTATAGGCTATCAATTCAAATTTTGTCTTAGCTACAATCTGAAGACTATAGACTAAACTATAGCCTATTTTCTATTGACCCTTAACTAAGAATATGAAATTTATAATCTAACGACTAAAACACCATGTTTTACGACTTCTTTATAATTTTGTTACTTATCTTAAGCTTCATATTCCTCATACAGTTTACCAGCCTTTAGAAACAGACTAAACTGCATTTCACTCCGCCATAAAGCCATGAACATAGTTTAACTTGCAATATTCTCTAGCAGTATTCTATGATGCGAATACAATTTTGATTACAAAAAATAAAAAATAAAATATTTAATATTTTTTAAACGTCGCGTCTTTTATAGTTTTGCATTTTGTAGTCTTTAGTCTTATCGTTCTCTCTAAAAAAAAACACAAAACAGAACTGGGTGTTGGTATTGTAGTGACTCTGACTATGAATATTATGAATCGTATGGCTGTTTTAGAAGTAAACGGTTGTGAAGGCACAATAAAGATGATTATGATGATGATGTTGATGAGCATGAGCATGAGCATGAAAATATTTTTGCAGTTTTGCTTTTGCATATAAAATAAGCATTTCATTCAGTTTTAGCATGTTGAAATGTTTGTGTCTGACATATTTGCAATTGACTGGCTATATAGCAGTCAGTCATCGAGGCAGGCAGCCAAGACTTAAAATGTATTGTTACTTTTTTTATAAAAATGAAATCTATAGAAAAAAATCATAGTTTCCAGGCACAATTTCCGTCATTTGTCTACAATGCCAGGGTTTTTATGCTTTAACTTATTGTATATTTAATAGACTTAAGTTGCGATAATTGAATTTAAGTATTCATTTATTGTAGGTTTGTAATAATGTAATCCAGCACAGCTGTTTGTCAGCATGTCTGTCCCATCTACCTTGCCCTAAGAGATCAATTCAATCATATTAAATTATCATGTTCAATTCAATTTCTTACTTTTAGTTGGCGTTTAATTTTACTTAAAATTTTCTTGTCAAGAAATAAGCTAAAGAAAAACTGCAAAACTTTGGTTCAGACTAGAAAAGAAAGCTATTTTTTATATATTTAAGCTAAAACGATAGATTAAAATGTTCTTTAGGCTTTATATACAGTAAAGTATAGTCTAGATAATACATCTAATTATAGTCAAGACTAAAGACTATAAACTAAAGAATAGTCTACTATGTACAAAACACTAAAGTCCATACTAAGTAGGCTATAATCGAGACTATAGAGTAAACTATAGCCAAAACTATTTGGAAATCTATAGTCGAGACTTTAGAGCAAATTATAGTCAATACTCTAGAGAAAACTATAGTCGAATTTATAAAAAAAATCTGATTTTGAGACTCTAAAATAAATATTTGAGACCAAAGAGTTAATTGTAGTCGTCACTATAGAGTAAATCTTTGTCAAGACTAGAAATTATAGTCCACAATATAGAGTATAGTCCAGACTACAGTATAAACTACAGTTCAGTTTACAGAGTATAGTCGGGACTATATAATGAACTACCGTCGAGACTTTAGGTTACACAATAGCTAGACTATTAAGTAAACTGTAGTCGATACCATAACGAGACTGTAAAGTAAACTAAAGTCGATACAAGAGGATTAACTCTTGTTGTAACTATAGTTTAAACTATATAGTAAATTATAGTCGAGAAAACAGAGTAAACTATAGTCAGTATCAGTACCTTAGTGAAGACTGTAAAGTTAACTATTGCTGAAATTGTAAAGTAAATCATAGTACCTGAAGAGTAAGTTATAGTCAAGACTTAAAAGTAAAATATTATCAAGACTACGGAGAAAACTGTAAGCGAGAGTAAAACCTAAACTAAAGTCTAAAATATAGACTGACATATGGTCAAGACTACAGAGTAAACTATAGTTGAGACTGCGGTAATAGAGTAAACTAAAGTCGAGACTAAAGACCAGACCAGTAAAATTGTTTAAAATAAACTCTAGAGTGGACTATAGACTGAACTATAGCCTGGAATGTAGACTGAACTATAATATGGACTAAAGACTGTACTATAGTCTGGATTATACACTGAACTATATTGTGGACTATACTTTGATCTTTGCTGTTTTAGACTGTTTTATAGTCAGGACTATAGACTGAAAAATATTCTGGGCTAAAGACAGAATCATATTTTGGACTATAGATTATTCCACAGTCTGGTCTATAGACTAAACAATTGTCTGGACTAAACTATAAATTGTGGTCTAGACTTTTTTAATCCCTCTTTCCGACTTCTCCTTCTCCTATTTGAAATATTTTTTTTTTATTTTTCTATTTTCAAATTTTCTTTCCTCCTCTTTATTTTCTTATCATGTTCTCAAGTCATTTTTATATAGAAAATTTAAATCCCCCAGTCATTCTTGATTATATATTTTTTTACGTCTTTTTGCAAACAATCTGTTATTGTTGATTTTGTTTTTCAAACAAAATTTATAAAGAAATTTGTATGCAAGTTCAGTTGCACATTATTAAGAACAAAATAAACATAAAGAATAAAATAAAAATTGAAGTATAAAAAATATCAAAAAAAAAAAAAGAAAAAGTTGCGTCAAACAACACTTGCAACAAATGAGTCATGACTTGTTTAAAAGAAAAATTAAAATGGGGAGATTTGTTGTAAACAAAATTACAACGTAATCGATGAGAAAACCACACCCACTTTTATAAAATAATCTTTAGTTAATAAATAAAATACAAAAAGGAATTTGAACTAAAAAAGAAATAAATAATAAATAAATAAATAATTGAAAAACAAAATCATTAAACTTTTAACAACAATTTAATCGTAAACTACTTTTCATTTTTTTCTTATGTATTTCGCAATAATGGAATAATAATATTAATTAGAGATTGTAAAGGTTAAAATAGTTTAAAATAATTATGAAAAATAGACAATTAGAGGGAGCAGTGAGTGAGAGAAAAACTAAAAAAATAGATTTTATTTCCTTCTCTCAATGTGGGAAAATATTGCAAAAGAAACTTACTAAACAGAGACTACATAATCGGACAGATTATAGATGAAACAACACATTCGAATATAGACTAAGTTAACGTATAGATTAAAGTATTATAGAGTAAACTATAGTTTATATTGTATTTCAGACTAATGTCTCATCTATTATAGATGCAACTATAGTCTCGACTGTAGATGAAACTATTTTCCGCACAAAACTATTGTTCGAACTATAGCTGAAACTATATATAAAACTATAGTCCAGATTATAAATAAATATATACTCCAGTCAAAGGATGAAAGGAATGTCCGCCCTAGAGATAAGACTATAGAATAAGCTATATAGGAGGATCTACTTTAGGTTATAGAGAAAATCAAGTCATGACTACAATTTGACGGCTATAGTTCAAACTATAGTCCAAGTTTTACATAAATCTATAGTCTAGACTGCAAATGGATCTCTAGTTCAAAATATATATGAAATTACTCAACAAAACTTTCGTTAAACTAGAATCCAAGCTGTAGAATTTCAGACAGACTGAACTAGAAATAGACTATAACTTTACTAGATTTTAGGTGAATCTTTAGTTCTAGTTCAGATCTACTGCACTTCTAATTCAGTTCTAGTTCATCTCTAGTTCTAGTTTAGTTCAGTTCTAGTTCTAGTTCAGTTCCAGTTCAGTTCTAGTTAAGTTTTAGTTCAGTTCTAGTTCTAGCCCTCTTTAAATTTTTGTTCAGTTCTAGTTCTAGTTCATCTCTAGTTCTAGTTTAGTTCTACTTCAGTTCTATTTCAGTTCTAGTTCAATTCTCTTAAGTTCTAGTTCAGTTCTAGTTCTAGCTCAGGTCTTGTTCAGTTCTAGTTCAGCTCTAGTTCAGTTCTAATTCAGTTCTAGTTCAGTTTTAGTACTAGTTCAGTTCTAATTCAGTTCTAGATCAGTTCTACGTTAGTTTTACTTCAGTTCCAGTTCAGCTCTAGTTCATTTCCAGTTCGATTCTTGTTCAGTTCTTGTTCAGCTTTAGTTCAGTTCTTCATCAGTTCGAGTTCATTTCTAGTTCAGTTCTAGTTCAGTTCTAGTTAAGTTCTACTTCAGTTCTAGTTCAATTCTCTTTAAGTTCTAGTTCAGTTCTAGTTCTAGCTCAGGTCTTGTTCAGTTCTAGTTCAGCTCTAGTTCAGTCTAATTCAGTTCTAGTTCAGTTTTAGTTCTAGTTCAGTTTTAATTCAGTTCTAGATCAGTTCTACGTTAGTTTTACTTCAGTTCCAGTTCAGCTCTAGTTCATTTCCAGTTCGATTCTTGTTTAGTTCTTGTTCAGCTTTAGTTCAGTTCTTCATCAGTTCGAGTTCATTTCTATTTCAGTTCTAGTTATATTCTCGTTCAGTTCCTGTTCCGTCTATTTCGATTCTTGTTTAGTTCTTGTTCAGCTTTAGTTCAGTTCTGGTTCAGTTCTTCTTCAGTTCGAGTTCATTCTAGTTCAGTTCTAGTTCAGTTCTAGTTAAGTTCTAGTTCAGTTCTAATTCAGTTCGGGTTCAGTTTTAGATAAGTTCTATTTTTAGATTCTAGAACTACACAGAACCAGAACTAAAGTAGAACTGAAAGACCCCAAGAACTAGAAGTGAACTTCAATTGAGCTGTAACCAAACTAGAATTTGAACTACATTCTAAAGTAGAATTAAAGTAGATTTAAATTTTTCATCAATCTATTTATCCCTTTTTTCTTCATCCTCTTAAATTTTTATTACTTTAACAGTCATTTGTCAGAAATGTGTTTTATTTTTGTTATTTCTTTAGCACAAGAGAAATATATTCATTTTTGCTTCATGATGTATTCTTATCTCTTAAATATTGTTATTTATTTCATTTTTATTTATGTGCATTTTATGATTTTACTGCTGCTACTATTTCAGTACTACAACTACTACTGTTATATGGAGTTTCAAAAGAGTTTTAACATTAAAACATAAATTCCCTACTAAAAATCCATAATGGGCTGAAGAAATGTTCTGAGGGTGGGTCAGACACAACCACAAAATGAACAATGAAAAAGAGAGCAGCAGCAGCAAAAAAAAAAATAACGAGAAAATATTGTTTATTTTGAAAATTTCATACTGCTAAAAATGTGTGATAAGACAACATGACCATGAATCATATGAAAAATAAACCAAACAAATCTTTACACATACATTTGCACTGAAATAAAGTAAGTGCAAGGAATGATTGGATGCATCAAACAATTTATTTGTTTCAGAGAGTTCTACTCGAAATTTCTCTAGCAACGATATTCGCGTATCCTCTTGAAAAATACTTTTGTTTGCACTTTTCCTCATGTGATGCAATTTTCCTACAAGTATTTGTCCAAAAATGAGTGCACCGACATACATTTTGTGTAAACTTGACTGGCATGTCGTATGATAATTTAAACAAAAACATACTCTCTTCCAAATTCACATTACAAAGGACCTCCCTCTCTTCTCTTGGTTGGGTGAGACAACTCCTGGTTGTTTGGCCAGTGGTGAACTATCAGTTCTATATGATGTAGACAATATTTTTCAGTTTAATTTGTAGTTTTTTTCTTTGTCAGTATTTCTTTGGTTTGATGTTTATTTGTTGCATTTATGCTAGACCAAACCCTTTTAACGAGTATAACTTGTTCTTCATACTCCTCATATGAGAACAGTTTGGCACAATAATTGAAGCGTTAATGCAATGAACCCGTAATGTTGCCAGAATTAATAAAGACAAAGTTATTCTATTTCATCAAAATTCAGCGGGCTTCTCTAAAACACCTTTTTGTTTGATCTCCGGGAATGTATCTTTACTTCTTCACATCACTGTATTGCATTGAACAGTATGTAGTAATAGTAAATGGTTGTTATATTAACTAAGTAGAGTAAGAGTATTTGCATTTTGTATTCATTCCTGTTAATCTCTAGTTAATGTTACTTTCTATGATTTTTAAATTTTTTTTTGTGCGAACATGTACTGACTACTGAATTTTCGAAATGAACAACAATAATTCAACTTTCTTAAGAGATTTTTTTTTTTTTTGATTTTTTCAAAAATGAAAAATTTGTCTATAAATTTTGTTCATGATTTTTTTGTTTGTTTTTAAAAACACACAAAAAATCATTTTAAAAGTTCGTCTACAATGATTAAAATGAATGATGAGTTGCTACTTTTTCAATTGTCTGTATTATGGAAAAATGTGAAAATGAGTTTAATTCTTTATCTGGAATTTAATGCACAGTAAAGCGAAGAAATACATTTCAGAAATTAATTAGAATTTGGACCGAATTCTGCAACAGAACTGATCTGGAACAGAACAGAAACAGAAGAGAATAAGAACTGAACGAATTAGAACAGAACTAGAACGGAACTAGAACAGAACTGAAACAGATCTAGAAGAGAACTAAAACAGAACTCGAACGGAACTAGAACAGAACTAGAACAAAACTAGAATAGAACTAGAACAAAACTAGATAACTAAAACAGAACTAGAACGGAACTAGAACAGAAAGGAACTAGAATAGAACTAGAACAGAACTAGAACGGAACTAGAACAGAAACAGAACTTAAAGACAGGAACTAGAACGACTAGAAAGAAGAACAGAAATAGAACAAACTAGAATAGAACTAAAACAGATCTAGAATAGAATTAGAACAAAACTAAACAGAATCTAAAACAGAACTAGAACAGAAATAGAACAAAACTAGAACAGAACTAGAAAAGAACTAGAAAAACTAGAACAGAACTGAATATAACGGAACTCGAATAGAACAGGACAGACTAGAAAAGAACTATTATTGAACTAGAATAGAACTGAAACATAATTAGAACTGAATTAGAAGATCACTAGAACCAAACTTAGAAAGAAAATCAAACTGAAATTATCTAGATTAAAAGAATCTGAATTAGAGATTGGAACTAGAATCTAACAAGAATTTGAACAGACTATAATTCGAAACTAAATCTGTATTAGAATCTGAACCAAAATGGGAACTAGAATGTGAATATAAACTAGAATGTGAACTAAAGTAAGATTTTGATTAGAATCTAAATTAAAAAAAAAACTATTAGAAAGTACGAGGGCCTGATTTGGAATGTGAACATGAATCTCCACTATAATATAACTGTAATCTGAACTAAAATCAGAATTAGAATCTTAATTTGAAATCCACTTAAACTTGAACCAAAGCCTAAACTAGAATTAGTATTATGATTCTTATATTTAATCTGAAGAGCATTCAAACTCGAATCTGTACAAAACTGAACTATAATAGTAAGTGGAACTTAAACTACAATCTAACTAGAATCTGAACGTGGATATGGACTGAGATATGAACTATTATCTGAACTAATAACTGCAAAATTTTATTTTGAACTAAAATTTTAACTACGAAATGGATGTGAACTCGAATTTGAACCCGAATCTAAATAAGAGTTTGAATTTGGAATTTGAGCTGAACTAGAACCCGAACTTGAAACAGAATAAGAATCTAAAATTAAATATTCTGAATTAGTATCTTAACTGTAATCTGAATTAGAATTTTAACTATAACTGTAATAAAATCTGAGGTACAATCTGCACTAGAGTCTAAATTCAAACAAAATAAAACCAAAGAAACAGCCAGAATCTGACCTAAAATTTTGCGCAAAATCTGAATTAGAGAATCTAAACTAGAATATTATCTTTAACTTGAACTATAATTGGTACCGGATTGTGCACTAAGAATCTGAACTGGAATATGAGCTGTAATTTAGATCTAAGCTAGAATCTGAACTATAAAAGTACCAGAAATAGAACTAAAGTCCTAAGTAGAATCTAAATTCGAACTGATCTAGAAAATGAAATTGAATCTAAAATAGATCCAGCACTGGAACCTGGTATAGAACCTGAAAAAGAATCTGAACAAAAATCTGAACTAGAAAATTTCATTTATAACTCAAATAGGACTTATTAGATCCAATTTCACTAGAATTGTGTTAAGAGAAATTTTTGCTAAATTTTTTATTGTTTTCGTTACACTGTGCAAAATGTTGTTAAACTTGTGACTAAATTTAATCCATCATTATGTTATTTTTTTCTGTTGTTGGAAAATAAACAAAGTAAATTGTTATTATTTTTTGGGACATTTTGTAATTTTTTTTTGTTTCAATTCAATGGTTCACTTAACAATTTGATAAGTTTTTTTAGGAGGGATTCATTTATTTCCATTTTTTTCGTTTTAAGCAAGACTGAACAATAATTAAGTTTAATGTTTTCTAAATAGATAAAAGTATTCATTTTTTAAAATTTTTAAAAGTTTTTTTGAATAAAATAAAGTAATAAAAAGTTTTATTTGGGAAATTTGAGGTTAGGAGTTTTGAACAGAGTTGTATTTTGAAAGAAAGAAACACAAGTATAATTTGATATTTTCTTTAATCAAGTTACCTTTTGTAAAATATGCCAGTTATTAAGTTTAATGCCCAGAAAAAAACCTACTAAAATTAGTAAATATTTTCAACATAACCCAACTTTGTTTTACAAAAAGTCGTCCACACATTTAAGGTTCTGCAGTCAAACTGTTTCCCATGTTATTAAACAGTGAAGGGACAATTTGTGTATTAAAAGAAAATATGTTTCTGATAGAAGGAATGGTCCAAATGATGTTTTTTAAGCCAGAAACTAGAAAGCATTTTCAAATGAGCTCCCAACAGATCCGGTAGGAAAGCTGCCCGATAAGCTGAGAGCTCGAACAATTTGTTTTGAAAAGTTTAAGCTGATGACGGTTAAAAAACTTACAAGGCTCAAAAGGTTCCTGACAAGAACTCTGCTAAGAATTTAAGGGCCAAAAACAGAGCACGAAAATGAAAGTCAATTTTTCGAAAAAAAAATATTCTCGCTGCATAATGGGAATGTTAAAGAAAATTTAAGGACCCGTAGCAGTAAAAGTTGTCCAAAAGGTTCTTGATATAATAAGCAATATAAAGTTGCGGCAAAAAGTCAGTCATTCTTTACAACGAGCTCTTTAAATACAGAAATTTGCATCAAGGAATGTTCACAAAGAAGGCAGCTTCCATACATAAGACTTCATAATATGTCCACTCATTTTTGCTCTGATTTGGAATTCTGTCACTATGGCAAACAGGTCCTTGAATGGTGCAAGAACAATAATAATAGGCCCCAACTAAAGCCACTGGAGAGATATGTGGCTTGTTAAAAGAGAATTAAAGAGCTCAAAGTGGTGACAAAAAGTGTAGAATGGATTAAATTTCTTTTAACTTTCTCCCCGATTTTTATCCATTATTCATTTAATTAATAAATTAATTTAATAATTAATTTGAAATAGATCGTTTCATGATCAAAAAAAACCAGCTCTCCGACACCTGCAGATGACATACAGCCTCACAGTCGTTGCCCTATTTGAGAGTTGGAAAAAGATTTAGTTTTTTTATATTCTGTATTGGACTTTCTAAACACGATAATTCAGCCATCATTACTAAATATATTAAATTTGATTTCATTGGAGAAAAGGACCCGATTCCAAAATGTTATAGATTAAATTTAGTTTATTTAAGAGATTAACGTGGTTAACGTCTAGCAATTCGAGCATTATGACTAGTTTCATGCAGCACTCTACGAACAGTAAGGGAGTATATTCCTCTTGAACTTCAAGTAGGTTTGGTTTTATAGGAGATAAAAACTTAGATCGTCCATTTCCATTCGAATTTTGGAAACTTGACTTTCCTTTAAAACGATTCATTACCCTTTTCATAGTGAAATGACTTCGTTCCATTATTTATGACATATGATTTGGTTTGGTTATACAGTTCCAGTATTATTTTTAGCTCAGATTCGTTAGTTTGTTTTCGTTTTGGGCTCTGGTTTCACAGAGTTTCTTTCGAATTTAAATCAACAAATTTTCACTTTAACTGATTAGAACCGACGCATAATGATTTATTGCATGAAAAAATCTTCAACTTTCTTTCGCCGCTTTGTATTTGGGACTTTTCTGACCTTAAAACCCTTTCCGGGAAGAACATTTGTATGGGAGGTACCTGAAATACTGGACCGAACATCGCCAATTACAATAGATTTCGTCCTAATGATTTATTGAATGAACAAAAATGTTATACTTTCTTTCATGGTTGTAAGATTTCTGAGATTTTATAAATAATGAACTTGCAACACTGAGTGTACCTACACTTTTGTCCGGTAAATTGATGACCTTTTTAACAAATAATTCTATTTAGTCAAGCCATTTATGGTTGTATTTAGTATGAACGAATTTTTATTCTAAAATTGGGATAAAATGCTTGCTGTACCAATAGTTTTGTTCGGAACTGTATATGTATGAAGTTTTTGATCTCAGTACTTTATTTAATATTTTTAATAGTTTTTAAAACTTTTTAAAAATAATGTTTTATTGAAAAAAATATTTTCAGTTTTTATTTAATACCATTTTTGGTTTATAACCATTATTTTAGCTTCCAAATTGTTTTTAAAAAACTTTTTTAATGTTTATAAAAACAACCTTCATTTTTATTATTTTAAAAAAATTTTGCAAAATTTTATTTATTAAAAAAATTCAGTCGAACAAATTTAGCAACAAAATACAATAACAACAAAAGACCTTTAAAATGTATTACAATTGTTTAATAACAATAGTTGTTGTAATAAAGATTAATTACCTTAAAAAGGCAAATAAAACAAATAAGAATGTTATGACGAATCTTTAATACCCTACACAACAAATGCGTGTGAAGTAAATACTTTATGTTCCGTACACACACACACTCACATATACACACACAGACGTATACATTATATAAATGATTTTCTTAAATACAACACAGAAACACTTAATGAGACATAAAATTAGTTATATTTTTGTCTATAACTTTTTTTTTCAACTGAACCGATTTTGATAATTTTTGGAATGATAATGATGTACATATAACTTTATGTTATAACAAAATGTTAATCTAATTTGTCGATTTCTTATTGGCAGTTTTATCACAATTCTTGGGTGGAACTTAGAGGTAGCCTCGGATATCGGTTTATATCTTTTGATATAATAAACCGATTTGGCCACTTTTTAATAGGAAACTTCTCAGTACTATAGAAAATATTCAGGCCTAATTTTATAGAGCTTTGTCAATAATTGTGTACGTGAGCGTGCCAACAATAGACAGACAGAAGAATGGACCACAGAGGGACAAAGCTAAATCGACACAGATTTTGATTTGATGCAAGAATATATAGGGACTGAGATGATTCCTTCTTAGCGTTACACACAGCATGATAAAGTGAATATATCCTCTTCACAACTTACAATGGTGGAGGGCATAATAATCTCATAAACAAGTCATAACCACAACAGAGTGGTAATAAACTTCAATTTACCACAAGAACTAATAAAATCGTCATAATAACAACAAAAAGAATAAAATGAAAATTTATGAATTAAAATACATTAAAAGAGAGTAAGAGAGAGAGAGACAGAGGAAGAACTTAATTATAATGAAATCTAGAAAACAACAACAACAAAAAACATTTTGATGGATAACAATCGACATCCGTTAACTGAATTTTAAAGTTTGACGGACTCACAATTCGAAATGTATATAAATGAAATATGACTCAAAATTCAAGTTAAAAAAAACTCTGTTGTTGTTTATATTTTATTTTATTGTTGTTGTTCTCTCCAGAATCGATTAATTTTTTTTTTTAGGTTTTTCCATTTTAAACAAAAATTTCATCATTTTAAGGGCCACTGAGAAATGGAGATGGAGGAGAGATCCTTAAGGGAGTTTGAGTATTGGGTTTTGAAAATTTGTGGAAAAAATTCAATGAAATTTTTAAAAATAAAATTTCAATTTTAAGAAAAATAAGAACGACCTGGACTTGTTAACAAATCAATTACATAAGAGAAAAAATCTTATAAAACTCTGAAGCTCTGTCCAACAGAATATCTCGATTAGGGTCAAATGACCCCATTTTAATGAAACTATTTAACTCGTAAGAAAAGAAGTCCACTAGTATCTTAACCTGAAACCCCTGAAAAATTAGTTAGATCGTCTAGCATATAGTTTCTTAGGAACCATTTTCAATTACTGGACATACACAGAGAACAGTTAGAATTCTCTCTTGTCCTTTTCCATATAACTGTAACTCCGACATTAGTCCTTGAAGGGCAATCTTACTTCTTCCCAATACCTCGTATCACATAATGAATTGGCTTCTTATTTTCATATCTGAAGTAGGCCACAACTTTTTAGCGATCTGGTGTGTATCTCTGTCCATCGTCTCTCGGATAAGCGCAAAAAATACTTGGCGACAAATTTTATAATAAATTCACATAAAATTTCCATTGATTTTAATTATATTGACATTTTTCCTGAACTCAAATCTATATTTAATACCAAAAAAGTTCCTGTGATCTAAGACCCATATTCAGTAAACCTCCTCAACACTTCGCTGTATTGGTTGGTTAAGCAATGTTGTGACTGTTAACTGAGTTCCAAAATCTGACATTTTTTTAAATTATATGAGATTCTGACCGACAAAGAATTATTTCCTGAGTTAATTTAACGATGTCCGTCTGTCTGGATAGATGTTGGCTGTCCACGCAATCTTCTTGAACATTCTACATAGCGACCTCAATGAAATTTGGTACACGAAGTCTGATGATGATCCGTACAAAATAAATTGGGGTTTTAGCTCAATAAAGCATTTCGATTAAATTTGAAAAAAAAAAAAAAAAATTAGTATAATCACAAATCTACATGCCAAAGTTCAAAAAAATAGGTCCGCAAATGGTCACATACAAATCCACTTCCGAAAATCATTTTAAGCAAAAATAAAAAAAATGTTTAAGAAATTTTTTTCTGAAGGTTTTTTTTTATAAAAATTAGCAGGCCTTGGTCGTAGCTCACATATAGACCCACTCCGAAAATCACTTTAAAGTGCGTAAAATAAAGTACAACTATTTAAGTACCTTTTGTGAGCACCTTCTGGCTAATAAGAAATTGTATTGCTGAAGTCTTTTTACAAAAAAGTACCAATGCTTGGTCATAGCTCTTCTAACGATTTGTATCCGGTACCTTTAGACCATTTCTGATGCATTCCTATAACATATAAAATGATTTAATTTAATGTTTAAATCAAACTACGTGGAATTAATGAATTTTTTAATTAGTTTATAAAAATATCAAACTATACGAAGGACCATAAACAACTATTTCGATCAGAGGGACAAAACGAGGTAAATAGTTCAATAGTAGGCCTTGTAGAAAAGCACCAGAATATTTAATTAATAGTAAATCGAAAACTTGTCAAAACCGGTCCAAATTATTCTTTTAATCATTGGATTTGGATTTAAAACCCTTAAGTGGGGTGAAGGACCATAAGTAACTGTTTTGATTTATGAGACTTAAACAGAATTTAGGAACCAAATTCTGGCTCATTCATATTACACATACAACTAGATTAAATATATATAGAGTATTTAAGGTCCTTATCATCTTTTTATAAAAAATGGTAAAGAGCTCTTTTAGAGGCCCTGTTTAAATGTTACCAAAATTGAATCAGAGGTTTAAATTTTGCCAGTTGAATTCAGTTATTTTTAATTGAGTTTTATTTTGTCTTCCAGCATGCGGTAGGTAAATTTTTATTTTGATAAGAAGAACGTTCAAGGAACGATATAAGAATTATATGTTTTCCTTTATTTGTGGGATCAAACAAGTGTTTTGTAACGGGAAATTTTATGATCTGACACATTTCGATTTCTTAAGCAAACTTTCAAACGATAAGTGGTGCGAAGGACCATAAACAATTCTCTAGTTTATAGGATCAATGAAAATGTTTTTCCTTCTACGATTGGTGGATCTTGAGATGTGCTTAAAGGCCAAATTTGGTTCTATATCTTTTTAAACGATATTAACAACCGTTAAGTGGTGCGAAGGACCATAATTAAGTGTTATGATTTGAAGAGCCAAAATCGAGTTTAGGATTAAATGGAAGATGATAAGTTTTTCACTTTATTATTTAATAAGACTTTATTATTTTGAATACGTAACAGATCGCAATTACTTTTTCTATTGATTTAATTTATATAATTTTACCTCAGATATTTTAAAATACATAAAAAAATAATTTCATAACAACTGTAAAACTATAAAAAGTGTCATAAAATGTAACTCCAACATGTGTTCAGTTTAATTTAGAATTTATATAATAATTTGTTCACATTTTTTTTTGTTATTTGAGCTTAAATGAAAACTTTACCTGAGTTCCATTCTACAGTTGTGAAATGTAATGAAAGTTTTTTTAAAAAGTTTTTTTTTTTTTTAATTTTATTTTATATATAAATTGTGTGTTGTTGTTATTGTTATAAACTAAAATTAGTTTTTTTTTTTTATATTTTTACTCTTATACACCTGTTGTTCAACAGAAATAGAGTTTAATGCCATTGAACTTAAAAAAAAAGTATATTAAAAAATTATCACAAAACTCATTATTTTATTTTAAATAATGAACTTTTTTATTTAATTAAAGAACATTTATTATTTCCATTTTTGTTATACGTTCAGAACTTTTACGAATTGAAATAATTAAATAATGAAAAAAAAATCTGGTTACTTGTTAATGTGTAGAGACTGGAAAGGTCATTAGTTGTATTGATATATGAAATATTGATATCATTTGAGATGAATTCCATAATTGTAATATGAGCAAATTTTGGCCCGCTACTCGTTTCTGGTTGCACTAAATTTTTCCTACTAAAGTAATTTTGCGAAATGGATCTTGAAATTTGGCATGTGAATTTGGACTTATTTTTAACAATTTTAATTAAGATATCTTCATATCTCTTAGTTTTATAGGTTTAGAACTCCCATACTGTTAGGACATTTGATATCTCAAAAATTGGTACTGTGGAGACAGACGGTAGGACATTGGTGTACTTAATACCATTTTTTTTGTATAACAAACATCTTAAATATTTTTACTAATTTTCAAATCTAAATCCGAAAAATCCGGTTCGTAAGTCCAGATCATTAGGGTAATTTTGATATTTATTTGAGGAACAGATTTATGAATAGAAAAGGATATATATATCAGTTAGTTTTAAGAGTTTAGAACTCCCATTCTATTAGGGCATTTGTATGGGAGCCGACTGATATATTGGACCGAATATGACCAATTTCAATAGGTTTCTTTTTGGCCTTAAATAACAAAATGTGTTAAATTTCATTAAGATATTTTTTAAAATTGAGACCTGAGGTGTGAAGTGTGTTCCGTAAATGACCCATTTTTCAAATATACCGATCACAGTATCTTTTCGATTCTACTCAATAATATCCGGCCGTCGGTTTGTCTATCCGCCTGACTTGCCATCTGCATATTCGATAGTTTACAAATTTATAGTTATCTTCATGGGATTTTGTATTTATGCTTTTTTTAGGCTAAGAATGAATTATATTCAATTTAGTCCAATATTTCATGCAGCGCCCCATCCAATTGTCCCTTAGGATTTGTGTTTTAAGTTCAAAAAGATATAAAAAAATATTTGAATTAAATTTGGCACAGAAAAATCCGTATTAGTACTAATTTACATGTCAAATATCACTGGTCCACAAATAACCATAGTTCACATAGAGGCAAAATCTGGTAATTACTTTAAGATGCATAAATTTAGAAAAGATTTTACTGTACTTTACGAGATTCGGTCCATCCTCATGCGACAATTCAACTAAAAATTTTGATTAAACCAAATTTCTAGAACACTGGTCTACAAATAACCATAGTTCACATAGAGGTAAATATCCGGTAATTACTTAAAGATGCATAAATTTAGAAAAGATTTTACTGTACTTTACGAGATTCGGTCCATCCTCATGCGACAATTCAACTAAAAATTTTGATTAAAACCAAAATATAATAGTTTGTTTGATTGGATCCAAAAAAATCCGGTTTGCAAAACCGTAGTGATTTTATCTCTTTTGCAAATTTTCAAACAGCAATTTAATTACAAAATAATCTTGATATATTTTGTAAGTTACAACGAACAAACTCCGGTTCGTAGGACCATAAATGATTACATTATTTTGTTAGTATAAATGTATTAAAATAAGTTTAATAGTATAAAATTTAAATAAAAAATAAGCTTAAAAATATGCATTTATTAGGTAGGACCGAAACAAATTCGGTTCGTAGGACCATAACAGTATCAACTCTCTTGCAGTTTTTTAAGTTTAGTAACCTAAAATTTTTATAATACAATTTCATTTCCAAAAAGAAATCCAGTTCGCAGGACCATAAATAATTTTAATGACTTAAACAATTATTTCTTAATGTTATAACGAATTCCTCCAATTATTTTAATTATAGGGAATTGGAACCTGTTAAAACCTGTTCTATTTATTTAAATTATTATTCATTTATTTTTTATTTACGTTTCACATTCTCATTATCTAATTCACATTATCTTTCTCTCTCTTTCTTTTTAAAAAAAACAAATTTTCAATTTTATTTTAAATGATTTCATTTCATTTCCATTCTTCGTATCGCTTTTAATAATAATTGTAATTAATATAATCTTATTCGCGTTGCTATTTATTGCAAATTAAATGGAATAAAA
The DNA here is from genome assembly GCA_004302925.2 of Cochliomyia hominivorax. Taxonomy (NCBI): domain Eukaryota; kingdom Metazoa; phylum Arthropoda; class Insecta; order Diptera; family Calliphoridae; genus Cochliomyia; species Cochliomyia hominivorax. Next base: position 79,319,267 of record PYHX02000158.1, on the reverse strand, counting down.
TCTATATTTTATTTTTTTATTTAATTATTTTTTGTTGCCTTTCAATTTCTCATTTTAATGACATTCATTATTCATTTTTGGCATTTTATTTAGTAACTTTTTCATGAGCATTTAACTGGGAAACAGAGAGGGTATGGAAGCATAGAGTTGACTATGGAAATTTAATATTTCATTCTCTAAATGAAAAGATTTTTGTACAGAACTTATAAGAACAATGTAACTGGGTCACTAAAACTAAGTCAAAAGATTTAAAATTATTAAATGAATTCAAGAAATCAGAATAATATTTTTGGCTTTAAAATGAAATTTTTGGTTTTTAAGGAGGAACAAATTAAAAAAATAGATTAATCAAAAAATTTATGGAACAATAATCCAGTTCGTAGCACCGCCAAGAAATGATGTAATTTTTTATTTTTAGTTGATAACAATGAAAGTGTTGATAATTTTAGTAAATTTTATAAAAATCTTAGAATTGTTCAAAGGTTCTTAGGACTATAAATATTTCGAAAGCATTAGTTCGTAGAATAATTAAAAAGACTTGTCTTTGGAAGAGAAAAAGTTAATAAAATAACTACAGTTATAGAACAATTATTTGGTTCGTATGACCGCCACAAAAAGCTTCCTTTACAATTTTATTTATAACATTTTTTTAATTTTAATTTAAAATTTCATTAAAAATTAAAAGAATTCCTTTTGCAGAACCATAAACGTTTTGAAATAAAGAAAAAATCCAGTTCGTAGAACCAAAAATAATTTAAGTTGAATGAATCTAATAATTTATAAATTTATTGAGTTTATTGAAAAAATAGTATATTATTTTTAATTATTTTTTGGTTAATAAACATTTTTAAAAACTAAAAGGATCCGGTTTGTAGGGCAATAATAATACATATTTTCTTGTAAATTATCAGTTTAATTGTAATCAAATAACGTACAAATATGACACTGCTTTTGGAGAAAAAAACTCTTAAAAATAGTTCTATATGTGATGTATCGAAAGTTAACATTGTTTATTGTTAATTCCTTCTATTTCCCCCAGGAATAGAGGAGGCTTTTTTGTTTTTTTGTTAACGTTCGCCGCATTCATACATAGTTAACCTGCGGGATGGTTGAAGTTTATGTTGTGTAGATAAGCCTTGTAAACATTCTTAAATACTGCTGTCATATTCCAGTTCGTAGGACCACAATTATAATTTTATCGCATTCGTTTTTCTTGAAAATTATTAAAATTAATAGATAAGGAGTTTATTTGTATGAGATCTTCAAATTGTCTTTTTCGCAAGACCACATTAATAATTTTAACGTATTCATCCAAAGTCTGGTTGACCAAGGTGTCATATTTTTTAATATTCGAAGAATTACGTTTAGACGGTCCAGTTTTGTTGACAAGCACATTGACCACCATATCGCCGCCAGAATCCGGTTCGTAAGAAAAGATTTTGAAAATATATTTGCAAGAATAATCATTTAAGTGACTACAAATCCGGTTCGTAAGACCGTAACAATAATTAGAAGTTTTTTTCATAAATTCGATGAAAATATGATTAAACAACATCAAAATCGGTAATATTTGTAGGTCAATAAATCGTTTTCTGGTAAAAACGAAAATAAGTTTCGGCCTATACAAAATTTCATCGAGGTAATTCGAAAACTGCGCTCTGTAGAGTGTTTACAACGTATGTTACGTTGCCAGCCACCTGGATAGACGGAAGGACGGACATTGTTAAATCAACACAAAAAGTGATAGTGAGTCGATCGGTTTATTTTGATTTTGGGGTAGCATTACTGTTTCTATGCGTCACAAAGTTTTGGGGAAATGCTTAACTCTCCAACCCTCGTATTATGATGTAGAGTATAATAATGTCCCTAATTTGTGGTTCACACAAAAAATCCGGTTCGTAGGAGCCGGACTTTGTTTTCTTTTGCTTAATGTTAATGACTTTAAAGGACCTGAAGGAGATATGGGTACAAGAGGTTTTTCTGGAGCTAGAAGAGAGCCTGGTTTGGTGGTTCCAAAAGGTGATATAGGATCTGATGGTGAAGATGACAAAGTGGATGAACAGGGGCCAGAAGGAAGAATAAAAGTAATAGGACCTCCAATAAACAAGGTCCTGAAGGACCAGCAGGTATGCAAGGACCTACTGGCCCCAAAGGAGAAAAGGGCGACAAAGGCGATTTGTATCCCGAAGGACAAATAGGTATGACTGGTCCCAAGGGTCTACCAGGACTACAAGGTCCCTGAGGAACTAGAGGTTAAAGAAGGTATGAGGGGTTTACCGGAATCGACCGGTCCTAATGGTAAAATTTATAGTTTCATAAAAATTTTTATTACAGAGACAAAATCATCCGGTACATAGAACCATAAAAATTTATAAAATCCCAAGTCATTGATCTCTAAAATGTAAATATTCTTGAATTATGTCCCGTTTATTTTCTAAACATCTGTCTCGTTATACAATTCTTTCCCTTACAATCGAGTAAAACTCACTTAAATTAATTATTTTTATTACTGCTCATAAAAAAGCTCTAATTTTTCTAACACCTGGTTCAACTTTTTTCATTATTTAAATATCTGTATAATAGAAAAAAATAAAAAAAACTTTTGTATAAATTTAAAGTGAGTTGACGAAAAAAAAAAGAAATTGTGAAAATATGAATTTATGAATAAATTCAATTGAATAAAATAAACTATTTTAAAATTAAGCTTAGAAACAATTTATTTTAATTTTTTTTATACAAACAAAAATACCATAATAAAGTCTTATGTGCATATGTGTTTTTGTAAGTTGTGAAGTGTGTGTGTATGTGTGTGTTTATTTGTGTGGGTACAAAAATATATATGTAAATGCAGTAAAAAAATTTGCATATGTATGTGAAGATATGCACATCGAATATATTTAGGGCATTAACAGATGGATCGAAGATTATGAGAAAACATCGTCTGCAGTTTCTATGATTTTTGGATGAAGAGCGAAAATGATTTTAATGGGTGCGGTATTGCGGTGAAAATGCCAGATCCATATCAAAAAATTTCAGAATGAAAAGATTTATGGATCCGAACATGGACAAGTAGTCTAACTAGATCAGTTACAAATCATTCATCATTAATATGATGAATTATTGTTTCATTATTTAGATTATAATCAAAAAACTCCAAAGACATGTTATGACTACAAATAATCTTCTTGCTTCCTATAAAGTGCTTTGTGTTTCGGTTTTGGTCTTTCAATCGGAACTAATCTGCTCTTCAAACAATTAAAAAGGCAAAACTCTTTGAAGATTTGATCAGAGACTATATTTTTCTCCTATGAAAAGCTATACATATGGGCCATATTTGATTCGATCATTTGAAGGAGTTTTAAATTGTCTAAAAGGAAATCTTCTGCAACAATTTTGTTGCTTATTGAAAAAATATCAAAATATCCCTTGGTTCCATAGTAAGTTTCTCTACAGATATATCTGCTCCCTTCAACGAGAGAGCTTGAAACTTGTTTTCAAATGATTTGACTTTTTTTTAGATAAACACAACCTCGATCGGTCTAATTTTCCGTGGCTATCAACCTGAGTAATTCTGATCCATCAAGATCCGGTTTGATCTATGTAATAAACAGGTTTTTCTAGTATATTCGACATGTTTAAGTCATCCTCTTTGTTTTTAAAACATGATTGAAAATCGTTGTTTCTGGTTCCTTAGAATTCATCTGTGAAACAATTGGCTCAAGGTATACAATAACTGTGGCACGTGGTATTGGCGAAAGATCACCTTTAACTGATTTTTATTTGTCTTTTAATTTTCTGTAAATTCCAACTTCGCATATCCTCGTAGACTGAGAGAGTTAGTTCAAAACCTCTATGAACTCCTTTTTTGAAGGGTTTAGTGATTTAGAAAGATCACAAGTTTCCGTAGTTATGTTCTAAATAACATTGAATTTTCTCTATGCCTACATTGCTTTAATAATTGTTAGTTATTTCGCAGGTTTGTATCTGAGGCCAGTGTTATGTTACCCGAATTGCGACTCCTTGCCGTTACATTATCTACTCATAATTAAACTGGCTATTACCTATTAAAAGCCATTGATGAGTTCAGGGTTAGATATTGTTCTTCAAGAGTAATGATTTCGGAATTGGTCTTCTTTAAGTCTTTTAATGATGGATCTTCAAGCAAAAGATGGGAAGCAACGTCTTCCCCAAATCGTTAATAAAAGTTTAGATTAAATCATACGAATAAATTCAAGATCTGAACAGGATCTGTACGACCAGATCATTTTACTTTCAAGAGCAATATAACTATTTAAGACTGACTATGAATTCAGGATTAGATGATTTGTACTAAAGCGAGTATTTCAGAAATGGTACTCGTTGTGTTGGATATTTAAAGTTTGAAAACTATCCATTTCTCAGATCGCAAATTATATCTTAAAGACGAAAATACCGATCTTTAATTCAAGATTACCTCCAGTATAATATTTTCAATATGGAATTTTAAAGGGAATGGAATATTGATAAAATTTCACTGAAGGTAAAACAAGGTACATTCTTAAGAAGATGACATAAGGGCATAGTGTTTGCATCTATGTACACCATGTTAATAAAAATGAAGGGATTTTTGTAGAGCAATCGAGATAACTAAAATTGCTTCAATTTAATTAAATGCAGGAAGGACATATTTGGAATGAACCTGGCAAAAAAATATATCCACAAGAGATTCAAAAAGGGATCTTTGGAGAATCAGAAAAAAATGATCCGCGGTGAAGGCCTATCAATAAAATTTCTAATACAGTCCAAATAAATAAAATTGCTTCGATTTTATATTAAATCCCGTGTCATTTGTGGCCCTCTTTAATGATAAGTCCCACCTCAATCTGTGACATCCTAAATCGTAAAACGATCCCTTCCTCTTCCCCCTTTCCCTTCCTTTTACAAATTTTATATTTTTGTCAAACGCAGACACTCATATTCACTATAAAAGTTCATTGCTTTTGCAGCACCGTAAATGCTCATGTATTTGAGTCTCAATGACGGAAGTTGGCATTTACTGTGTTTATTTCTGTATGTATATATATGTGTGTGTGTATGAGTGTATATTTATATGTATTTAGTTTTTTTTACAAAAACGTTTTAGTTTGTTTTTGTTTTTAGTTCTCTTTTTTTTGTTATTATTTTAATTATTTTTAACTCTATAAAAATTTGCATAAAAGTTTATGATGGTATTTGTTTAACGTTTATATGTATTCCTTTTCCAAGTCCCAAGTTTTGAGTACATTTTTTTTGTTTTTAATTTTTATTTTTGTAAGGAATCATCATTTGCTTTATTATAAACAATAATTTAACAAAACAACATTTTTTGTAGGCATTTTTTCTCTTTTTATTTCGGATGATGGTTTATGAATTAAAAGTGGGGTTTTTGAGATGAATGTAGAGGATTTTTAATCACTGGATTTGATGAAAAACTCATAGTTTTTTTCATTCTTTCTTTTTTTTTTGGTTTTAAATGTAAATAAAAGAATTTCACAAAAGTTTTGTATAAAAATTCTTTATTTATTTAAAAAACAAAGCACTCGAGGTCATAATGAAAAGTTATGGAACCGTTTTTTTTGTTGGCTTTTATTCTAACAAAGAGAAAATTAATGTAAATTGTTTTAATTTGGAGAAAGATGTGAAAAGGATTGATAATGAATTTATTTGTACTCCTCTTCAGATTGTATTCCAAAACTATGCTATATCATCTTTATTTAATGATCTATTAGATTTGAATCAAGCCTGCCCTTAATGATCTCTTATATTTGTTTGAAATCTACTTGCATCAACAAGATCATCGATCAGTTTTATTAAAAGTGGGATTTATAAAGGATCGATAATATAGTTTTGTAGTCGTCTTTTTAAATTGATCCTCCTTCCTTTTCTATATCCCTTTGATTTAATGATCTTTTAGATTTGACTCAACGTCTTTTTTTAGCAACACGATCATTGATCATTTTAATTTAATGAAGGATTTGAAATAGATAGAAAAACATTTATTTGTATTCCTCTTCTGAACTGTATTCCATAACTTTACAATAACCCTTTTATTCAATGACTATTGACTCAAGTCTTTGTCATTGATCATTTAAATTAAAAGAAGGATTTGAAAAGAATTTGTAATGAATATAATTGTACTCCTCTTCTGTATAGAACTGTATTCTAAAACTCTGCTATATCTCTATTCTATTTAAAGATCTTTTGAACTTGAATCAAGCCTGATTTGAACAATACGATCATTTTAATGTGGATTTAGAAAGGATTTTCAATCCTTTAATTAATTTCTTTGCGTTCGTCTTCTGTTTTTAGAAACACGATCTTTGAAAATAATCGGTAACCAATTTATTTTTATTCGTCATCTGTTAGGAACTGTATTCCATAACTTTACAATATCCCTTTTCTTCAACGATCTGTTAGATTTTACTAAAGCCTGGTGTTAGCAACACGTTCATTGATCATTTTAATTAGAAGAAGGATTTAAAAGAATTTGCAATGAATTTATTTTTAATCCTCTTCTGAATAGAACTGTATTCCAAAACTCTTCTATATCCATTTTATTTAATAATCTCTAAGATTTGACTGAAGCCTGTTTTCAGCAACGCGATCGTGTTAATTTGATGACGAATTTAGAAGAGATTGATCATGAATATTTTTGAATTCGTATTCTGAATTGAACAACATATAAAATCTCTTAATATAATGGATGTTTTTGTTTGACTCCAGCCAGTTCTTAGCAACACTCTGCTATATGACTTTTTTAATGATCTCTTAGGTTTGACTAAAAGCCAGCTTTGAGCAATACGATCATTTATCATATATATTTGAAGAAGTGTTTGAAAAGGATTGATAATGAATTGATTTGTATTTGTCTACTTAATTGAACATCATCCTAAATCTATTTAACAACTACTTAATTTAATGATCTCCTAAAATGATTGTTGATCTTTTTAATTTGGAGAATGATCTGAAGAGGTTTGATAATGATTTTTAGTTGAATTTCTAATTCTTAATTTAACGATTTCAATGATGACTCAAGCGTGATTTCAGGAACACGATGGAAGTCCTTTTTCACGAATGAACGTGTAGTAGATATTAAACGATCTAAAGTCTGAATTAAAATCGGAATTAAATCATTCAAATGTCAATATAAACGAATTTTACAAGGAAGATAATCCAAAATATTTTAGCGAGAGTGACTAAATAAAATGTTTCATGTGATACCATCATCGGAACGGATGTGAAATTATCATTTTCATCTCTATTTGCAGTATAAACATTTGAATTGAGTTTGTGGATTATAAAATCAAAACTTGCACTTTGTGATTAGGAGGTCCTTAGGTAGGATGTTGGTTAACGAGATCAAAACAACAAACAAGTTTGATTCCACGAAATTACAAAGGATTAAGAATTGCATGGGGAGGAAAAGATTGAACGACATCATCATTATTGTGTGAGAAAAAAAGACTATCAAAAGATTTGGGGCGCTATAGCGAAATGATGGTGAAGCAAGCTCATATGATCAGTAGATAGACTTTCCTTTGATATCCTTCGCTGGTAGATTGCCAGTAGTCATTAGAATCCAACATCTAAATATGTTTCCGTTAGCTTGAAATCAATGTGATTTCATAGTATGAGCTGTAATCGGAAGCCTTCTTCTCTAGAGTAACATACATATATGATAACCTTCAATTGTCGGATCAAAGAAACCATAGTTGGTGAAAGGACATACAATTTATACTTCAATTCACTTGCTAATCCAGTGAATTCAAGGGATTCAAAAAGTAAAAACTACAACTGTTAACAGAAATGCTGAAAGGGGAACTCAAGTAATAATTCAGTTATATAGCCTGGAATGACTATTCCGTAGTTGCCCCTTTTTTGTAACTCTGCTAGAAATGAGAAAGATGAGGAATTTTTGCTCCTTTTTTGCTTTATGCTGATTTAAAATTCCTTACACAAAAAAATTAATATGATTCGAACAATGGGAAGTTAATTACAACTTTAAGAAACACAAATTAACTATTAAAATCACATTCAATGTCGGAACCAAAAAACAACAAAGTAGAAAAAAAATCCTATAAAACCACCCAATATCCTTTCTCATATTTCCTCTACTCTTTACATATGTAAAATGAATTAAGTTACACACTCATACACATACATATACACATTGAGAGACGAAGATGAAATGTGATTGTAGAGAGAAGAGAAAGAGACTCATAAATGTTAATGTAATCATCATTAAGAAGACTGTTATTACTTAAGCATACAGCAAAAAGAAAAAAAGGACACGAATACAGAGTTAAATAGACCAATACAAATGTAAAAGCTATAACTACAGTAGGGTTAAAAAGTAGTGTTACTTAAGAAAATAATTTAACGTTTTTTTAACGATTCTATTTTCTTGAAAGAATTTTTTAATGTCACAAGATTTTTAAAATTATTAAATGTTTATAATTAAAGTCATATTAAGATCCATTACTTTTCTTTCGCACTGTATTCATTATAAATCCTCATAATATTTTGATTACCCAGCATTTTCTTTACATCTTACAACCATTTCTACTCTCTCTTCGCTAACCCATTTTTGTTCATTTCCTATTATAAGCTTATTATGGAAGAACATCAAAAAAAAAAAAAGATTAAAACTCTAAAATCATTTGCAGACATTAAATAAGAATATTTTCTACTTATGGCCACAAATATAAAGAAAATAAAATCATTTAATAGTTTTTTGGCAGAAATTTGTCCAGACGCCATTTTAAATAATTTTTGCACTAAAACCTAAAAAAATCCTTTGCCAAATATAAAAATTGTAAATCACAAATAGTGGAAAAAATTGCAAAAATGCTATAAAATGTTCCAATGACAAAAAGTCTCTTTATGATGTAAACACATCGACTTGAGCACATTTTCTCTAAAACTGGCAAATTATCAAAAGGAATTATATGTCGTATGTCTTCTATAGAAATGAAGGGAAATTATGTATTTATAAAATTATTGATTAAATCGAGCATTAAACAATAATTAATGATAATCTTAGAAGCTGTTAAGATTAAATTAATGTTCTAATGATGAAATAAGTATTAAGAGGAAAAGGGAGGTAAATTAAAGATGAAAGTTGTAAAGAATTAAATATAAAATTTTTAGCGAAAAGTTAAATTTTTAAGGGAAATAAATTTTTTTATGAAAAAAAAATTAGTAAAATTTTAATTTTAAGTGAAAAATTCAATTTTTAGTGAAATTAATTTTTTTAAGTGTAAACTGCATGTTTTGTGAAAAAATTCACTAAGATTTGGTTGTGATAAAATTCACTACGATTTTTTTGTGAAAAATTCATTAAGATTTTTTTTTTAATTCACTGAAATTTTTTTTTGAAAAAATTCACTGAAATTTTTTTGTGAAAAAATTCACTGAAATTTTTTTGTGAAAAAATTCACTGAAATTTTTTTGTGAAAAAATTCACTGAAATTTTTTTGTGAAAAAATTCACTGAAATTTTTTTGTGGAAAAAATTCACTAAAATTTTTTTGTGGAAAAAATTCACTGAAATTTTTTTGTGGAAAAAATTCACTGAAATTTTTTTGTGGAAAAAATTCACTGAAATTTTTTTGTGGAAGAAATTCACTGAAATTTTTTTGTGGAAAAAATTCACTGAAATTTTTTTGTGGAAAAAATTCACTAAGAGTTTTTGGTGAAAAAATTCACTAAGATTTTTTTGTGAAAAAATTCACTAAGATTTTTTTGTGGAAAAAATTCACTAAGATTATTTTGTGGAAAAAATTCACTAAGAGTTTTTGGTGAAAAAAATCACTAAGATTTTTTAGTGAAAAAAATCACTAAGATTTTTTAGTGAAAAAATCACTAAGATTTTTTAGTGAAAAAAATCACTAAGATTTTTTAGTGAAAAAAATCACTAAGATTTTTTAGTGAAAAAAATCACTAAAATTTTTAGTAAAAAAATTCACTGAAATTTTTGGTGAAAAAATTCACAGAAACTTTTGGTGAAAAATTCACAGAAACTTTTGGTGAAAAAATTCACAGAAACTTTTGGAGAAAATATTCAATGAAATTTTTGGTTAAAAAATTCACTAAATGTTTGGTGAAAAAAATCACTGAAATTTTTATTTGAAAAAATTCAATAAGATTTTTTTGTGAAAAAATTCACTAAGATTTTTTGTGAAAACATTCCCTAAGATTTTTTTTGAAAACATTCACTAAAATTTTTTGTGAAAACATTCACTAAGATTTTTTGTGAAAATATTCACTAAAATTTTTTGTGAAAACATTTCACTAAAATTTTTTGTGAAAACATTTCACTAAATTTTTTTGTGAAAAAATTTACTAAAATTTTCTATGAAAAATTCACTAAAATTTTTTGTGAAAAAATTCACTAAAATTTTTTGTGAAAACATTTCACTAAAATTTTTTGTGAAAAAATTTACTAAAATTTTCTGTGAAAAAATTCACTGAATTTTTTTGTGAAAACACTCACTAAAATATTTTTTTTGCTTTTAGTGCAAATGTTTATTTTTTGTGAAAAATTCACTAAAATTTCTATTAAAAAGTTTAATTTTTGGTGAACAAAATCACTAAAATTTTTAGTAAAGAATTCACCTTTCTATTAAAAAAATTTAACTCTTCTTCACTCGACTTGAATAGTTAATCACTATTTCCAAACCTTCCGCCACTCCCAAGTCGGCGTACAGAGATTATGACCTTTGCGGTCTTTACAGCAAAGTTATTTATCCATCGTAGTCGATAGAGTCCAAACTTCGATTATTAACCACATGAATATATTGGGAATTACATTTGAAGTATATTTTATTTCCTTATTTTTTCAATATGTCAAATGTCACTTAAGTAACATATCACCATCCTCCTGAGCGAGTCAGACATACGACTTAAATGACTTCGTGAGATTGTCAACTACATGCCGGCAGAGTCACTATCTACATTCATGTTTATATAAATTTTGATTGAATATGAAAAAAAACCTTAATTTGAAGAATTATTAAAATTGATTTATGGCACAAATCAAATGATTTAATCAAATATATTTTTTCATTCTAACAACCAACAATTTGTTCACTGTAATAAATTTGTTTTGTGTATTTTTGGCAGAATATGAAAATAAAAATAAAATAAATTCCAACGAAAACGCCAAAGGTCGGTCTTTTCTACAATTTGGTGGGTCTTATTGGCCATTTACATGAAGACGAAGGCGATGCTGCTGATGATGACGTTGGCTGGCAGCTTTAAGCCATTTCGCACATTAAGCGTATGCAATAATTTATTTTTACCTTGAACTTGTTTTGTACTAGAAAAAAAAAATACGAATCTTAGATACGGATTGTGTTTATGTGCCAAAAAAAAAAGAAGAGAAATACCTAAAAACAACTACATGGATGGACTGGAAACTTAACTTCAATTTTTCTAGTCATATATCTTTTCTAGCTGATGCTATCGCTAGGTTGAGTCATTAGTTTGTTTTTTTGTTTCTATGACTCTTTTTTTTAACCAATTACGCCGAAAATAACAGCAGGTTTGTATCCCAAATAAATCGTCAAGATTAGCAGCAGCATGTTGCCTTCAAAATGTTGTTTTCTTTCTTTGTGTGTGTTTTTGTGTGTGCGTGTGACAAAGTGCAAGTCTAAGTTTTCATTGCTTTTAGCCGAAAAGGTAATTTAATGATTTTTTTTCTCTCGTTTGTTCATTTTGTATCCATTTCTTGGCTCAAACATTTATTGTTGTGTGTGTGTGTGTGTCTGTGTGTCTCAAACTAACAATAATTCTGTTTTTGCCATGTTGACAATTTTTATGGCCATTTTTCTGAATTTTGTTTATTTCAGTTCTTGTTGCTCAGTTTAGTTTTTGGAGGCAAACATTTTAGTATGGAATTGTATTTTTATGACCGTATTTCTTGTTTTGGCATTTTAACACAACATGATTGAGTTGAGAAAAGTAACTAAACAAATATTGGGTGGTGAAAAAAGTAAAATCTCAGATGGATAAATTATCAAATGTATAAAAAGTAAATTAATTTATACCGCAGTATGATATCTATTACTTGTCAATCAAATATAAGGAAAATGTCAAATGTGCTGTCGTATGTTTTTACTGAACCTTCACCATGACCCAGTTATGGATTTGGGCTAATTCGGGATTTATCTTAAGGAGGATTAATTTAATTAAATATATGACCAATTTGAAGGCTTCTAAATATTCTTTAAATAAGACAAAATTAGAAACAATTGAATCTTCAATAATTGAACCTGAGAAATGTTTAGTTCGGGAAGTCGTTTTTTCATAAAATTTGCATAATAAAGTTATAAATAATTTTTTGGAATGTGTCCCCCATTTAGTTTTATATTCAAGATTTTTTAAATTTTGTTTCTAACTTCAATAGTTTTAGAGTTATAGACATTTTAGTAAAATTACCTGATAATTAATATTAATCATACGTCGTGTAGTTTAAAAAAATTTAATTTAGATTAAATTATAAAAAAAATATATTCGACTGTTTTGTAAGTTCGATCAATAATTAAGTTAACTTCGAGAAATTTTATTCTAAATGCGATTAATTTAGATTTTCTCTTTTAAACCATTTTTTGGTGATTGAAATTCTTTTCGAAAATTTGAGATTCATTTGGAAATTAGATACCAATTTAGACTTTTTTCCATTATTTGTGCTTAAATTTTAGTGATTCTTCGTGATCAGTTTAAGTGAGAATGCTATTCTCGGCGGTTTCGAAACTTAAATATCCTCCACCACTTAAATAATGTAAACGTTTGCATGAGTTGAATATATTTTATCATAACACTTATTATTCGTTCATTATCTTAAACACCGGTTCCGGAAAAAGGTCCCTTTTAAACTGCAGTGAAATATGGTGACATATTTTTAAAATAACCCATAAATATATTGAAAACATTTAGATAAATGTCTGAATTTCTATGGAATTGGTCCATATTAAAGAACCTTTTAAGTATAAAACACTATTCAGGGATGTGGTGTTATAACAGTGTCATAACCACATATGGCCCAACAATTGTCGAATTGGATTTATATATTAATGACAGCTTAAAATAATTGTACTTAATTAAATTTTCGGGGAATGGAAGCCATAGCAGAATATTTCTCAGTATTCGTCTTAAGAGTTTTATGAGCTTAAAACTGTTTTCCGAGAAGGGTCTTTTATAGGAGCTATAACAAAATATGGACAACGATTTTTGTGAAAAAGATTAGATCAAATCTTTCTCGAAATGTCGAGATTGTCAGATATCTTTGTAACTTTGCTAATAAACTGATGTGGATGGTTTCAAACAGAAAACAGATAAGGACTCAAATAATGTGTACAAATTTCGTTGAATTCCGACAATTATTCTAAGCGTGAGAATGTTTCTAACATCCATTTCCAGAGAAAAGTGTCACAGCAGTGGAAGGTTTATTAGGATCCATTTTAATACATTCGTCACGAAATTGATTGTTTTTGAGGACTATAAAGTTGAAATGCATGATCAGTAAAAGTCTATTAAAAATGATCCTGCTAGAAGTGAAATAATTGGCAGAAATGAATGGACATAAGTTTTATTACATTTGCTTAAAGCCAAAGCAATTGAAGAAAGTAAAGTTAAAATCTGTAGCCCATAAAAACTGAGAACTGATCGTGTAAGAAGTCGGAAAGAATTGTGGCAGAAATATGGACGTTGTAGCCGATTAAAGTTTCTAACATTTGACTACAAAGAAAGTCATTCCAATAAAGGACTATAAAGTTGAAATTTGCGATCATTAAAAATCACTAACAAAAGATCGTGTCCATAGTAAAATATTCGATCAATTCTTATTGAAAATTGTGACAGAAAAGAATGGAATAACCGATTTAAATCTTACAACACTTGTCTGAAAATAATGTTATTGTATTTGAAAAGAAATAAGTTCATATCTATAAGTCATAAAAAACTGATATAAGTGATCGTGTGAGAAGTAAAATATTTGATCCATTTTTGGGGAGAATTGCGATAGAAGTATGGACAGAATACAGGATATTAGACTTGTTATACTTGACTGAAAACAAAGTTATTGTAAAATAAATTGAAATCTGTGACCCATAAATATTATGAGTAGTGATCGTTCGAGGTATAAAATATGTGATCTATATTTGGAGAGATTTGTTTCACAAAAGGAGGAAGAACTCATAAGAAGTCTTGTTAAAATTTTCTACAAACAAAATCATTTTAATTGAAGAAATTTATATTGAAATCTATAACATATAAAAAATGAGAGAAATGATCGTGTTGGGAATAAAATAAGTGAACCATTTGTGTCAGAGGTATGAACGGAATACACAACCCAAATTTTGTTACATTTGCCAAATAAGTTTTATTTTTACTTAAGAATTGAAACCATAATAATATTGAAATTGAAATTACTAATCGGGAATTATTTTTTCCCTCCACCAATATTTCATTTTATGTTCAATTTATACTCTTTATTTTCTTCGTGTATTTCACTTTCGGAATTTATATTGTACTTTATCTTATAAAGATTTGTTGTTGCTGTTGTTTTTTTTATTGTGCGAATATGTTAATTTCATTTATTGTCATCCATAATGAATACCGCCCCATTGTGCGAAATTGTTACTTATTTTTATTATATTTTTCTTCTTCTTAAACTTTGCTTTATTACGTTACTTTTTTTTGTTGTTATTATTTTTGCCATATAAATGTTGTTGTGTTCGTGTATTTGCTTTTAAGTTTATGACGGTTTATTACCATTTAATGTTGGCAAATAAGAATACTAATGAGTGAACACCGCCTGAGCAACTCATTTACAAAATGACAATAAAACCAACAACAACAAAATAATTGCAAATAACAAAAAATGTTGTTGTTGTTAAATGTGATTAGTCACAATTTCAGATGAATTCGATAAAAAAATCGTTATTTTTTGCGAATAAAATAATTTTTGTTGTTAGAAGTGGCATAAGAGGCGTCAGGTAGGGGGAATGTAAGGAAAATTATAAATAAAGTGAAATAAAATTTTATGGATTTTTATTATTAAACTGTTGTGTTTTTTTATTATTTTTTTGAGAAACGTGTTTCTCTTTATAAATCTGAATGTGAATTTAATTTAGACAAGATTTTAAAGGATTTGAAAAGGGATTTAATGACAGGATCTTGTAGTGACAGTGACAGTTTCGTAAGTATAGTTAATTAGGAAATGATGAACAGGTTCAAGTTTACATGAATTATGTTTAATTACTTTATGTAAATGGAAAAATAATGCTCAAGATTTTAATGACGAAATGCGAAAATTAGTTTGAGTTAAATGGAAAATTTTTGTAATGGAAATTTTTTTTAAGGAAAAGTTAAATTTAAGTAGAATTTGAAAAATAATTAATTTATTATTTAATTTAATACATTTTACTGGTATTTTGCCATTCATTATTATTTTTAAGGATTTATCGCAAATTAAAAAAAAATCAAGCTACATTACGTATGATTAATATTAATTATTAAGTAATTTTATTCAAATGCTTATAACTTTAAAAATATTTCAGTTATAAACAAAATTTGAATTATTTTTAATAGAAAACTAATTAAGTAAAATATTCCAATCAAATCAAGTCTGCCTTTTTATTCAAGTTTTTAGAATTCTCTATCGAAATTTTAAAATTGAATCGCAGAAAATGAAAAAAATAATGTAATTAAATAAGTTGGAAACAATAAAGTTTTATGTCTTGTTTTATTGATATAGAAACTTTTAACCATAATTAAAGAATTGGCAAATCGATCAGATTTTCAAGTTTCAACAACAATTTCCTCAATTTTTCATGACAGTAACACCAATTTACTGATAGAACTGTGACTGTTAGTACTTGCTGTCTCTACCTTAAGGGTTACGGATTGCGGCTATTTAAACACAAACACTGCCATCCAGTTGTTTCCGTATGACTTTGTGATATGTTCTACACTCTTTTAGAAGATTTTGGAACAACTCAGCCATTAAAAATCCTTAAATTTAAATTCATATTAAATTACGTAACAGTATGACGAATCCTCTAGCTCCATACTCAAAATGGTAGCAATGCGAACTAAGTCCTTATTTGTTGACAAATTTTCGAACAAAATTTCTTATCGAATGCCATATATTTTGCTAGCACGGTCTCTTTACTCCCTGGTCTATATGGTAGGATGTCTTAACTCTCTTTGGAAACAGTAACCCAACACCTTTAAAGATTTCTTACAATTATTTTATAAATAAAGTTAAGATACAACTTATAAGCTGTGAAAGAGTGGACTCTTAGCTTCATTATCCCGCAAGGGAATGAGAAAAGCTCTTATATGTCTGATAATCAAAGCGAAGATTTTTTTATTGAAAAAAGAATCCTAAAAACAATTCAGGAATATTATGTATATCCTAAGGCAGTACAGCTGCTGGCTCTATTCTCCTTATGAAGGAGAATTGTCTATTTGGAGACAGTTGACCAAATCCCTTAAAGAACAAAAAAATCCATAATCACAATTTAGCTAAGTCCCATTTATATCCGATTAAAATATTGACACTTTGCTACATTCCACAAGGAAGTAATGAGTTCTAATTCTTCATTTGGCAACCGTAAGGTAAACGCCGAAATAAATAGATCACTACATCTATTTATAATGCTTTTGAAAAAAATTACAGAGCAGAATTGAGTGTTTAGTTTGGATCTCTTTACTTAATGACCATAATTTACTAAATTTCTATTGAAAGAAATAAAAGAAAAAGAACATTATTGGACAGCATATATTCGAATTATAATGTGATCACTCAGCAGTATTTATGATTAATTTTAATTTAAAAAATTTCGAACCCCATAACGTATGATTGATATTAATTATTGAATATTTGTATTAAAAATAAAATAACTTTAGAACTACTAGACTTAGAAATAAAATGTAAACAGATTTTTATAGAAAATATTGCCTGGAACATATATCAGTTCAATTTTTTTGTAATATGCCTACAGAAATCTTTAAAAAATTTCTTTCTAAACTAAGAATATTGAATTGAAAATTTGAAACATTTAAATTTATTTTAAACGATTTATCATTAATCTTTAGTATTCTCTGTATTTTGCCATATACGTTCGATTAAAAATGAAATTGTTTTATATGTTTTTATTAACTAAATGATTTTAGTACCGCATGACGTATGATTGATATTAATTATTAAGTTTTGTTTACAAAATTTAACATAACTTTTAAAATATAGAACGTAATAACAAAATTTAAACTGATTTTAATAGAAAACACTTTCTGTCATAAATTATGATAAAATGCTTTACAAGATTTTTAGAAATTCGCCTTTAAGATGGGCTTAAAATAATTTTTTTTTTAATTTTGTTTATTAGATAAAAACAATTTATTTTAATCCCAATTTAAAGGCGATTTATAGAAATTAAAGCATTAAATAATTAATTAAAGTAGAATTTTTATTAATTTAAAAGATCATTTTAATGATTATAAAGATCACCAATGTTTCAATCAAGGATCACTAAATCTAATTTTATCTCGTTTTAAACCATTTTATACTAAATTCTTTTCTATTTTTCTCTTTCTTTACAGGTAAGTTTTCTTATATTAATCGTTTTCCTTAATTTGGTGAGTTTTTTAAATGTTAATTTCTTTGGGCTTTTAAAAAAAATATTTAAAAATAATTGTTCCATGATTTTTTATAAAAGAAACCTTAAAAATTTAATTTAAATTCCTGACCTTAATACCTTAGAAAAAATTCAAGAAAAATATTTAGATAACTTATGTTTGTATATTGAACGAGGAAACCTTAAAATGTTATTTTTCTTGTCCATTTTCTCTCTCTGTCTTTTATTTTTCTTAAACAGAACACGTGTCCTTTTCCTAAATAAAAAGCTTAATGTTAAGATGTAAAATAAATAAATGGTAGTTAAAAAAAATATAACAAAAAGCTAAGGAAAGCTTCTAGGGAAACCTAAAAATTATGTTATTTTAGAGAAAAATAATAATAAAAGTTTCTAGAAGAAAAAAAAATAATGGGCAAGAGAAAAAGTAAGAAAGGAATTAAAATCTCAAATCGAACAAAAATCACTTAAATGAATCTTTTGAAAATTTTCCAGAATTAAAGTAATTTATGCAAATTCATTCTCTTATGATTTTCCAAAATAATTTTCCATAAATATTTGATTTAAATTTTAAAACTACAAGACGTATGATTGATATTAATTATGGAGTAATTTTACTACAATTAATATAACTTTTGATTGGTTGAAGTTAGGAAAATAATTTCTAACTATTTTTAATAGAAAACATTCCCCTTAATATACCGCTATAATTTCTATTTGAAAAGCGTGAATTTTATCTAACTTATTTTAATCCTAAAACTGAGCCTGAAATATTTTTTCGGATTGTCTGTGTTTTAATACAGATTTTTAGTTTTTAATATTATTATTTTTATTTAAATTTTAATATTGTTAATAATTATAAGGTTGAGTTTATTTTTTGATACTAAGAACTACATAACTATGATAAAGTTTAATTGATTAAACTTCATGGCGTATGATTAATATTAATTATTAAGTAATTTTACAAAAATTATTATAACTTTAGAACGGTTTAACTTAAAAACGAAATTTAAAGTATATTAAATAGAAGACAATTTTCATAACATAAAGTTATAATTTTCATTTAGAAAACTTACGTTTCGTTTAACAAACTTAATGTCTAAAAAAGAATTGTTTCTTAATATATTAATATTAACCGAATATTAAGAATCAATTCTGAGGTTTATTTCAATTACAAAATATCATAAACAGTTAATAATTAATACTTTCTAACAAAATAATACAAAACTTTATGATAGATTACAATTTAAACAATTTTAGAACCACGTGACGTATGATTGATATTAATTTTTAAGTTATTTCATAAAAATTAATATAACTTTTAATTGGTTTTATTGAATCGATAGTCCTTGTAAATCTCTACAACAAATATGCTTGAATGTGTGGTTATCTGTTTTAGTTTCAGAGATATTCTGGTCGAAGTAAATCTTTAGATTTTGGGTATTTTTTCATTCAAAAATGAAATTTTTTTTATAATTCCTAGATTATGGAAACAAATCCATTATTTGGGTAATTTTTTCAAAAAATTCCAATAATTCGAAATTTCAAGTTCTCCATAGAGTTTCGATATCAAAGAGCTTTTCACTCACTTTTCTTTATCCTCTTAATTCTCGTGTTCTCAGGTTTTCATAGAAACCAAATTCTAGATGAGAAGTTATAAATAACCATTTGTCCGAAATCCAATCTTATCTAGGCCTCCTCTAGATAAATGAAGTTGTTTTTCATATATTTTTTCATGAGAAATGAAAAGTTTTCCAAGGAAGATTTTGGTATAAAAAGTTCTCAAATTAATATTCTATTATTTGTTAGGAGTACTTAACGTATGATTAATGTAATTTGCTAAAAGAATTTTAGAAAATGAACTACAGGATGTATGATTGATATTAATTATTGACTTATTTTACAAAAATGCCAATAAGTTTTTAACTAAAAATAATAGAAAGAAAATTGAAACTAATTTTGAAGTAAGACACTTTAAGCTATACGAAGCTAAGAATCCTTTCAAATATTTTCTTTCAAAATAGTTGAATTATAAGTCGTTTTTATAATTTAGAAGAAAAATATTTCTTTATTAGAGAATTTTTCAAATATTTTGGAACTTCATTCAAAAATACTAAAGACAACGAAATTAGAGATGCCTCATGAACCACATGATATCCAGTTTAATAGTTAAAAAATAAGGACTTTAATTTAAATTACTGGAAAATTACTTTTTCGCTCATTTAAGCCCAGATAGATTCTAATATTACAACCAAATTAAAACAAAATTGTCCATAAATGACAATTTTATTACTTAAAACAAAATAAAAGAAGAAGCTTGTGCTAAACAAAACAAAAATTGCTAACACCTTTTCTAATTTTGTCCTTGAGCATATAAAAATAATTTATCCTTGTTAAATTTTATGAAATGTTTATTACTGAAATATTGTAAATCTCTCTAAATATTTTCTGTTCAGAACGTGAGTTGTTTCTTTCAAAGAATTTTAGTTCTTTTCTTTATTTTATATAATTTTTGCACAAAATTATGTGCAAATATTCTATTTGTTGTTGTTGTTTTCATTGTTTTTTATATGCGAATTTTATGGTCGTTTATTTCTTTTGCTATTCGTTCGTTTGTTTTTATTTAAGTCCACCCACTGTGCAATAAATGTTAAAATAAATGCTTGTAAAAGTGTCATTAAAAGCGTATTAAATCTGTTTTTATATTTATATTATAATGCAAAAATAAAATCCTGGCTCTCTCTCTCTCTCTCTCACCACTTCACACAGACACTCATACAGTCCCAACTTCTTCTAAATGAGAGAGAGAGCAACAGGGCAACAGCATATAAAATTATAACAAGTAAATAAATAATGAAAAACAGTTATAACAACAAAAGAATTATGTTTATTTTATATTAAAAAAACAACATTTATGTGTGTGTTGGTATTAAAAAAATGTTTGTTCTTAATGTTGTTGTATGTTTGTATTAAAATGCTGTTGCTTTTGCTGCTTATTGCTACTACTGGTTGCTGATTTTATTGTGTTTAATGTCAATGTTGGCAGCATCAGCAAAAATCCCTTTTAAAGGACGATGCGTTGAAGTTCCAGTTTTTTAGTCGATTTCTACAAAATAAAACTTTCAAGTGGGAGAAAAAATGGAAATTATATCTTTTTAAATATTACCTTAATTTTCATAATGATTATAATTTTAATAAATTTTAGATTAAGGGAATATTAACTTAAATAAGTTAAAAAAAATATTTTAAAAATAATGATGCGATTATTGAATGGATAATATTTTTTTATTGGGAATCCTCTAAATAGCGCTATATCGAACGAAAAACTGGAACTGAACTAGAACTAAAACTGACTCTGAACTGAACTGGAAATAAACTAGAATTAAACTAGAACTGAAATAGAACTGATATGGACTTGATGTGGAACTGAACTAGAAGTGCACTCGAACTGAACTAGAACTGAACTTAAATGGAACTAAATGTGAACTAGAATTGAACTAGAACTGAATTAGAACTGAACTAGAATTTATATGGAAATGATGTGGAACTGAACTAGAACAGAAGAGGAACTCATATGGAACTGGAACTGAACTAAAAGAGCACTTGAACTGAACTTAAACTAAATTTAAAGTGAACTAGAACTGAACTAGAATTGAGGTAGAATTGAAGTAGAACTGATATGGACTTGATGTGGAACTGAACTAAAACTGCACTTGAACTGAACTAGAACTGAACAAGAATTGACGTAGAACTGAACTAGAACAGAAGTAGAAATGAACTAGAACTGATGTGGAACTGAACTAAAAGTACACTTGAACTGAACTTAAACTGAATTTAATGTGAACTAGAATTGAAGTAGAACTGAACTGGTTTTTGTTTAGTTTCAGGTTTTGATTCAAAAATTAATCAAGAATTCCTATTAGAAAACTATAAACTATTTAAATCCGGTTTAATAATAACTATCAATCAATTAGCAATTTTGTTATTATCAAAAAAATATTTACGTGGCGTATGATTAATATGAATTATTAAATTATTTCACTAAAATCTCCATAACTTTAATACTATTAAAGTTAAAAATAAAAATTAAACTAATTTTAAAAGGAAACAGTTATCAGCATGATTTAAAATTTTTTCCTTTTAAAAAATTCCTTTACAAAATAGTCAAACTTGAAGTCGTTTTCCACTTTGTATTCATAATTATCATAAATTTTATTTCGCTTTCTTTCTTACTCTATAAATTAAAAAGGAAAATAAAACATTTTTAATAAACAAAAAACTTACTTTATAAAATAAATTTTAATATTTCCTACTTTTTGCCATCATTCCACGTACTTGAGCTCTACAGGCGGCAGGAGCAAAAAGGGCAGAAAGAACAGCAGCTCTCGTTGGGCGTTTTAAACAAGAACAGGAAAGAGTAACAACAAAATGAATAAATGTAATTAAATGGCACTTTAAATGTGACAGAACAACAAATATTCACTCATTCATTATTCTTACAACGTAGTTTTATTTTTCCTTCATCACTTTTGCTTGTTTTTTTTTTCTTTTTCGTTTTCAGCTTTTTTCGGGATTAACAAATTTTCTCTGCCCATGAAAATTTGTTAATGTTCATCATATAATTTTCCATGCTTTTCAGAACATTTTGTTTTTTGTATTCAGAATCTCTTCATCAAAAATATTTAAAAAAAATATATATAAAGAAAATTATAACATTTTGTTGTTTAAACATTAAAATTGTTTATATTGGGAAGTTGTAAAAATGTTGGCATGAACTGTTAAAAGAAATTATGAAAATATAAAATAAATAAAAACATTCACTCACTCACTCACTCACACATTCATTCATTCATTCACTTGTGGATACATGCCCATGACTAAGAGTTAAGTTTTCATCGTCATCAACGAATGAATGAATGAAAAAATTTTAAAACGAAAATGATTCAAGTGAAATAAATAAAAGAAAAAGATCTCATCATCATTACGATAATAATAATTGAAAATGTTGATGATTTTTCAGAATTATTCTCAAGTAAAGATGATATTTTTCTGAAATAATAATATATAGAATTTTGAGGGGGAAGGGCAAGGGAAAGGGAAAGGTATGATGGATACAAGATATTAAAATTGAACATAAAAAAGCTTTTTTAATTATGAAAGCACTTTTTTAATTGAAGAGGTAATTTCAGGTATCCCTTATATCATTAAGCGCTTGCTAACTCTGTACATCTTGGTCTGCTCTATGTTTCAGACTATAGATTCTTCTATAGTGCATTTCTGGCTACAGTTTGTACAATAGTCCATAATTTAGTTGGTACCACATTGAAGTATATAGTTTATTCTCCAGTCAGACTTCAATTTGTTCTAGTGCACAGATTATAATTTATTCTATTGTCCAGTTTTTTGATTTTTCCATAGTGCAGACCATAATTTTTTTTAGGATGCAAACTTTATTTTGTTCTAGTGTACAGACTGTAGTTTTTCCTACACTGAAAATAAAAAAGCTTTTAATATTTGCATACAAAAGCTTTTCTAAATTCTAAATTCA
The DNA here is from genome assembly GCA_004302925.2 of Cochliomyia hominivorax. Lineage (NCBI taxonomy): Eukaryota > Metazoa > Arthropoda > Insecta > Diptera > Calliphoridae > Cochliomyia > Cochliomyia hominivorax. The sequence continues at coordinate 79,296,060 of PYHX02000158.1, read as the reverse complement.
AAATTGAAGAGTTAATTTAAGGTGCCGCCATAAATCTTTGTCTGCTCTATGTTTCAGACTATAGATTCTTCTGTAGTATACTCCTGAATATTGTTCGAACAATAGTCCATATTTTAGTTGGTACCACATTCCAGTATATAGTTTATTCTATAGTCAGACTTTTTTTTGTAGTGCGTAGACCATTTTCACTATAATTTTTCTATTGTCCAGTCTTTAGATTTTTTCCATAGTCCAGACCATATTTTTTTTGTTTTAGGATGCAAACTCTATTTTGTTCTAGAGAACAGACTGTAGTTTGTTCAACACTATTTACTGAGTAAATATAATGAAAAAGAGAAGTAGAATTAAAGAAAAGTAGGTAAAATATCACTCAACGAAACCTTTCATCATAATAACGAAAATTTTTTTTAATTTCTCACAAATTCTTCAAATTGACGAAAACTAGTTCGTTTATAAAAATTTGATTAATTTAAATAAATATTATTCAATTTAAACAATACATTATTCAAATTGACAAAAATTAATTCTTTATATTGATCAATATTATTCAATTTTAATAACATGTTTAAGTTAAATTTACGAAATTTTAGTTGAATTGAGAAAAGAATTACTTTAAAATGTTGTAATAAATTAATACATAAACCATTAGGGACCAAGGGAAGGAGTACTCCCCATACAAAGCAAAGTATTGATTATGGAAACCTTAAAAACTGTAACAGCGAGAATTTTCAAATTTGGTCTCAATGACTTCCTCAAGTAACTATTTTACTAGACAAAATGTAAGACGGTTAGGATCAGGGAATAAGTGGCCCTCATACAAAGCTAATATTGATTATCGAATGTCTATGGATCTACTACAGCATGAATTTGTTCCCAATTACATTTTTATTTCATTAAATATGACAAAGAAAATATAAGAAAAATATTTAAGGAAAAAAAATAGTTAAATAAACGCAAATTTTATTCAAATTAGGTTCATTTTAGTATGTAGAATTGAATAAATTTGTGTGTTATTTTACTTACGATATAACATATTTTTCTATAATACCTGTTTATACTATAGTCCAGACTAGAGTTTATACTATAGTCCAGACTAGAGTTTATACTATAGTCCAGACTAGAGTTTATACTATAGTCCAGACTAGAGTTTATACTATAGTCCAGACTAGAGTTTATACTATAGTCCAGACTAGAGTTTATACTATAGTCCAGACTAAAGTTTATACTATAGTCCAGACTAGAGTTTATACTATAGTCCAGACTAGAGTTTATACTATAGTCCAGACTAGAGTTTATACTATAGTCCAGACTAGAGTTTATACTATAGTCCAGACTAGAGTTTATACTATAGTCCAGACTAGAGTTTATACTATAGTCCAGACTAGAGTTTATACTATAGTCCAGACTAGAGTTTATACTATAGTCCAGACTAGAGTTTATACTATAGTCCAGACTAGAGTTTATACTATAGTCCAGACTAGAGTTTATACTATAGTCCAGACTAGAGTTTATACTATAGTCCAGACTAGAGTTTATACTATAGTCCAGACTAGAGTTTATACTATAGTCCAGACTAGAGTTTATACTATAGTCCAGACTAGAGTTTATACTACAGTCCAGACTAGAGTTTATACTACAGTCCAGACTAGACTTTATACTATAGTCAAGACTAGAGTTTATACTACAGTCCAGACTAGGGTTTATACTACAGTCCAGACTAGAGTTTATACTACAGTCCAGACTAGAGTTTATACTTTAGTCTAATTTAGAGTTTATACTTTAATCCAGATTAGAGTTTATACTTTAGTCCAGATTAGAGTTTATACTTTAGTCCAGATTAGAGTTTATACTTTAGTCCAGATTAGAGTTTATACTTTAGTCCAGATTAGAGTTTATACTTTAGTCCAGATTAGAGTTTATACTTTAGTCCAGATTAGAGTTTATACTTTAGTCCAGATTTTTAGTTTTATTATTCTTTATTGTATAGTCCAGTATATATTCTATAGTTAATTCTATAGCCCATAATGTATTGGTAGCATTTTTTTCGTTTACTCTCTTTAATGTTGTTATCTTTCATCTCAAGTTTCCTTTCCTTTCTTGTTTATCAAAATCATAATAATGGCAACAACCCGATAAAGAAACAAGAAAAAAAAATAATGTGATTTTGTTGTCATTATTATGTTGTTGTTACACTTGTTTATTATTATTGTTTTTCTTCTTCTTGTTGTTTTTATTGTACTAATTCTTACTCATGTTACTGTTTTTTTCTATTTTTTCATTTCAATATTCTTGTTTTATTTTTCTTGTATCTTTTACATTCAAAGATGTGTCTCGATTTCATTACGTTAATTGCTTTTGTCGCTCCGATATCTTTTTTTCCAACTTCAATTTTAAAGTATTTTTTTTTTTGTTGTTGTTATATGTTTATCTTAGATATTTATTTTTTACTTGTCTTTTTTCTATGTTTTTCTTTTTATAGTTTTTATTTCTGTTTATTTTATGTTATGAACTAAATATTATCTGAAAAATTAATAGCAAAATTACAAATGTTTTTTTTCTGATGCTTTTAGGCGAATAGTGAAATGCGACAAGTGATTGTTATTTTTTTTCTGTTGGGTTTTCCACCAGACTAACGCCCGGGTGTTAAGATTGTTTTTATTTGAGCCAACGAGTCTGACAACCATCCAGTCCGTTATTCGTCAGTCTTATTTAAATCTTATTTTTTTTTTTTAAACTGAATGAAAAAAATGTTTTTTTTTTGGCAAATTTCTTGTAGATGTCGGCCATTAAGAACAATAACGTTATTTTAATGTTGAAATAATTATGAAGTGTAAATTAATGATGGTTCCGATGATAACATGTTTAACATTCCAAATAACAAGATTTAACTTGTTACATTATGTTTTTTTTAATATCTGATCTGATTTAATTGAAAATTAAGTGCGTGAATATGTGTAAAGAAATTACGCTTAAATGAATTCATTAAAATAACAACAATGTGTTTGTTGACGTGTGTGAAATGTTTACATAATACACAAATTTAAAACAATAGAGTTAACTATAGTCGGAACTATTGACTAAACTGTAGTCGAGACTACAGTATGAACTATCGTCGGGACTATTGAATAAACTATAGTCTGGACTATAGAGTAAACTATAGTCTGGACTATAGAGTAAACTATAGTCTGGACTATAGAGTAAACTATAGTCTGGACTATAGAGTAAACTACAGTCTGGACTATAGAGTAAACTATAGTCTGGACTATAGAGTAAACTATAGTCTGGACTATAGAGTAAACTATAGTCTGGACTATAGAGTAAACTATAGTCTGGACTATAGAGTAAACTATAGTCTGGACTATAGAGTAAACTTATAGTCTGGACTATAGAGTAAACTATAGTCTGGACTATAGAGTAAACTATAGTCTGGACTATAGAGTAAACTATAGTCTGGACTATAGAGTAAACTATAGTCTGGACTATAGAGTAAACTATAGTCTGGACTATAGAGTAAACTATAGTCTGGACTATAGAGTAAACTATAGTCTGGACTATAGAGTAAACTATAGTCTGGACTATAGAGTAAACTGGACTAAGTAAACTATAGTCTGGACTATAGAGTAAACTATAGTCTGGACTATAGAGTAAACTATAGTCTGGACTATAGAGTAAACTATAGTCTGGACTATAGAGTAAACTATAGTCTGGACTATAGAGTAAACTATAGTCTGGACTATAGAGTAAACTATAGTCTGGACTATAGAGTAAACTATAGTCTGGACTATAGAGTAAACTATAGTCTGGACTGGACTATAGAGTAAACTATAGTCTGGACTATAGAGTAAACTATAGTCTGGACTATAGAGTAAACTGGACTATAGGTAACTATAGTCTGGACTATAGAGTAAACTATAGTCTGGACTATAGAGTAAACTATAGTCTGGACTATAGAGTAAACTATAGTCTGGACTATAGAGTAAACTATAGTCTGGACTATAGAGTAAACTATAGTCTGGACTATAGAGTAAACTATAGTCTGGACTATAGAGTAAACTATAGTCTGGACTATAGAGTAAACTATAGTCTGGACTATAGAGTAAACTATAGTCTGGACTATAGAGTAAACTATAGTCTGGACTATAGAGTAAACTATAGTCTGGACTATAGAGTAAACTATAGTCTGGACTATAGAGTAAACTATAGTCTGGACTATAGAGTAAACTATAGTCTGGACTATAGAGTAAACTATAGTCTGGACTATAGAGTAAACTATAGTCTGGACTATAGAGTAAACTATAGTCTGGACTATAGAGTAAACTATAGTCTGGACTATAGAGTAAACTATAGTCTGGACTATAGAGTAAACTATAGTCTGGACTATAGAGTAAACTATAGTCTGGACTATAGAGTAAACTATAGTCTGGACTATAGAGTAAACTATAGTCTGGACTATAGAGTAAACTATAGTCTGGACTATAGAGTAAACTATAGTCTGGACTATAGAGTAAACTATAGTCTGGACTATAGAGTAAACTATAGTCTGGACTATAGAGTAACTATAGTCTGGACTATAGAGTAAACTATAGTCTGGACTATAGAGTAAACTATAGTCTGGACTATAGAGTAAACTATAGTCTGGACTATAGAGTAAACTATAGTCTGGACTATAGAGTAAACTATAGTCTGGACTATAGAGTAAACTATAGTCTGGACTATAGAGTAAACTATAGTCTGGACTATAGAGTAAACTATAGTCTGGACTATAGAGTAAACTATAGTCTGGACTATAGAGTAAACTATAGTCTGGACTATAGAGTAAACTATAGTCTGGACTATAGAGTAAACTATAGTCTGGACTATAGAGTAAACTATAGTCTGGACTATAGAGTAAACTATAGTCTGGACTATAGAGTAAACTATAGTCTGGACTATAGAGTAAACTATAGTCTGGACTATAGAGTAAACTATAGTCTGGACTATAGAGTAAACTATAGTCTGGACTATAGAGTAAACTATAGTCTGGACTATAGAGTAAACTATAGTCTGGACTATAGAGTAAACTATAGTCTGGACTATAGAGTAAACTATAGTCTGGACTATAGAGTAAACTATAGTCTGGACTATAGAGTAAACTATAGTCTGGACTATAGAGTAAACTATAGTCTGGACTATAGAGTAAACTATAGTCTGGACTATAGAGTAAACTATAGTCTGGACTATAGAGTAAACTATAGTCTGGACTATAGAGTAAACTATAGTCTGGACTATAGAGTAAACTATAGTCTGGACTATAGAGTAAACTATAGTCTGGACTATAGAGTAAACTATAGTCTGGACTATAGAGTAAACTATAGTCTGGACTATAGAGTAAACTATAGTCTGGACTATAGAGTAAACTATAGTCTGGACTATAGAGTAAACTATAGTCTGGACTATAGAGTAAACTATAGTCTGGACTATAGAGTAAACTATAGTCTGGACTATAGAGTAAACTATAGTCTGGACTATAGAGTAAACTATAGTCTGGACTATAGAGTAAACTATAGTCTGGACTATAGAGTAAACTATAGTCTGGACTATAGAGTAAACTATAGTCTGGACTATAGAGTAAACTATAGTCTGGACTATAGAGTAAACTATAGTCTGGACTATAGAGTAAACTATAGTCTGGACTATAGAGTAAACTATAGTCTGGACTATAGAGTAAACTATAGTCTGGACTATAGAGTAAACTATAGTCTGGACTATAGAGTAAACTATAGTCTGGACTATAGAGTAAACTATAGTCTGGACTATAGAGTAAACTATAGTCTGGACTATAGAGTAAACTATAGTCTGGACTATAGAGTAAACTATAGTCTGGACTATAGAGTAAACTATAGTCTGGACTATAGAGTAAACTATAGTCTGGACTATAGAGTAAACTATAGTCTGGACTATAGAGTAAACTATAGTCTGGACTATAGAGTAAACTATAGTCTGGACTATAGAGTAAACTATAGTCTGGACTATAGAGTAAACTATAGTCTGGACTATAGAGTAAACTATAGTCTGGACTATAGAGTAACTATAGTCTGGACTATAGAGTAAACTATAGTCTGGACTATAGAGTAAACTATAGTCTGGACTATAGAGTAAACTATAGTCTGGACTATAGAGTAAACTATAGTCTGGACTATAGAGTAAACTATAGTCTGGACTATAGAGTAAACTATAGTCTGGACTATAGAGTAAACTATAGTCTGGACTATAGAGTAAACTATAGTCTGGACTATAGAGTAAACTATAGTCTGGACTATAGAGTAAACTATAGTCTGGACTATAGAGTAAACTATAGTCTGGACTATAGAGTAAACTATAGTCTGGACTATAGAGTAAACTATAGTCTGGACTATAGAGTAAACTATAGTCTGGACTATAGAGTAAACTATAGTCTGGACTATAGAGTAAACTATAGTCTGGACTATAGAGTAAACTATAGTCTGGACTATAGAGTAAACTATAGTCTGGACTATAGAGTAAACTATAGTCTGGACTATAGAGTAAACTATAGTCTGGACTATAGAGTAAACTATAGTCTGGACTATAGAGTAAACTATAGTCTGGACTATAGAGTAAACTATAGTCTGGACTATAGAGTAAACTATAGTCTGGACTATAGAGTAAACTATAGTCTGGACTATAGAGTAAACTATAGTCTGGACTATAGAGTAAACTATAGTCTGGACTATAGAGTAAACTATAGTCTGGACTATAGAGTAAACTATAGTCTGGACTATAGAGTAAACTATAGTCTGGACTATAGAGTAAACTATAGTCTGGACTATAGAGTAAACTATACTATAGTCTGGACTATAGAGTAAACTATAGTCTGGACTATAGAGTAAACTATAGTCTGGACTATAGAGTAAACTATAGTCTGGACTATAGAGTAAACTATAGTCTGGACTATAGAGTAAACTATAGTCTGGACTATAGAGTAAACTATAGTCTGGACTATAGAGTAAACTATAGTCTGGACTATAGAGTAAACTATAGTCTGGACTATAGAGTAAACTATAGTCTGGACTATAGAGTAAACTATAGTCTGGACTATAGAGTAAACTATAGTCTGGACTATAGAGTAAACTATAGTCTGGACTATAGAGTAAACTATAGTCTGGACTATAGAGTAAACTATAGTCTGGACTATAGAGTAAACTATAGTCTGGACTATAGAGTAAACTATAGTCTGGACTATAGAGTAAACTATAGTCTGGACTATAGAGTAAACTATAGTCTGGACTATAGAGTAAACTATAGTCTGGACTATAGAGTAAACTATAGTCTGGACTATAGAGTAAACTATAGTCTGGACTATAGAGTAAACTATAGACTGGACTATAGAGTAAACTATAGACTGGACTATAGAGTAAACTATAGTCTGGACTATAGAGTAAACTATAGACTGGACTATAGAGTAAACTATAGTCTGGACTATAGAGTAAACTATAGTCTGGACTATAGAGTAAACTATAGACTGGACTATAGAGTAAACTATAGACTGGACTATAGATTAAATCGACTATCGATCCAGTTTCGCCCCTTCGAAAGGTTTGGGATTCTCCCGTGTTTCCCAGAACCATGTCTAGTCTCGAAAATGCCTCCATCAGCAGTCGTCCTCTTGAATTAGTTGAGTTACATCCCCAGTTGATCGACCAAGCGTTAAAATCTCCGCCTATTATTTTAGGCTCATGTTCGGACGCGTCCTCAACCAGTTTGTCCACGAAAATTCCAAATTCCTCCAGCGAGGTGTTTGGTGATATGTAGCAGCTATAGAAGTAGATTCCCTTCAACTTAACTCTTACGAAACCCTCTTGGGGATTCTTCATCGATTTCTCAAAAGCATAGTTTCCACATGTCCATATTGCCGCTTTTCCCGATGTATCCTTTTCCCATACTCCAGTCGCCAAGTCCTTATATTGTTCGCATATTATTGCCAGGTCAATACCCATTTCACGAATTGTCTGACTGAGTAGGTCCTGAGCCGCTGCGCAATGATTCAGATTCAGCTGGATGATCTTCATCTTTTATTGAGGCTAAGTGCTTTCCTAAATACCGGACATTTGCCACTACCCGCTATATGTTCAATTTCTGTCTCCCCGTTGTCGACGCAAAACATACATTTCGGGTTCGCTGTGCAAATCCTTGCAATGTGACCCGCTACACCACATTTACGGCATAGTCTTGATCTGTCGATTTAACCTTTATGAGTCCAATACTTTCGAAGGGTCATAGATGGTACGTTAGTGATCATTATACGCACAGCGACCATCAGGCAATCATACTCACGGTGGAATATGGGACCCAATTGAAGAACTTTAGAGGAATACTTCGGACAAATGGATGGGCGCAGAACAAGATTGACACTGAGGTATTCCTGCAAGAATTTGTAGAACGGATAAGGCTGATAACTGCAACTCTGGATAAGGTCGCATATATTACAGATACGTTAAAAAAGGCATGTGACGCTTCCATGCCAAGAAGGATTCGATCGGATAAAAGGAAACCGAACTACTGGTGGAACCCGGAAATAGCAACACTTCGAAGGGAATGTCTAAAAGCAAGACGGATTTTTTAAAGGAGAATAACGGTATCAGAAGCAAACGTTTTCCGAGAAGCATATCATCGGGCTAGACGCAACCTCCAGAAAGCAATAAAGATGAGCAAGAGGGAGAGTTTTAAGAAATTATGTAGAGAGATCGATCAGAATCCATGGGGAGATGCATATCGCGTGGTAATGTCACGTCTAAGGGGCCAATGGTCACCACATCTAACGTGCCCAAGACTCCTCAGAAGAATAGTGGAGACCTTATTTCCAAAAGGGATGACACATCGAGAAATCATAGCGTTTAATGGAGAGTTCATAGAGGAAGTTTCAACGGATGAGATATTGCGGATTTGTCCCAAAATAGGCGATAAAAAAGCTCCAGGTATGGACGACGTGCCAAATAAGGCACTTAAGATGGCGTTAAAGAAAAAACCAGAAATATTTGCCGAAGTGTTCAATGACTGCCTAAGGAGAGGTCTATTCCCGAAGATTTGGAAGAAACAAAAATTAGTCCTGCTACCAAAACCCGGGAAAACAATTGGAGAGCCATCATCCTATAGACCTATTTGTTTACTGGATACAATAGGGAAAGTTTTGGAGAGAATTATATATAATAGATTATTGCCAGCTGTGGAGAGAGCAAATGGTCTATCAGAGAGGCAGTATGGATTCCGAAAGAATAGATCAACGATTGATGCAATTGACAGTGTTGTTAGAATGGCCAGGGAGGCAATAGAGGCAAAAGGTTCACGCAGAAGATACTGTGCGATAGTAACTTTAGATATTAAAAATGCATTTAATAGTGCAGGTTGGAATCATATTATGATGGCTCTCGAAAACCTAGAGGTTCCAGATTATTTGAGGGGTATAATCGGCGACTACTTTAGGGATAGGACACTGTGGTATGATACCGACGAGGGCACACGGTGCTACTGGACCTCGGCCGGAGTGCCTCAGGGCTCGGTTCTTGGACCGTTGTTGTGGAACGTGATGTACAATGGTATCTTGGAATTGGATATACCTGAGGAATCTACGATTGTCGGATTTGCTGACGATATTGCCGTCGTGGTACGTGCAAGATATATTGACGAGGTTGAAATGTATACAAACGATACAATAAGGATCATTAAAGAATGGCTGAAAAAAGCAGGACTAGAACTAGCTGACCATAAGACGGAAGCAGTACTAGTAAGTAGCCGCAGGAAAAGGGAAATATTAAATATTAAGGTTGGAAGGGAGATTATCAAGTCAAGCATGGCGATAAAATACTTGGGCATTATGATTGACGATAGGCTTAACTTCAGGGCCCATATGGAGTATGCTTTTAATAGGGCTGCCAAAGTGAATAGTGCACTTAGTAGAATCATGCCCAATGTTGAAGGACCACGACAAAGTAGACGGCTACTGATTTCTAGGGTTACATTGTCAATATTGTTATATGCAGCGCCTATTTGGGCGCGGTCCACAGGAGATACAACACGTAGGAACGTGTTATCACTTTTCAGACAGAGTTGCCTACGGGTATGCTGTGGTTACAGAACAATTTCACTGGAAGCTACCTGTGTAATAGCCAGTATTATTCCTTTCGACCTGGCTGCAGACGAAGTTCTTAGGATATATGAGAACAAAAGAGAGCATCCTGAAGGCAATAAAAGAGAAAGGAAGCAACAACAACGCGACAGAACATTAGCAAACTGGCAAAGGAGATGGCAGAGTACTCTGAAAGGGCGATGGACGCATAGATTAATACCGGATATAAAAACGTGGATAGAACGTGGACATGGGGAGGTGAACTACCACCTAACTCAATTTCTTTCAGGACACGGAGGATACAGAAGCTATCTGTATAAGATAGGATATGACGAATCTCCAAACTGTCCGATATGCTTGGAAGTAGAGGATGCTGAACATGTGGCATTTCGATGCCCCAGATTTGAGAACCTAAGACGTACACTGGAGTGTGAATCTGGGACGAGTGTTGATGCGGATAACATAATAAGAGTAATGATTTCTTCTGAGGGTAATTGGAATTCGGTTAACCGGTTCATTACCCAAATAAACCTTGCGTTGGGTTTGGAGGAGAAGAGGCGAAAGGGAGAAAGAGAGAATAGGATAATTGAGGTAGCTTAAATGCTAACCAGTCCCGCGAAGTAATACTTAAAGGCAGTTCCGCGGGACATTTATGGTGTTGACGATGGAGGTGGTTTTAGTCAGTAAAAATCCGACATAACCACATGGTACCTTTTGAAGGTTTCCACCTCCAAAATAAAAAAAAAAAAAAAAAAAAGACTGGACTATAGAGTAAACTATAGACTGGACTATAGAGTAAACTATAGACTGGACTATAGAGTAAACTATAGACTGGACTATAGAGTAAACTATAGACTGGACTATAGAGTAAACTATAGACTGGACTATAGAGTAAACTATAGTCTGGACTATAGAGTAAACTATAGTCTGGACTATAGAGTAAACTATAGTCTGGACTATAGAGTAAACTATAGTCTGGACTATAGAGTAAACTATAGTCTGGACTATAGAGTAAACTATAGTCTGGACTATAGAGTAAACTATAGTCTGGACTATAGAGTAAACTATAGTCTGGACTATAGAGTAAACTATAGTCTGGACTATAGAGTAAACTATAGTCTGGACTATAGAGTAAACTATAGTCTGGACTATAGAGTAAACTATAGTCTGGACTATAGAGTAAACTATAGTCTGGACTATAGAGTAAACTATAGTCTGGACTATAGAGTAAACTATAGTCTGGACTATAGAGTAAACTATAGTCTGGACTATAGAGTAAACTATAGTCTGGACTATAGAGTAAACTATAGTCTGGACTATAGAGTAAACTATAGACTGGACTATAGAGTAAACTATAGTCTGGACTATAGAGTAAACTATAGACTGGACTATAGAGTAAACTATAGTCTGGACTATAGAGTAAACTATAGTCTGGACTATAGAGTAAACTATAGTCTGGACTATAGAGTAAACTATAGTAAACTATAGTCTATAGTCTGAATTATGGGCTGATGTTCAACATATCCTCAAATATATTACGCAACTCCATTAATCCATTCCAAAATCCACTCCATAATTCTTTCATCGAGTAAGTGTTTTGTGGTTTCGTGGACTTTTAATGCTTTTTGGCTTCGCCTTATTCAATAACTGATAAAAATTTAGTTTATTTTTTTAAATTTATCAGTTGTCAACCAAACAACCTCAACCACAACTAACCAGACGACCATTTATCCATTCACATCAATATGGGTGTGAGTTTGCAGCTCTCTAAAGAGTTAAACTGAATTAAGTTGGTATGGGGTTATACAAGTCTAGATGGCATCTTGTAGTTATGTCTTTGTATGTTTGAAAGTATTTCAGTAAAGTAAATCTAGTAAATGGATGTTTATTAAGTAAATACAATCGCATTTTTATAATTTTTGAAATTATTTATTTTTGCAAAAATTTAAGTTGGATTAAAGATTTTTAAAATTCAATAAATTTATAAATATTTTTTGTATAAATTTTTGGAGTTTTCCACTTGTCGGCATATTTCGTGTTATTTTGCCAATTAAGATTGTTGAGTGCAAAAATTCATTTTGTATCTTAATTTATTAAATAAATACAAATTTTTGTGTTTTTATGTATCCATAAGATATTATATCTTATAGAGACGTGTGTGTATTGCTTGTAGGTTGAACATTATCACAACATATTAATTTCAATTCAATTTACTCAAACAAAAACAACAAAAATAAAATACACAATAATAAACTCATGCAAAGATAAAAATGCGTATGCAGACGGATGGACTGACAGCACGTTTTCTATACAATTCATAACACTTTATTCTTTAATGTTTTTGCTGAGGGCACACCGTGGATATTGTAATTTAAAATGGGTAAAATTTGATTCAAAATATACCCCAGAAAGGGCGTAGTTTTCTATATTAAAAATTTAGTCTAAAAAGGGCAAAAATTTTTGTGTAAAAGAGGCAAAAAATTTAGCATAAAAAAGGCAAGTTTTGTCTATAGAAATTTTATCCCAAAAAAGGCAAGATTTTTGGCGTGAGTCAAAAATTATAGCGTAAAAAGGCAGCATTTTGATAGAAATTGTTGCCATAAAAGGGCAAAATTTATAAATAAATGTTGCCCTGTGGAAATTTTATTCTAAAGAAGGCAAAATCTTCTATGAAATTATAGTACTAAAAACATTTTCTGTAGAAATTTCTGCCCTTCTTTTAAAGACTGAGATCGAAAAATGCTCAACACACGTTTTCATTAAAACTTTTTACCCAAGTATTATCTTTATCTTTGTAAGTTCCTCACTGGAACGCTTCTGAATATTTAAAGGCCAAAAACAAAATATTCTTTCTGCCTTATCAGTGGCGTATGTTCTGGCAAATTGTTCGTAACTTACTGGTTAGAAATTTTGTGTTGTTGAATCTCGAAAAACCCAAAATGAGTGGACATTTTTCAAAAAGTTCTTGGCACAGCAAAGATCATGCTGTTGCATCCTGTCACTATGGTAAGTGACAGGATGCAACATGATATTTGTATTTGTAAATATAATGGCAAATCCATCAAACTGCCAGGAACTAAGGCCAGTGGATAGATAGTGGAATCTTGTTAAAAATTAATTGAAGAACACAAAAGAGGTGCCCAAATGTGTGGTAAATTTCAAACGGAGATGGACTACTTGGTCGAGCAAAGTGTCGGAAGGCATGATAAAAGTATTATCGGAAGGGTTCTCCAAACAGCTACAGAATTTCATCTCTAGTGATATAAACTGTAAAAACACATTGATTTTTCGATCTCACTCCTTAGATGTTTTAAATAAAAAATTCAATTCTTTATATGTTCTTTTATTTCCGACCCACTGTGCTCTGTACAAATTTATGTACTTAAAAAGCAAATATAGAATAAACAGCCACTGTAATCGTATCTTTTTTGTTGTTTTTGATATTCGAATAATTGAAAGTATCCAACAAAATTGAATAAATTACAAAATGAATCTTATAAAACACAGATTATTCATGTACTCAGTCGACGCATAATGTATGTCTGTAGAACACGATACCAGCATATATATTTAGTATTGTATATATATACACACTTGTATAATTATTTAATGAAGTGGATTATAATACATTAAGGGAGGTCTGCTATAAAGAGAAGCGATACGAATAGCAATTTCATTGGCAAGAAAAAGCATCACTTACATAAAATTGAAAATGTTACATTTAGAACCCCAAAAAATCTTAAAGTGTCTTCACGTTTTCTTCTCTTTTTTACAAAAGGTTATTAAATAATGATTAAATTTCATTTTTTTCTCGTTCTTCATAGAAAGACAAATTAATCCACTTTAACTCTGATGATAAATAATAAAAATAAATTTATTCCAATTAAAGTGTATCGCATGAGACGAAATTGAATTTCTAAGAGTCATGTGATTGTAAGTGGGGGAATTGATGTTATTATCTGTTTAATATTAGGCAAAGGGGAAGGGGCAGATAGAGGGAAATATATATTTCTAAGAGAATTCATTTTAGGGGTTAAAAGAGAGTTTTTTTTGGATTCTTACAAAATGTGTTTTTAAAAGATAAAAAAATAATTGAAATGTATTTAAATATAAATTTTTAATTTAAATAATTTTAAATTAAAATCTAACGTTTATTAAGGTAAGATCCGTTTCGCGAAATATGACATTTTTCGGAATACAATTTCTGTAGAAAATGTTGCCCCTTTTAGGCGGGGGGCTACAATTTCTATAGAAAATGTTACCACTTTCAGGCGGGGGCTACAATTTCTATAGAAAATGTTGCCCCTTTTAGGCGGGGGCTACAATTTCTATAGAAAATTTTGCCCCTTTAGTGGGTTACAATTTCTATAGAAAATTTTGCCCCTTTTAGGCGGTGGCTACAATCTCTGTAGAAAATTTTGCCCCTTTTAGGCGGGGAGCTACAATTTCTATAGAAAATTGTTCCCTTTTTAAGCGGGGGCTACAATTTCTACAGAAAATTTTGCCCCTTTTAGGCGGTGGCTACAATCTCTGTAGAAAATTTTGCCCCTTTTAGTGGGTTACAATTTCTATAGAAAATTTTGCCCCTTTTAGGGGGGCTTTTGATCCTAACTTAGTGCTTTAAAAAGTTGGTCAAGCATTCAAAGGTGCGCTTAAAACTGTTTGTAATGTTATTAATGGTTCAGGTAGAGGGAATGGTATGGTATGAAAGCATGTCAGTACTCGGGCCATTTGGTTCAAAAATTTAAAGCTGTTGCAGGTTTTAAAATATACAAAGCTCAAAGTTCCTGACGGGGTCGCTGCTTTATTTAGAGGCCAAAAACAGATCACACGAATTGAAGTCAAGTTTTATAAAAAAAAAATTCTCCTGCTACAGAACGGATCACGAATAGTATATTCTGGCAGATTCTTCGCAACTTTCTGGTCACAAATTTTAAGTTACTGATGCTCGAGAGATTGTTGAGGAAAAGTTAAGCACCCGAAAGTATTAAAAATTTTCCAAAAACTTCTGGGTACCGCAAGCAATATGCAATTGCTGAAGAAGCCAAACATTTGTTAGCGCTGGATCAAGGAATGTTCCACTCATGAAACTTTAAAATGTGTCCACTATAGGCCTTGAGTGGTTCAAAAACAATAATGTGGTATTTGTTCTAATATCACAAATGACCCAAACTGTCCAAAGCTAAGACCAGTTGAGAGATATTGGACTCTTATTAAAAGAGAATTGGAGAGCACAAACAAGGTGTTTAAAAGTAGATTTTATACGAAGATGGACTAACTGTTTGAGTAAATTGATGAAAAATACTATCAAAAACGTTAATGGAAGGATTTCCGATGTACGATGTATGTATGTTACAAATTTTTCGATCTCACTCCTTATTTGATGTCATCCAATGTAAACAAAATTTTCTACAAAAACGTTTACAACAAACAAAATATGTAAAAACGATGGAAATCTTAAAAAAATGCATACAAATCATAAATATTTACAAACAGAGGAAAACTTACATCAAAAGAAACCCAGCAAATGTTGCGGAGAGAAATTTTGTCAAGGACACAAAAATTTTTTCTTGCGTTTTCCGAAAAGGAACAACCTTTTTATTATTTTAAGTTTTGCCTTCTTTATTTTTCGTCGAACTTAATGTTAAAAATTTGACGAATATTCAAACACTTCGTTGGGTTATTTAATTTTTTCGATTGTTTTTTTTAACATAAATGCAAATAGAGATGAAAAGACTTTATTTAATATTTATATAAAACTTTAACATTCCATTTAATCTGTATTGAAATTGTTATTCACCTGTAGTTTGTTCGCAATAAGTTCTCTACTGTTTTGTGTCCCTGCAGGTTCTGTTCTGTATATAAACAAATCTATAGGAATAAACAAAAATTGACAAATTGTCAATATGGATTTAGTGTTTTTTTTCTTTCTCTTACTCTCTCTGCTTTCCTCACATTGATGAGTTTTTATTAGAATTGTAAACTTTCGTCATTGACATCGACGTCACATCATGCTGTTTAGGAAGATGTTAGTTAAAAAAACCTTATGCCGTTGAAGTTATATGCATCGTTATCACATATAATTTTCTATCTCAAAGATGCATCTTTTCCAATATGTTTGCATTTGGCTTGTTTGTTATCACTTTTTTTTGCTTTTTGCTTAACTTTGAAATTTTTGTTTTTCGGAGACACAAAGATTATTATTGTTTGCATAAAGTTTTTAAAGGTTGCCAGAGTGACAATTTTCGTTAGAAAATTTTATAACAAAAGGTGCACAATTTTTATAGAAATTGAAGTCCTCTAAAAGAGGGGCAAAATTCTCTACAGAAAACACTTTATTCCTCAAAAGGGACAAAATTGTCCAAAGAAAAAATTTTTCTTTGCCCCTTTTAGAGGGGCAAAATTCTCTACAGAATAAACTTTATTCCTCAAAAGGGACAAAATTGTCCAAAGAAAAAATTGTAGTCCTCAGAAGGGGCAAAATTTTCTATAGAAATTTGTAGCCCACAGAAGAGGCAAAATTTTCTATAGAAATTGTAGCCCACAGAAGGGGCAAAATTTTCTATAGAAAATTGTAGCCCACAGAAGGGGCAAAATTTTCTATAGAAAATTGTAGCCCACAGAAGGGGCAAAATTTTCTATAGAAAATTGTAGCCCACAGAAGGGGCAAAATTTTCTATAGAAAATTGTAGCCCACAGAAGGGGCAAAATTTTCTATAGAAAATTGTAGCCCACAGAAGGGGCAAAATTTTCTATAGAAAATTGTAGCCCACAGAAGGGGCAAAATTTTCTATAGAAAATTGTAGCCCACAGAAGGGGCAAAATTTTCTATAGAAAATTGTAGCCCACAGAAGGGGCAAAATTTTCTATAGAAAATTGTAGCCCACAGAAGGGGCAAAATTTTCTATAGAAAATTGTAGCCCACAGAAGGGGCAAAATTTTCTATAGAAAATTGTAGCCCACAGAAGGGGCAAAATTTTCTATAGAAAATTGTAGCCCACAGAAGGGGCAAAATTTTCTATAGAAAATTGTAGCCCACAGAAGGGGCAAAATTTTCTATAGAAAATTGTAGCCCACAGAAGGGGCAAAATTTTCTATAGAAAATTGTAGCCCACAGAAGGGGCAAAATTTTCTATAGAAAATTGTAGCCCACAGAAGGGGCAAAATTTTCTATAGAAAATTGTAGCCCACAGAAGGGGCAAAATTTTCTATAGAAAATTGTAGCCCACAGAAGGGGCAAAATTTTCTATAGAAAATTGTAGCCCACAGAAGGGGCAAAATTTTCTATAGAAAATTGTAGCCCACAGAAGGGGCAAAATTTTCTATAGAAAATTGTAGCCCACAGAAGGGGCAAAATTTTCTATAGAAATTGTAGTCCACAGAAGGGGCAAAATATTCTATAGAAATTGTAGCCCACAGAAGGGGCAACATTTTCTATAGAATTTGTAGTCCACAGAAGGGGCAAAATTTTCTATAGAAATTGTAGCCCACAGAAGGGGCAAAATTTTCTATAGAAATTGTAGCCCACAGAAGGGGCAAAATTTTCTATAGAAATTGTAGCCCACAGAAGGGGCAAAATTTTCTATAGAAATTGTAGCCCACAGAAGGGGCAAAATTTTCTATAGAAATTGTGGGCAAAGTTTTTCTTTAAAAATGTTGGTAATCCTTGTTTAGAATCTATTTCCTATTACTTTCCTTCTATAACCTGTTTTTTTCAAGTTTTAACATTAACATGTACTTCATAGTCATATCATCATCATCTTGTGGCACTTGCTGCAACGTCATATTTCTGAAATCGTTTTTAGTTAATATTTCTCTACATAAAAGTATTCAACTTCATTGAGACAGAATTTTGGAGAAAAATTTATTCCACCATTTGTTTGTTACATGTCTTCGATATCAGTAATACTCTGATACACTTTTTTTGTCTATTATCGTTTAATAAACAAGACCTCACCTGAGGCCATGTAACTACAACAACAAAGATAAAACCTGAATAATGATAGAAGTAAAGCAAAAAAAAAGTTCAATATCAATCTGAAAACATCAATTGAAGTGTATGAAATAACATTGAAAAGAAAACTTTAGTCATTAATGCCTTAAACATAAAAACAAACCAGTTAACTCTTAGATACATCCACTAGATACGTATTTTCTCTATCATTTTGACTTTGTAAAACCATCAAATGAAAACAGAAAATCGAATGGAAAAAAATATCAACTCAAAAAACCTGAAGTTTTCCAATGAAAGTTTGTTTCTGCAACATAAAATGATTTTCCTTTCTTTTTGTTCATAAAATGTATTTTCATCAGTTAATATTTAGAGATGATGAAAATAAACTTTTCCCTCATTTGAAGTTTTTGCTGGTTTTCTAAACGGAAGAAATATTTCTACAGTCAGCAGCTACAAACTGCGCCACATTTGAAGTTAACTAAGCGTTAGATTTGATTATAAACTGGCGGCGTTTTAAGACTTTGTCACCATCTTTATCATTATTGAAGTTATTAATATCGATGAAAAGAAAATATGAACCCTTAAGTTATTTTGATGTTTTTAATAAACTCAGATATGATTACATCCTTTTCATTGAATGTTAAAGTAATTTCCAGATCAAAAGGGGCAAAAAAGGTGAGAAACCCTCGAAAAAGCAATCTTTTTCAAGAAAAAGGTAAAATTTTGTTTATAGAAAATCAAGCCTTTCCCGAAAAAGGCAATATTTTCTATATAGAAAAATCAAGCCTTTTCCGAAAAAGGCAACATTTTCTATATAGAAAAATCAAGCCATTCCCGAAAAAGGCAACATTTTCAATATCCCGAAAAAGGCAACATTTTCTATATAGTAAAATCAAGCCTTTCCCGAAAAAGGCAACATTTTTTATATAGTAAAATCAAGCCTTTCCCGAAAAAGGCAACATTTTCTATATAGAAAAATCATACCTTTCCCGAAAAAGGCAACATTTTTCTATATAGAAAAATCATACCTTTCCCGAAAAAGGCAACATTTTTCTATATAGAAAAATCATACCTTTCCCGAAAAAGGCAACATTTTTCTATATAGAAAAATCATACCTTTCCCGAAAAAGGCAACATTTTTCTATATAGAAAAATCATGACTTTCCCGAAAAAGGCAACATTTTTCTATATAGAAAAATCATGCCTTTCCCGAAAAAGGCAAATTTTTCTATATAGAAAAATCATGCCTTTCCCGAAAAAGGCAAATTTTTCTATATAGAAAAATCATGCCTTTCCCGAAAAAGGCAAATTTTTCTATATAGAAAAATTATGCCTTTCCCGAAAAAGGCAAATTTTCTATATAGAAAAATTATGCCTTTCCCGAAAAAGGCAAATTTTCTATATAGAAAAATCAAGCCTTTCCCGAATAAGGCAAATTTTTCCATTTTTTTTGTATCTTTTGTTATCGTTTTATGGCAGAAACCTACAATATTTTGTTTATTGTTTTTTATTTCTTGTTGTTGTACATAGTAATTGTGCGAAAATGTGAATATATATTGAACGCAAGTGAAGCATGATCTCTTCTTAGTTGGGAGTTATATTTGAAGAGAAATTTAAGTCCAATTTAAGTAAACAAGTTAATACAGTGCGGAAAATATATTTAAAGCTTTCAAGCTTACACTCTCTGTAAGAAATATCTCTTTCTTTCTTATTCTATGGAAAATGTCGTTAACTTCTTAAAGAAATGAAATAAATGAAGAATGGACCTCTTTCTAGAGTAAATTTAGTTCTCTTTTAATTAAATTTAACTCTCTTTTGGTAATTTTGGTAATTCAGCTTTCTTTTCAGCAAACTTGAATGAAAAATGAATCTCTTTCGTTTGAATTTTCTGTAAAAAATCTTTTGGTTTAATTTTACTCTCTTTTGATTTAGTTTTCTCTCGGAAATTTAGCTCTCTTTAAGGCAAACTTTCCACAGGAAATTTAGCACTCATTTGGCTAAATCCTTATAGAAAATTTCGTTGTATTTAAAAAATCGTTAGGTTGAATTTTCTATAGAAATTCAAATTTTATATAGAAAATTAACATCTCTTCGATTTTTCTCAAAAAATTTTGCTCTCTTTCGGCTCAATTTTTGACAGAAAGTTTTGCTCTCTTTGTGTTCAACTTTCAGTTCAGGAGATAAAGAGTTTAAATAGTCGTTACAAAATTGACTGGACCTGCTTTTATACAAATGGTATGTACTGTAGGTCTCTAACATAAATTTGCTTTATAACTACAGTTGTTTATAGTCAATGTTATGTTGTTAATTTGAAATCAAAACTTCACATACAAATAATTTCTTTGTTTAAACTTAAAGCTGTTGGTCCGAACGTCTGACCATCCATCAGTCCATCGTTTTTCATCATCAACCAAATCAGTAGCTTTGAGTATCTTGTTTATGTTTCAGATAATAAAAATTTTATCATCATCATCGTCATCATCATCATCATCTAGTTTTATTTCATTGTTTCACATAATTTTTTCTACTTTGATTTCAGTTTCTGTTGTTTTTCTTTTTTCATTCAGTTTCTTGTTTTTAATATTCTTTGTTTACTTTGTAGTTTTTTAATGGTAGTTCTTCTTTCTATTATCGTTATTATTACTCAGTTCTTATTAACTCGGGATATTTTTCTATAACAGTCTTTTTTTCTCCTCCTCTATAACTATTTCATTGGAATCTTTTTTCATCACGTCTGATTTAATCCTCTACACCCAGCTAAAGTTGCTGGAAACAGAGAAAAACATATGTTTTGAAATTCTATATTAAGTTCTTTAGTTAATCTGGTATAAATATAATAGAGACTTTGTCCAGGAAGAGAAGGATATTCTGTGTTACGTAATTATTACAATTTTTATTTTCTTTGTTATTTGTATTATAAACTGTTCTAAATTTTAATTAAAAACTAGAAAATTTTGCCTCTTAAAAGGCATTTTTGTGCTTATAGAAATATTGTCTTTCTTAAAATACCCACACAGGATCTTTTTGGACTACAATTTCTACTAAAAATTTTGCCTCCTTTATGGTGCTACAATTTCTACAGAAAATTTTGTCCCTTTTAGACGTTTACAATTTTTATAAAAATGTTGCCTCTTTTAGAGTCCTACAAATTTCTATAAAAAATTTTGCCCCTTCTGAGGGCTACAATTTTCTATAGAAAATTTTGCCCCTTCTGAGGACTACAATTTTCTATAGAAAATTTTGGCCCTTCTGAAGGCTACAATTGCCCCTTCTGAGGGCTACAATTTTCTATAGAAAATTTTGCCCCTTCTGTGGGCTACAATTTTCTATAGAAAATTTTGCCCCTTCTGAGGGCTACAATTTTCTATAGAAATTTTGCCCCTTCTGAGGGCTACAATTTTCTATAGAAAATTTTGCCCCTTCTGAGGGCTACAATTTTCTATAGAAAATTTTGCCCCTTCTGAGGGCTACAATTTTCTATAGAAAATTTTGCCCCTTCTGAGGGCTACAATTTTCTATAGAAAATTTTGCCCCTTCTGAGGGCTACAATTTTCTATAGAAAATTTTGCCCCTTCTGAGGGCTACAATTTTCTATAGAAAATTTTGCCCCTTCTGAGGGCTACAATTTTCTATAGAAAATTTTGCCCCTTCTGAGGGCTACAATTTTCTATAGAAAATTTTGCCCCTTCTGAGGGCTACAATTTTCTATAGAAAATTTTGCCCCTTCTGAGGGCTACAATTTTCTATAGAAAATTTTGCCCCTTCTGAGGGCTACAATTTTCTATAGAAAATTTTGCCCCTTCTGAGGGCTACAATTTTCTATAGAAAATTTTGCCCCTTCTGAGGGCTACAATTTTCTATAGAAAATTTTGCCCCTTCTGAGGGCTACAATTTTCTATAGAAAATTTTGCCCCTTCTGAGGGCTACAATTTTCTATAGAAAATTTTGCCCCTTCTGAGGGCTACAATTTTCTATAGAAAATTTTGCCCCTTCTGAGGGCTACAATTTTCTATAGAAAATTTTGCCCCTTCTGAGGGCTACAATTTTCTATAGAAAATTTTGCCCCTTCTGAGGGCTACAATTTTCTATAGAAAATTTTGCCCCTTCTGAGGGCTACAATTTTCTATAGAAAATTTTGCCCCTTCTGAGGGCTACAATTTTCTATAGAAAATTTTGCCCCTTCTGAGGGCTACAATTTTCTATAGAAAATTTTGCCCCTTCTGAGGGCTACAATTTTCTATAGAAAATTTTGCCCCTTCTGAGGGCTACAATTTTCTATAGAAAATTTTGCCCCTTCTGAGGGCTACAATTTTCTATAGAAAATTTTGCCCCTTCTGAGGGCTACAATTTTCTATAGAAAATTTTGCTCCTTCTGAGGGCTACAATTTCTATAGAAAATTTTGCTCCTTCTGAGGGCTACAATTTCTATAGAAAATTTGGCCCTTTCTGAGGGCTACAATTTCTATAGAAAATTTGGTCACTTATTTAAGGGGCTTAAATTTCTATAAAATATTTTGCAAAATATTGCGCTTTTTGAGGGGGGTTAATATTTAATTTTTTTCTTATTTTAAAATTTTCGAATTCTAAATTGTTTTTTTCTTAATCAAAAGAATTTAATTTTCTAATGAAAGTTTTCTCGGACGATTAATGAATTATTGCCACATTTGCATATTTGTGGCAAAATTTGTAATTTCTAGTTTCTCCACTTGCAATTTCATTTCATTTTATTTGTGCAGCATTGAATCTTCTCTTCAATCTGTTTCACTCTACTTTTACTTCTTTTAAACTTGTTTTGCATGCTGCTGCATTATTAAGTGCAGCAGCTTCAATATGGCAGTCATTTTTACTTGGCAACAGCTTGACTATTTCTATTTCTTTGATTAAAAAAATGCTTCAATTTTTAGTTTTTTGTTTTTTGTTTTTTGTTGTATTTTAAGCTGTTTTCTTAATTTTTCTATTTCAAGTTGTTATTCTTGGAAATTTTGCTTCTGTTTCATTCATGGATACTTTTTTTCCAAATGAAAGACCAATTTTTCAATTAAATTTATTGATTTTTGTTTTAGCTAAAAATAGTTTTGAAGACCGTTTGAGATTCTTTTCTAGTGAAAGAGAAATATTGCTGCTGTGATATGAATATGAACTAACAACTTGACATTTAATTGTATAAATTTTAGAAAAGAAAAAAATTAAGATTTTTTTTAAATTGCAATTAAGAATTTCTTCAAACTTTAAAATTAATTTTAAGAAAATAAATTGTGATAAATTCTTTTTTAATTTTTTCTTCCATCAATTTAGTTTTCAATTTTATTCAATTGGTCTTGAGACTATTTTTAGCACAATTTATATTTATGCATTTTTAATAAATTCTATTTTTAAATCTTTTTAGATTTTTTTATTGTTTTAATAGTTTAATGAAATAAAAAATAAATTTATTTCAATTAAATTTTAATAGTTTTATGTTTTCGAGTCCGCCGATCCTTCACAATATAAAGTGGGTCAAAACTAAATTATAGAAATTATTCTGCAACAAAATACCGAAAACAAGTGAAAATTTCTACAGAAACTTAAGTCTAAAAAAATGCAATTTTTGACAGAATTTTCGAGTCCCAATAAAGAGGCAACATTTCGTATAGAAATTTTGAGTCCATAAAGGTTAAAAATTTTCTATAAAAAACGTTTGAAAGGTGTAGCCCTAGATGGGACCAAATTTTTCTATTAAAATTGTGGCGCTAAAAAGAGCAAAATTTTTTTTAAATGTACTCCTACAAGGAGCAAAATTTTCTATTGAAATTTTAGCCCCAAAAGGGGCAATATTGACTATAGAAATTATAGCCCTAAAAGGGCAACTTTGTCTATAGAAATAGTAGACAACATTATTTAAAGAAGCTGTAGTCCTAAAAGGTACAAAATTACCTATAGAAGTTGTAGCTCCAAAGGAATTTCATTGTATATTGAAATTTAGCCCTAAAAGGGTCAACGTTTTTCTATAAAAATTTTGCAGCAAAAGTAGGGGAAAATCTGTATATATATAAAATTGGATGTATGCATGTATGTATGTATGTTTGTATGTAAACTATAGACTCCAAAACGGCTGGGCCAATTTTGATGAAATTTTCACAGAATGATCACAATATGCCCAACATCTAAAGAACTTCAACAGCGAATGTTCTCAAATTTGGTCCCAACTGATTATTGATTATCGAAATCTAAAGAACTAAAAATTTAGAACAATTATGCTACTGAAAAAAATATAGGACTTATAGGATCAGCAGCGCCATTAAAAATTTGTTTTGGCAAAACGAAGTTTGCCGGGTATGTTAGTTTTTTATAAACATTTTCAACCGGGAAAAAAGGGGCAACATTTTCAATAGAAATTTTAAACTGAAAAAGGGGCAAAATTTTCTTTAAGAATTTTGAACCAAAAAAAACGCCCAAAATTTAAAGAAAAAATATTGTAATCACACTATTTCTACCAAAATGGACCAAGTTTTCAAAAGAAATTATAGAGCAAAAAATGCAACATCTTTTTTATAGAGTTTTTGAATCGCATGGCAAAATTTCCTATAGAAATTGTAGCACAAAAAGGTCAAATTTTAAAATGAATCAAAATTCATTTTTTATGTAAACCAGAAGTGAGATCGAAAGATCGAAACCAAAGTTGGTTCTACAACTTTGGTTTCGATCTTATAGAAAACTTAGTTTATAGAAAACTTAGTTCAGGTAGAAGGAAGGGTCTACATGAGTTTTCTAAAGCCAAAAATAAATATAAAAAACATTTTCAATAAAAAATCAGCCCGATTTGCTTAGAGCTCGGACTATTTTTGTTACAGAAAAACAATTTTCTAAGTAAACTATTCTTGTTGCATAATGAATGCCGAATTTTTTTGCCCCATTTTTTTGCAAATTTCTTGTCAATATCTTAGAGTTTCTAATCCCCGAGATAATGTTGAAGAAATGTTTAGGAACCAAAAACAGTCAAAATATCTTAGAGAGTTCTTGTTAAGGCAGACAATGTATTGTCGCCAATCATTTCTCTCAGTGAGCTCTTTGAGTACCGAAATTACCATCAAGGAATTCATATGACTTTATAATGTGGCCTGACTTGACATTCTGTCACCATGGTTAACAGGCCCTTCAGTGGTGTAAAAAAGTTGTATTTGTACCAAGAAAGGCGATTCCCACAAACTGCCCGGAGCTAAGGCCATTGGAGAGATATTGAAAAAAGAATTGAAGAGCACAAAAAGGGTGTCCAAAAGTGTGGTAGATTTTAAACGGAGATGGGCTACCTGTTCGAGTAAAGTGGCAGAAATCACTAGTGATCAAACTTTAAAATCATTCGTTCTTAATTGTAATAATAATTTCAGATAAACAAAAAATAATTGCTTTTCGTTTTTATACATGTATGTTAAAAATTTTTCTATCTCTCTCTCTCTCTCCGTATTGAATTTATTTTAAATCTTTTCTTTATTTTCGCATTTTTCATTTAATTTTCTTGAGTTTTGTTGTGTTTTTTTTTAAATTTTTCTTTTTTTTCATTTTCTTAAACTTTTCAAATATTGATTAGTTTTGTGGCACGTAAAAATAAGATAGATTGGCACTTAAAAAAAAGTAAGTGGCAAGAGTTGCCTGAGAAGCGTAAAAATAGAGTAGTTGGCTCCGGACAATACAGAAGGGGGAAATTTATTTGCTGCTACTTTAAATGAATCCCAATAAGATGGTAAATACAAATACAATAAATTTGAAAAGACGAAACACTTTCAATTCTTTACCTCCAAACACACACATACACACAAACACACACACAAAATCCTTAAAATATAAAGAACTTAGAGGAGTTAGTAGTCGTGTCAAGGAATAAATAAAAATAAGTAAGTGAAATAAAAATAAACTGAAATTTTTATTTAAAATTGAAAGTTTTTGGCCAGTTGTATGGATTGTGAAGATTAAAGTTGTTATTGCTCTGTTGTGATCTAGTTTTGCAGCTTTTTAGAATTTGCAATTACAATTTAGTTGCTTTTCTTAGTTTTTTTATTGGTATTAAATTTTAAACTACAAATCCATTGAAATGCTATAAAAATCTTAAAATTTGTATCTCTAAACCCCTA
The DNA here is from genome assembly GCA_004302925.2 of Cochliomyia hominivorax. Taxonomy (NCBI): domain Eukaryota; kingdom Metazoa; phylum Arthropoda; class Insecta; order Diptera; family Calliphoridae; genus Cochliomyia; species Cochliomyia hominivorax. Next base: position 79,269,881 of record PYHX02000158.1, on the reverse strand, counting down.
AACGCTATTTTAGTTTAATGCCACAAATCACTTAAATAAAAATTGCTTTAGGGGCTTTTTAACACAAAAATTGAGGTTATCTTTTCTTCAAACATTTTTCTTTTATTTGGAAAATGTTGAAAATTACTTGTATCTCTTGTTAATTTCAATTGCATTGTTGTCTTCCATGTATGTGTATTTCTTTTTTTCAATTTATTTAGTGGTGTGTGAGTGGAAGCCTCATTTGTATGTGTTAATTAGTTTAGTAATTCATTATTTATTCAATGTTAAATTTACATTCATTGTTTATTTAATTTTGTTGTTTTTATTATTAAATTATTTACACGACTTTTATTTTTAATTAGATAAAACAATAAATCATTTTTTTGCATTTGCGTCTTAATTAAAGTCAATTTAAAATAATTTAAGTAAATAAAGAAATTAAATATTTAAACAGATTAAGAAAATTAGAGTAAACAATATTATTAGAAAAATTAATGTAAAATATTGCCCTTTTTTGGCGCAAAATTTCTATAGAAAATTTTGCCTTTTTTTCTAAAGGCACAAAATTTCTATAGAAAATTTTGCCTTTTTTTCTAAAGGCACAAAATTTCTATAGAAAATTTTGCCTTTTTTTCTAAAGGCACAAAATTTCTATAGAAAATTTTGCCTTTTTTCTAAAGGCACAAAATTTCTATAGATAATTTTGCCTTTTTTTCTAAAGGCACATAATTTCTATAGAAAATTTTGCCTTTTTTTCTAAAGGCACAAAATTTCTATAGAAAATTTTGCCTTTTTTTCTAAAGGCACAAAATTTCTATAGAAAATTTTGCCTTTTTTTCTAAAGGCACAAAATTTCTATAGAAAATTTTGCCTTTTTTTCTAAAGGCACAAAATTTCTATAGAAAATTTTGCCTTTTTTTCTAAAGGCACAAAATTTCTATAGAAAATTTTGCCTTTTTTTCTAAAGGCACAAAATTTCTATAGAAAATTTTGCCTTTTTTTCTAAAGGCACAAAATTTCTATAGAAAATTTTGCCTTTTTTTCTAAAGGCACAAAATTTCTATAGAAAATTTTGCGTTTTTTTTCTAAGGCACAAAATTTCTATAGAAAATTTTGCCTTTTTTTCTAAGGCACAAAATTTCTATAGAAAATTTTACCTTTTTTTCTAAAGGCACAAAATTTCTATAGAAAATTTTACCTTTTTTTCTAAAGACGCAAAGTTTTTGTAAAAAATTTTTGAACTTTTTCTTAAGTCGCAGAACTTCTACTTTTGCCAAATTTCTGTAAAGAAAAATCTGGAAGAATATTTGAACCTTTTTCTGAGGCACAAATATTCTTCCACAGAAAAAGTTGCATTTGTTAAAAAATATTTTTTTATGAAAAATGTTTCCCTTTTGTTCCCAAATTTTCTATAAAAAATGTTTCCCAATGTTATATGTACATTGCAAACAATTTGTTTGTTTTCATGGAAAAACTCAACATAAAAAACTAAAAATTAAAAAAAAAGTATTAAATGAAGAAGATTGTATAAGAGTGTTTTTTGCTTTAATTTCCTTGAATGACACTTTTCAATTTTTGTAATTTTATAAAACACAGAATTAAGTTAAAATTACTCGCACACATTCATATATATGCTGATATATAAACTGACTTATACATAGACAAAACAGACATTGAATATTGCAATGTTGCACAAAAAATGTGCATTACCTTTCACATATCGTTATACACATATGTATGTAGGATACAAGTACGAAAAGGAAAGAGAATAACAAGTGGAAATTAAAAAACACGAAAACGAGGACAAGTACCACTACAACTACTATAATACATATGTCCTTTTTCTAAAGTTATACACCGAAAGAAAATAAAGACAGAAATGTGAAAAATATTTCTATAGAAAATTTCTCCCCACAAAAACAGTCAATTTTTTCTGTAGAATTTTCTGCCCCCAAAAAACTTGCAAGTTTTTCTATAGAAGATTTCTTCCCCAATAAACGGGCAACTTTTTCTTTAGAAAATTTCTCAAGATTTTCAGTAGAAAATTTGTCTTTCTATAAGAAAATTTCACAACCAAATGAGCAACATTTTCTATAAGAAAATTTTTCGACTAAAGGGGCAATATTTTCTATAAGAAAATGTCTCCTCAAATGGGCAACATTTTCTATAAGAAAATGTCTCCTCAAATGGGCAACATTTTCTATAAGAAAATGTCTCCTCAAATGGGCAACATTTTCTATAAGAAAATGTCTCCTCAAATGGGCAACATTTTCTATAAGAAAATGTCTCCTCAAATGGGCAACATTTTCTATAAGAAAATGTCTCCTCAATGGGCAACATTTTCTATAAGAAAATGTCTCCTGAAATGGGCAATATTTTCAATAAGAAAATGTCTCCTGAAATGGGCAACATTTTCTATAAGAAAATGTCTCCTGAAATGGGCAATATTTTCAATAAGAAAATGTCTCCTGAAATGGGCAACATTTTTTATAAAAAATTTCACCACAAAATTTTCTTGTAGAAAATTTCTCCCTCTAAAATGGATAACATTTTCTATGGAAACATTTTTCTAGAGAAACATTTTTTGACATTTTGTCTTTTATTACAATTACATCATGTAGAACGTAATTAATTCTATTTTGATTATTTTTATGTTCGAATTATTTTTAACTCCTTTTTAGTACTTTTTTTTGACATTTTATTTCTTTTAAATAAGTTTAATATTAAATTCTTGTTTTTCCTCTTATTGTTGTTTTGTTTCTAATGTTATTTATTACTCACACATATGTCAAACAACTTGAAATTATTCAAGTATAACTGAGGAAAAAAGAATCCTTTTTTCTTGTACATACATAAATGTAGTGTTTGCATGTATGTGTTTATCGTCATATACATATAAACAAAGATTTAAAGTAAAACGTATAAACATGAATAAAGAAAAGAGTTTCCTTTCATTCTCTTTTTCATACTTGCACGTACTTTATTACTTTTACTTATTCCTTCTGCTTTGTACGAGACATACATACATACATACATACATACATACATACATACATACATACATACATACATACATACATACATACATTCATTTTCTAACAATACATATAAAGATTTGTAGACATTTTTACACATTTTCATTTTTTGTCTTTAGTTCAAAACAATGTTTTCTATGTGTTAGTGAGAGAATTTAATATTGTGTAGAGTTAAAAAAGGCTTTAGATACTTTACTTTTACTTTGTTGTTATAAAATTCATACTAACAAATATTACCCAACACTTATATACTTTTACTCATACTTATATATTAAATTGTTACTGATGTTGTTTCTGTTTTTGTTGTTGTTGTTGTCCTCACCATCACCATTATCAGCAACAGAATGTAGAAGAAGAACCAGAACGTTATCTTCATCGTCAACATGATAGTCAGGGATAAACATTTCCTGACAATTTACTATATTCTGAAATATGTATGAGAATTCGTTTTATTTTTCTATTATTTTTGAATTTTTTGTAAGTGTAGTGAAAGAAGCTGCATTATTAGATACAGTGAAAGAAATTTAATATAACATTTTTGGAATCAGATCAGTATATTAAAACCTTTAAAGAAATCGTAGAAAAATAATGGTGATGTTGAGGGTTGAAGTAGTGGTTTAGAGGCTTGTGTACAGAATGAGTATCTCAATGTGATTCTTCGAATAATAACTGAAAATTAGGAAAGTTCCCCGCCACTATATCACGCATAGGAAGCCTTATTTTAGTTGTATGATCCTTGTTAGAAAATCGAAAAAATAGGGGTCTATAAATCCTCAGTTAAATTATTTAACTTGTCTTGTTTTTACTTTTCCCCAATTCTAGTTATCTTACATTTTACTCACTCCTTTTTCTCTTCCCATGCGATTTCTAATTTCGGTTTCGGCCTATAATAATTGTATAGATGTCGCTGTTTTAATGTACTGTTCTAACCATAAGATTGTACAACCAGTTTCCTCTTTAGATCTTTGTATTATATCTCATTTACTGCTGGAATATTTATTGGACAATAATAAGACAATGATTATCATTAATGTGTCCTTTTCACGTATCAAAAATTCGCCGTTTGGAGTTCAGCAGTGTATGAATGATTTTAAATTGAGTGAATATTACATATAAGTTTTAGCGGTTCAAATAACAGACGTGACTTCTGCAAACGATAGAAAATATTTAGTCTCGATCCATCTCAATAGGTCTGGAATTTTACTATTTGAAGGTCTAATTTTAAACCTGCTGATTGCGTTGCCTGATTTAATTATATCAACAGGTTTTAGCGATTCAAATAACAGACGTGACTTCTGCAAACGATAAAAAATATTCAGCCTCTATCATCTGATTTATTTCTTGACTGGCAGCAAATAAGTCTGGAATATTAAGATTTGAAGGTGTATTTTTAAGACTGCTGATTCCGACTCCAAAACTTAAAATTCTATTTAAAATTTAGCATCTATTCTATAGACCCATAACTGAGATAACCTGGGCTTTAAAAGCATTTGCTATTCAAAACTACCTATTGATTTGACATAAAATAATGTATAGACCGATATCTGCCACAACTTTCCAAAGCTTAAAATTCTACTTAAACTTTGAAAATTATTCCTATTTTATTATTAAGTTTTTAAAGAAAGAAATTATAGGCCGATATCTAAGATATCGTGGTAATATAAAAATAATGAACTTTCAATACATTTGCTGTTCAAAATTATCAATGGAGTTTCTGAAACTCAATTTCAGAAACTCCCTTATAACTTTTATTGCAAAAAGTTATAGACCGATATCGGAGATAACTTGAAAATATTAAAATACTCCCAAATGGATTTCCATAACATTTGCTATCAAAAATTACCAAAAAAAATTCTGTTGAAAATTTTGAGATCTGAAAAATATTAGATATTGAAGCATTTTACTAAAATTTGCCAGAAATAAGGTTATTTGGCGATCCTCGGTCCATAATTTTTCATAGTACCTCTATAAAACCCACTAATAAATATCGTTTTTAAAGTGAACAAAAGTCATTTCCAAAAATATCCTTAAAATGGGTTAATTTTCAGATAATCTTATTGGTGTGATAAATTTTGGAACTTGTACTACTAAATTGTTCTGAATATTAGGAATATCAGAATACCCATAGCTCTCATATAAGTCAATTAACCGTAAAAAAATCCTAAATTTTTTTATCCTGAAAATAAATATTACTTTTACTGAAATGTAAATGTGTGGGTCCATAGTTTCTGATAGCTCATATTTAGTTCCTTCAATATGGAGTAGTGTATTATATAGTCGGTGTTCTAAATCGAAACATTTTCTTGATTTTTCTCAGTGTCTTTCAAACATCTCTTGATTGTTATTATTCTCCTTTTTTTCTAGAACACAATTTTTTCCATTTTTTGTCTTATTTTTTTTTTCTTTTTTCAGCACAACTTTAGCCTTGAGCCTGCTACAGTAAAATTGTCTATTATTTCGATTTTTTTCTTTTACTATCTCCCTCTCTCTCTCTTTCTTTTCTTTTGCTATAGCTTTCGTTTAAATATGCCTTATTCGCATAATCATTTTAACAATAAAATATTTAAATTTATGTCTATTTTTTTTCTTTTTTGATGTTCTTCGAAGAGACAAAAGAAAACAAGAAGACTTGACAATATTGTCTAATATTTATAGGACCAAGAGTTGGATGAAATTTTCTTTGAAAATTGTAACAATTCATTATAGTTGTAGTACTAAAGAATTTTTTTGGTAAATTCTTCTAAAGACATGAGAAATTTTGATTTAAAGCTAAAAATAATAAAATTTTGTAGTCATCATTTTATCAATAAGTGATAAATTATTGATAGTTGTTGTTTGGGCATTTATAGCGGCAATAGTTTATTGTGATTGAGGTAAACGGATGGACAAAAATCGCTACTGTTTAATATTAATTTAAAAATTAAGTTGAAAGTTTTGCATCATAAATCAAGCAATTGCTCTAGGAAGTCATTTTGACTGCTTTTCAATTTCAATCAGAAAAAAATGTTTATCCACACAATAACACAAGACATTTAGTTAAAACTTTTAATAGAAATAAAATATTATGAGACTATAAGATCTTCAGAACGATATTGTAATTCAGATTTAGCAATAAACCTTTGAAGCTTTACGATCGCGGAATAATTATCAGATTTAATTGATTATTGAAATGAAGCTTCTTAATTTCTGATTCTATTATATAGTTATTATTCTGAAATTGCCCCCAGTTCTACAAATGTATGTAGTCTAACTTCCAAATGCGCTCTCTAAATACTTCTTATTCTAAATTAACTATCGCTGCAGTAGAAGAAATATCGGCCGATATTGGCAGTAACTTTCCGAAACATAAAATTGTCAGTTTTAAGTAATTACAATCAGACTCGGCAAAATTCGTTTTGCCAGAAAGAAATGGTTTAAGGCGACTTAAGTAGTTTACTAGTTATTGAAATGTTCTCGTTTTGGAATACTATAGGACTTACTTGTGTAAATTTCGTTAAAATCGCTATATATTTAGGACTTTTATGAACGGGAGGAAAACGGCCAGTTTCCATATGTTTCGACCTTGGACTAAAACAATAATATGTACTAAATTTCATCGAAATATCTCAATAATTGCGACCTGTCGACTGTACACAACATTTACATGGAGCGCCAGACGGTCAGACAAACGGACATCGTTCAATCGAATTAGGAAATGACCTTTTTGCTGCATCTTTTAGGTCCAATGTTGGAGAAATTTTTGGGAAACCAAAATCAGCCAAAAAAATCTCAATTAATAAGAATTCATAATGTGGCATCCTGTCGCCATATTAACAATCCTGGAGCTAACGCTGGGCAGACCACCTTACACACCTGATTGAGCGCTGTGTTAAAAATAATCCCATAATAATTAGTTCTCTCAGATATCGGCCTCCTCATTTTCTTTATATTGAGCCAATTTCATTAGAATTTGAGACGAATTATTATGCAAATTTAGAGACAACTTTAATTAAGTAAACCCGAAAGAATCCAGAAAGCTACAGTGGTATACTTTTGACCCACATAAATTATGAATTGTTTCACAACATTTTCAGAAAATTTCTTCACGTCTTTCAGAAGGACCAAGAAGTCCTTCTGATTAGAATGATTTTTATTTATATTATAGACCGGTAATATCAAAACCTATTTTAATGCTGATCTAATACTAGTACTAACACACTTTCTTTTGCTTTAATTTTATTACAAACTAAATTTAAAGCCTACATTTAGGCTCTGATTTCTTAAAGATCTTGTTAAAACCAAATCGAATATTTTGAGAATTTTTTATAATTTATTAAATAATATTTGGTATTTATAACAGTCCCAATTTGACCCATTTTTCCCTTCTGCATAGCAATTTTAATCAAATTTTTCACAGCCTACTTTTAGGCCATTCACCTGTTATTCATTTATTTAGTTTTTTGTTATTTTCCATTATTTCTTTCTCATTTTCCTATAAAATTTTTCTTTCATATAAATATTTCTTTTTTTTTTTTTGTTATTATTGCAACATTCACTGTATAAATATTTACACAATTTTATTATTGCAAATTCCATATCGCTTTTTTGTTATTTTTGTTGTTTTTGTCTTTTGGATTTATTTACTTTTTCATTCTCATATTCGCATAGAGACAGACGTTTGGTGCAAAATTCATTTTTGTTACTCTTGTAAAATTGCACTATAAATATAATTTTTTTTGTTAATTTTTTTGCTATAAAACATTTCACAAACACACATACACATGCACACATACATGATTTAATTAGTGTTTGTTTTCATTATTTATTTTAGTTTTTATTATACATTTTCGTCTACGTTTGAGGAGGTAAAGAAAAACAAGTAAAAATGTTGCATTTGGCTATGCCGAATATTTGTTAACCTCTGCCACAAATGTGTGTGAAGTAAAAACGTTATGTTTTACACATGCACACTTGCACATATAATCACAAATGATTCTAAATAAAAAACTTCTCAGAACTATAACAAATTCTCAGGCCAAATTTCATTGAGCTCTGTCAATTATTGTGGATGTGCGCATGCCAACAACAGATATCGACTCAGATTTTGATTTGATGCAAGTATATATATAGACAAGTGTATTCAAAAAAAAAAAAACGAAATTTTCCGGAAACCGGTTTTTGAGTTATTTGCAAAATGTACTTTTCAAAAAAAAGAAACCGTTTCCGAATACGGTTTCAAGTAAAAAAAAAAAAAAACGGTTTTTGGTTAATTATTTCAAAATTTTAGAGAAAATAATATTGTTTATTAGAAATTTGGAGTTAAATGAATTAAAATCTATTCCCTAAAATGACTTTTATATGGAATGTATATAATGGTTTTAGTAATTTCATGTTTAAGACGGAAGGACATAGCAAAATCGTCTCAGAATATGAGGTTTAATAACGCATGCTCTACTTTGCTCGTGTTACGTGCGGAATGAAAAATTTTATAAATTTCCATTCATGGCGAAATACACAAAAATAAAGCTGAAAATTTTAGTAAAAACGTTAAAAACTGCCTTCCATAAGAAACCGATTAACCGGTTAAAAAACACCGGCATGGCGAATAATTCGACAATAGAAATTATTCGAAACCGGTAGGTTTTCTGAAATGAAGAAACCGTTTAACCGGTTTCCAAATGCGGCTTTTGAATACATTAATATTGACATTAAAGGATTTTAGATGATTCCTTTTTGTCGTTACACGCGAAATGACAAAGTTAACAAACCCTCTGCAACAGCTGTGATAGTGTAGGGTATAGTAACAAGAAAAAAGCTATAACTTATTTATATTATAACTTATTTATTTACAATATTACAACTATTGTTTCATTTCATAATTTAAACAAAAGTTTATTTGTTTTAATAATTAATTAAATATTTATTAATGTTTTTTTTTTTTTTTTTTTTTTTTTTTTTTGTGAAAAATTGTTTTTATTTGTTTATATTTATTAAAAATTATAAAACATGTTATTAAATAATTATAGATTTTTTATAAAAAAAAAATAATAATTTTTTATTCTCTCGATTTCATTTCAGGTGAGTTTGACAAGTGATAAAGTGAAAAGGAATTTATAGTTAATAAACAGTAAGTTAATTTAAAATTAAATAAAATTAATATAAAAAGTTCTAGTGATTTTTGTTTAATTAAAAAAAAACATATGAAAAAATTCTTTTCTATAAAAAAAACAAATAAGTGTGAAGAGTCGCTTAAGAACGACTATATAATACCTTAAAGCCCGATGCCGG